>JAHTLZ010000030.1:5561201-5576006 GCA_023846285.1 Phrynocephalus versicolor | reverse complement strand
TACATAAAAGATAAGGTCACAGTGTCCATACAACCCCTGATGGGTACTGGCGTCCATACATCCCCATGCAGAGACTGGGGCCCCAAGATCCTTGTGCCACCTTTGAGCCCCATCTTATTTGGTAACACACAACATTTTTAAATAGACACCCATGACCAAAGTGTGCATTTGAGACCACATCGCACCTCATTCTATTTATTTATTTAAAATATTTTTACTCCTCAAAAGCACCAATAATTAAAAAAAAATTAAAAGTTTACAACAGTGAGTATAAAAATATTTAAAAAGAACTGAATAAGTATTTTATCTTAAAGGGTCAATATAAACCAATACTAAAAACACATTTAAAAACAACAGGGCACAACAATCCATTTTCAGAAAATCCCTCTCAAGCTGCCAGTCACAAAGGAAAAACGTGCCTGAAGTGAACCTTCTTTGCCAACTTGCGGAAAGACAGCATAGATGGCGCCAACCTAGCTTCCTTTGGAAGGGAATTCCAGAGTCTTGGAGCAGCAATAGAGAAGGCCCTGTACCATGTCCTGACCAAGTACACCTGTGAGGGTGGTGGGACTGTGAGAAAGGCTTCCTTTGATTATCTTAATGTCCAGGCAGGCTCACAGAGGGTGATGCGGTCTTTTAACCCATTTAGGGATTTATAGATTAAAACCAGCACTTTGAATTGTACCTTACTATCCATTGGATCCGCTGAAATTTCCAAAAACCTTCCAAAGGCAGCCCCACATAGAGCACATTATAGTAATCCTGCCAAGATGTAATTAAAGCATGTGTCACTGTGGCCAGATCAGAGCTCTCAAGAAACGGATGCAGCTGTTGCACTGGTTTTAAGTGTGGGATCCAAGGCCAGAGTTGAATCCAGGAGCATCCCCAAGCTGCGGACTTGTGTTTTCAGAGGGAGAGGTAGGTGGGTGAACTTATTCAAAATCTGCATTTATTATCAGAGCCCTTGCTACATAATTAACCCTTTGGAGGGTGATCTTGGTGGGAACTTCAGGGTAGCATTACCCCCTTTGTAGAACATCCTTCCCATGATGATTAGTTTGGCTCCCTCAGCTTTGTCCTGGTAAAAAGGTGAAGTTTCCCCCACACATGCATGCTAGCTGTGTCTGACTCTAGGGGCCGTGCTCATCTCCATATTCATGCCAAAGAGCCAGTGTTCTGCACGTCCATGGCCATTGGGGCTGGCATGGCTGCAAGGAAACACTATTTTACTTTCCCATTTTTTATGGCCGTACCTATTTATCTACTTACATTTACATGTTTTCAAACTGCTAGGTTGGCAGGAGCTGGGATTAACAGCGGGAGTTCGTTCCGCTGTGTGGCACCCGGGATTCAAACTGCTGAGCTGCCCACTTTGTAGCCAACAGTTTTCAGTGCTGTAGCCCACTGAGCCATGACACCCTGGGGATTTGTCCTGGTGGACAGCTAGTACAACTGTAATACTTCCTGTCACTTTATGCAAATCTTTGACAATTAGCGCATACCACTCTCCCTATGTAATTAATTTTTGGGGATTATGGTTTTTGAAATAGTGGTACCTCATTCTTTTTAGAGCTTTATAGCAGATCACCTTGCACAGGCCCTGGATTATTAACCATTTAAAATGCATTAGATAAATAAATTCCCATTTATGCAGTTTACAAGGGTAACAGCAGAATGCAGATGGCAAGCTGCAAGAAAATCTGCCATGTAGTTTGACAAATAACATGTTTGTCAAACATTTGTCTTTCAGAGTGTTCAGAAAGTTAGTTTTCTTTGGTAAAAGCATTGGCTATTTCTGCCTTCAGCCTTGTAACATCTATCATTTCTTCTTTAATGTCCCGTCGCTTTCAAATGACTCATGGTTCTTTCATAGCAGCTCCAAGCCATCAGGGGCCAACTTTTCAAGACATATTTCATATTTATTGTTTTGACATTTTCGTGTAATGTTTGAAACAAATTGGAAAGTGTGGAAAGTTATAGCTGAAAAGAAGATATGTGTCCAGCATTGGTTATCCTGAATTGCAGGTGATAATGCCAAGCTGAGGAATTGGTACCCTGGGGTCAGGCAGACGCTCACTTGCTGCAGAACTATTATGGATATTTATTGTATTGAGCTGAGCACCATTGTCCAAAGAACATCAGTGCTTGCAATTTAGGGCCATTAAAATCAATGGACACTTTGATCTTGACTGCAGTGAAGTGTGAATTGCACCCAATGGTCTTTGACTAGACATGGCTTCAGGAGACGTCCACTCTTCTGCATGGTGAGCTCCACAACTTTGGTAGGAAGTGATGACAAACTTCCATCTACGCATCAACAAGCAAGACAAAACAAAAACAGCTTCAAGACTAACTGCTGCATTTCAATATAAGATTTAGTGGAATGAGCTTTGGTTTTGTTTTGTGTTTCTTGCTGATATGCTTGAACAAACATGACTGCTATTTCAAACAATCGCATCTACTTTGGTCCTTTCCTTATTTCTGTTAGGCAAATATAACCCTTTAACACACCCAATCCAGTGGTGAATAACTAACTTCAGCTGTTGGTTTCTCTGATTCCCTCTATCTCTGAGGAGTTATTTTATTCCCATAACAAGATGTATCATGTGTCAAAATTCATTATGGGGAGTGTGGCAGAATATCCCAAGCCTATAGATTTGGCTTTGAGGTTTCAAGTGCATCCTTTCCTCACTCCCTTGAAAATCTCCTCAGTGCCACTTGATATTTTTCTTAAACAAGATAATTTTGAAAAAAAATAAATCTAGGGCTGTGCTTCTTATAGCAAAAGCCACGAAGAAATGAACAGATCTACTAGTGGGATAGCCAGTCACAGAATGGAGCCCACTTCAGTATCACATTCAAAGGGTCTGTGTTCTTGAATTGTGTACCATAATTCATTGTGCTTATTAGAAGATTCCTTGCTGGGGTGGGGGGGCAGGAAATGTTGCGGCAGAAGGAAGCTTTGTTGTATGAACAGAAGGTTCAACTGATTTTTGCGCTTCTATGTATCTGCAGATTTTTGCGCTTCTATGTATCTGCAAATATTACCTGAGAACAGGCTCAGCAGACTCAGGGGAAGTCTCTATAAACCAAATCAAGTCCCAGCATCAGAACTCATCCTCAAGCTAAGCAACAACTCTTGTGAATTAGATGACTCCTTGGTGCAGTGGTTAAATGCCTGTACTGCAGCTAAAACTGTGCTCTCAACCTGGGGTTCAATTCACTACCATTGGGGATATCCAGTTTTTTTAAAAAAAAAATAATATACAAAGGGACAATATATAAAGCTAAAACAGTCCAAGAAGCCTAGAATATAATGAGAGATTGTGAGATTGTAACAAAAAAGGAATGGGTGTCGTACATGAAGAAGCCAAGCAGAGAGGAGGCATTAGAAGGGGAGGAAGAAAAATCACTGGTACAGCAGATAACAGAAGATGGAGAAAGTGAAATGATAGGAACACCAAACGTTAGCAAAGCAGCAAAGACAAGATAATAGAAGAATAGATGTATGGAGTCTAAGTGTGTATATATGAGTCTGGATGTGAGAGAGTGTATGTGTGTACATATGCAACTGGATATGTATGTTGGTGTGGGGCAGAAGAGGCTTCACGGAAGAGAGTGCCGCCCAAACCTGCGGAGGTCAAAGGGGAGGAGTGGAGGGAGAAGCAAAGGCGCAGGGAGGAGGCCAGGGCTGCACAAATGAGGGAGGGGGAGGAGTAAGAGAAAGGGAGAAAGCAGTTAGAAGAGTCCCTGAGACTGGCTGAACAAGAAAAGGCGGGAAAGGCCAACCAACCCCCGGCTGTGGAGGTGGGGTTTGGGGAAGCCAAAAAAGGGAAACTGCACGTCCTGCCCCCAGATTGGGAATGGGCCTGGATGGGGGACCCATACACCGGGAAATGGAAGCGCTTGATGATGCCTCAGGCTGAGGCCAAAAACTATTGACGAGGAGCCCACAAACCAGGGTGCTTGTATTGGAGGAAGAGGGAAGTGAGAGAGTACAACGGTAAGTTCAAGAAGACAAGGTAGGACTTGTCATCTGAGAAATGGGCGAAGAAGGTGAAGGAAGAAGACCAACTGACCGGGAGGTACTCCTGCGGGAGGGGTCTGACTTTGCGGGACGACTTCCCTCTCCGGAATTGGCATCGGGGGAGGCCTGGACCAAAAACCACCTCAGGGGTTGGGGTGCAGATGAAGATGCTGACCCAGGACTTGGGGCTGCCGAAGGAGTCCAGTGGACCCCCCCCCTTTCAGGAGCAGAAGGAGGATTGAACTTTTTGTTGTTTTCTCCTGCCAGAGACTATAAAAATAACCCATTCACTGTTGGTGTTAGTTCTGTTGAACCAGTTGTAAAAAGAAGTGCCTCCAGAAGTCTGGAAGAAGACAATAAAACTCCAGTTTGTTCTAAAAAAGGAAGCCTCTTTATTGAACACTGCAAGGTGGGCAGTTTGGCAGAATGATGAACCCCCACAGTTGGTATGTTTGTGTATATGCATGCATAAGTGTGTGTGTGTGTGTGTGTGTGTACACCTATATAATCACCCCATGTGGGGGTGATTATATAGGTGTATAGACCAAGGAGTACAACTGGGAAAATAGGTTGCAACAGTTAAATTAAAGGGGTAAAGACCCAGACACAACTGGTAATTGATATATCAAGTTCCTTACTGGGAAAATGGCATTGAAGAAAGTAACATTTAAGATAAATATAAAAAATAAATGAGAGGGAGATATTTGGTAAAAATGTTTTAGTGTCTGTTTTAGAGTATAAAAATTAAAACCAGATCAAAAGGGATAAAAGGAATGGAGCAAATAAAGGGAGAATATCTGGCAAAGCTGTTTGGGAATAATAGGAACCTAATAGGAACCTAAAAGGTTAGGGGCCAGTGATAATGGGGAATTGATAATGGGGAATTGACAAAAAGGAGGAAAACAGCTGACATACAAATGTTAAGAAATATGCATGTTGTAGTATTAGAGCCAGTGTAAAGAAAATGGACTGGACCTAAGATGCTACAGGAAAGGGGCATGGCCAGGACTGTGGGTCATGCCTTCTCGCCGCCTGCCCCCCCAGAAGTCAGAAGACTGCTGTACTGAAGAAGACAACAGAGAGAAGAAGGGGGGGAGCAAATTCATTGTGTTTTGGGACTGGGTTTAAGGGTGCGGGGGAGAAGGAGAAAGGTTTTATGTTTAGTTTTTGTTTGTATTTTACTCATTTTTATGCACCAAACGTGGGACTGAGAATTTTTAAGCTAAACGAAAATAATGGTTAAACAATTTAAGATTACAGCTTGGAATACAATAGGCCTAGGTTCAGTTATAAAAAGTGCTAAAGTTCAAGCCATCTTGAACAAAGGTCAGGCTGACTTTTTTGCAGGAAACTCGCCAGAATAAAGATGGGATGAATGAACTTCAACGTAAATAAGTTGACGTGTATGAAAAATCACTTGGCACATCCAAGTCCAGAGGGGTAGCTACATTGATAACTTAAATATGTGGATTTGAAATTTTTAAAGTAGAAAAACATAATCAGGTAGGATGCTAATACTACAAGGGAAAATAGAAGGAGAATATTGTACCCTAGTAAATTTGTATGTGCCCAATGACAATCAAGAACTTTTTTGAGAGAGAGGTGTGTTAGATAAAGTAGATAAGATAAGGAAGGGATATGTCATTATGGCAGGAAACTCCAACCTGATTATGCATATTGTTAAGGATAAGATAAAAATTTTGAAATAAGAAAGAAGAGGTAAAAAGTATTTTAGAAAAACTTATTTTAAAAAAAATATTTTAAGGATGTTTGGAGGGAGATGAGAGAAGAGAGAAAGTATTCATTTTGTTCACCTGTACATAAGTCATATTCACAGATAAATTATATATTTGTGTCTAAAGACTTATCTTGGATAAATAATGTAGATATAGATATTACACACATTTTGGACCATACTACAGTGAATATAGAATTTACTTCTAGATGCTATTATAATGAAGCAAAAAGAATGAAGATTGAGTAAAGGACTTATTTACATAAATTGATAATAGAAAAAAACACACAAACATTTGGAAGAGACATAGAGGATAAATGAAGGAGGAGGAGGGGAAGTTAGTGTAATTTGGGACACAATGAGGGCATTACCATGGGAATATGCCTGGAAAGAGGCTTGTACATAAAAGCAAAAAGCACATAAAAATGCAAGATATGGAAAATGATATTTAAAAAATCCACATAGCTGGCATACAGGTTTGTGATCTATGATAGATATGTTTAAAAAGATACTCCTTGAATCCTCTTTGGAACGGTATCATATACAGAAAACAGTAGGACTGTAAAAAGGCAGGAGACGCTCTACCATTAAGCACCCTAACATGTTTTCTGGTATTTGATATTTGGATGCCAGAAACGGGAAGGAGTTGTTGTGGCATGGTCCGCCTGAAGTTTCAAAATAGTCTAGCTTTTGGAGATAGATGGTCCGATACAGGGTGACGTTTACTCCACCACCTCAGTCAACAAAAGAGATAGTCCTGCAAAAGGAAGATCATAGTGCTTAAAGCCATCTTGTGTGTGCTGAGCACCAGTTCTTGATGTGTATGGTGTATGTTTTGAGCTGAGTTTTGTGAAATAAAATAAAAATCTGTTTCTTTGCTGATGCTGCAAAAGATTCTTCCATTACAGAACATAATATTCATCCTGCTGTGAGACTCTATCTGCTCACCATTTATAATTCCCACATGTGGAGAAAACCATCTGCTTTTAACAAACTCTGGTTGCCTATTCTGCATACTTCAAGCGATTCAGCAATGCCCATTGTGTTTGGAAATGCACCTTCAGTTTTCATTTTATAGCTCAGGTTTCAAGACTGGGTTTGAGATGAACAGGTCAGGTTTGAAATTGCCTCCTTCAGGCGCTTTTCTCCCTTTTTAAAAATGTTGTCTGTTTCATATAATATACTTTCCTGAGGTAGTTTTGCTTTTATTTTAAAGAGACAGATTTCAAAGGAACTGCTGGATAGTTTAGTGGGTTAGGACTCTGGCTACACAGACCTAGCTTGGGAGTTCTGCACTGTACCTTCTTGAGAGGTTCTGGACTTGATGATCAATAGGCTTCCTTCCAGCTGTGCAGTTCAAAGGTTATTTGTTGTTCCCTGGATGTTCCTTGGCAGGCTCCCAAGATGGCAGTGGCTGCGGTGACAGTGAGGAGCCAGGCTGTGAAGGAATGAGATTGGACCCCCCCACACACACCATGGACATGGCAAGCCTGGGCAGATGGAAAGGTAGGGGGTGAGCGAAGCCAAGGGAGCTTGGGAGGGGGAGGGGTCACTCCTGCTGGCGGGAGGGGGGTCCTTTGTCTGCCACAGTTGAGTGGGGGAGGGTGAAAGGGGGAGCAGGTGGGAGAGGGGAGGGGGCTCTAAAAGAGAGAGTCACCACCACCACTGCTGCTGAGACGTGGGGGGGGGGCATGCACCCATGTGCCTGTGCACTCCACCTCTCTTTTCCCAACCCCTTGCGGGAGCAAGCAAAACTTGACAGCTATGCTCATTGTGGATTCAGGTAAATCAGCTAGCCACTTGAAAATGTCATTTTTGTGAGAATGATTTGAGGTAGTAAGAAAGGGCAAGTCCTCCAAATTTAATCCCTTTCTGCCAAGATACAAAATAATTATTAGCAGTACCATTTTTAAGAAACAAAACCTGAAATCACTGTAACTTGTAGCAGCATTTTTTATTAATTAAAGATGCCCACCAATCCCATCCCATTGTCCCCAACAGCTTCCCCAAGATGAAATGAATCACAAGGCAGCCTCAAGACTTTGAGGAGAAAAATTGAAAATGCCTAGCACCACTGCTGCTGAGATAATCAGCCTTACAAAGGATGAGTTATACCTAGAGATGGGGATGGAATGAGAAACAAATCACAGTTTTGGATGAATTTGGCCAATTTATTAAAATGTGTCCCTCTATATTTCAAGAAAAAGAAGTCCAGTTGCCATGACTCAAGTTCCGGATAAACTCACCTGGATGAACTCACCCTCACAGACATTTTGATGTCAAGAGAAATTCAGTCAGACATTTCTGAACTGAGGTTTGAATTCAGGCCCAAGACAGATCAGCCAGCCTCCAAAACAGCCTGAGCTGAATCAGGCTGTTTTCCAACGTACAGAATCATTGTGTAAAACTTATTTCCTTCCCATCTTCAGACCTTCCCAGGAGGTCACTTTTTATTTCTTGAAATTAACAACTGCCACCACCTCCATCTCTCTCTTCTGTCTAAAAGGAATTAAATCCTCAATATCTGTTTGGGGTCTGTTCCCCAAAAAGAGCTTCATAGCACAGTGGTTAAACTGCTGTACTGCAGCTAAAACTTTGCTCATGACCTGGGCTCAATCCCAGGTAGCAATCTTGAGGTTGGCTCCTCCTTCCAATGCTTCCAAGGTGAGTAAATTGAGTACCCAGTTTGCTGAGGGGGCCAATGAGTTGTCTGCAAAATTAATTTGTAAACTACCCAAGAGGGCTTTCAGGACTATATATATATAATCAGCACTTCTTGCTCTTTTGTTTTTCTTCGCCTTCCTGGGTCAAGAAAAAGTAACCAAAAAGGAAAACAAAAAAGATCTTCAAACCTAAAGCATTGCTTTCCCCTTCCTTAAATGAGGAAGGAACTAAATGTTATTACATATTAAGGAAAAAAAGTTATAACACCTTCAAAGAAACAGATATAAAAATCACAGAGACAAGTTTGAAAAATACAAAAATTGAAAAATATTGAAAACTATAAAATAATTTCACAAATATTGATAAACATTGAAAAATATGAACATAGTAAAAAACAAAACAAAATAGGAAAACACATGTAGTTGGCATTTTGAGATTACTCACCTAGCTAAAAAATAATCACACTCTCTGACACATTATGTTCATGGTTCTACTAACAACCATCTAGACACTTTTCATCTCCCATTGTCCTGGATCAGCCAGTTACATTGCTAGCCAAAGAGAGAAAAACAAGAACCCAAAAGGTATCTCTTGATAAGTGAAACATGCCTCTAAGGACCTGATTGACTAATACCTGTGATGCATCCTCTGCTATCTGTGGGTCTTCAGTAGATTATCTTTACAGCCATCTTCAGCAATATGACTTTTTTCTGCAGAATGGCACAGATGAATCTACAGTCAGGACAAATCTCAGAACAAAATCTTAGACTGTTGCACACTTTTTAAAAAAAAACAAAACTGTTTTGCAGTAGAAGTACTTTCCCATGGCTCCATAAACCCTATAAGACATTTTGCTCATAAATAAGAACCACACTGCATCTTATGTCTACAAACTGCTTGCAGTTTAATGTAATCATTAAGAATACAATTCACTTTATAGACGTGTAAGCCTGTGGTTACTAAATTACACTTTCGGAATCTACTCCCTCTGAATCATAATGTGTACAGACTTTGCAATGTTCTGAAAATGCAATTCCTTTAGTTAATCATGGAGTGATTCCAAAAATTAACTCATTAGTATTAATATTGCTATTTTTAAAAAATAAACAAAACACTGTATGCTGTCAATTGCCATTATTCATCGCTGTTCACAATATTCAAAGCAGTTATGGGAAAGTGTCTCTTGTTGTTTTGCTGTCAAATAAGTACCCTATAGTGTCTAGAATAGCACCATATTCTGGGTGTTGCTCAAGCTTCAGTCTGCTGATCAGGAATATGGCACAACAGTCTTGCTACTCTGGGAAGAGTGGCTTGTTGCTGGCCATACTTTCTGATATGGCTATGCTCTAAGCCAGGGATGGCGAACCGTTTAGAGACCGAGTGCCCAAACTCCAATTCAAAACCCACTAATTTTTTTTATTTTTTTTTTGCAAAGTGCCAATACAGTAATTTAACCTGAATACAGGTGGCTGTAAAGGGGCGATGTCAGGTGCCCACAGAAAGGGCTCCGAGTGCCACCTTTGGCACCCGTGCCATAGGTTCGCCATCACTGCTCTAAGCAATGCAATGCTCTAGCCACTTCAAAAAAAAAAAACCAATAAAGCTGCCAGTTATTCACAGTGTTGCATCACATTGGTATGGAGTAGATTTTGGTTGGATTGGACTGGCAAGATCCTGGGCTGGTTTGAGATATGCAGGATCCTTGTTTTAAAGTGGCTGAAATCCAGTTGGAAGGTGTTGGACAGTGCAACAGGAATGCTAGAAGCAGAAGCAGATTGTCATAATTAAAGGCTTCCTTTCACAAATTTTGGGGGACATGCAATTCCATCACTTTATGTGTGAGCCTGAAACCATAAAAGGAAACCTTTAATCAGTGGCAAATGACAACCTGATGTTGCCAAAGGCACAAGTCCCATTGTGCAGGTAGAGCTGCACAATAGGATTTTTGGTGGATTTTTAGGATTTTAGATTTATATTTTCTCAACACATCACTAATGTAAATGTTTCACAGTCTTCTTTAAGGTAAAGGTAATGGTCCCCCCCCCCACATGCATGCTTGTCGTGACCAACTCTAGGGGCGGTGCTCATGTCCATATTCAAGCCAAAGAGCCAGTGTTGTGCAAGTCCATGGCCACGTGGCCAGCATGGCTGCAAGGAAACACTGTTTTACCTTCCTGCTTTTTACAGCGATACCTATTTATCTAATTGCATTTACATGCTTTCGAACTGCCAGGGTGGCAGGAGCTGGGGTTAGTATCAACAGGCGCTCGCTCCGCTGCGTGGCACCTGGGATTTGAACTACTGAGCTGTTGACTTTGCAGCTGAGAGTTTTCAGAGCCTTAGTCCACTGAGCCACCATGCCCCTTCTTCTTATGCAGCCACAATTGTGGCTGATTCCTGGGGGGGGGGGGGGCATCCTGGAGCTAGAAAGTAAAATTACTTTTTAAAGATTAAATGTTCTAAGGTCTGGTTCTTCTGCACAATCTTAATGAATCCTAGTTACCTTTACTCATCTCCAGCATCTACATTTAAAGCACTAATCAACTCACACCTGCCTGCACCTGTGAGAATAACTAGCTCATCTTCTCTCCACTATCACTTTCTCCATGAGGAATGATATGTGCCAGTAGGAGAACCTCCTACTGGCCTGCAGGCTTTATATCAGGGGAAGAAACCAGTTTTCCAGAGTTCTTGCTCATGTGCACATCCTATGCATAAACAGGAATTTTGCCTCTTGGGACATGTTGTTCTTAACACAGAGGAAATGATCAGGAAGGGGCAAGTGTCTAGTAGCACCTCTTTACAAAGTCTGTTTGCAACTACCTGGTTGAGGCTGACTGCACAGGGCAAGACCAAAACCCATCAGTGAAACATGCTAAGTTTACAGATCATTTATGACAGCGGATAGAGGAGGATAACGTAATGACTTAGGCTGGAATTGAGTTCAAATCCAAGCGAACCACAGGGCTCGTATGCGGCACTGTAATTAGGAAAAAACATATTCATTGGCTGATAGATTCATTTGGTTTTATAAAATGCTTGTATTTGTTGTTACAATTTACTGCAGCGTCATTTAAAAGCTGCGCAGAATTTACAGTTGGATTGATGGTTAAATCCATGCAATTCAGACAAGAAATGAAGAAAATGTGAAGAGAATTAACATTTGAGAATGACAACGAGAATAGCAAAACAAGGGAATGCACGATTCATAAGGGCTCCATAACGCTTAATGAATTTAATATTCTGACTGAGAGTGTCCAAATATATAATCAGCTTCAGACTACCTTTACTTATTTGCCTGGAGTTGCTGGGTAAATGCTGAAATGTTGAAAGTCTGAAAATACAGAAAAAAGAATTAGCAACAAGAGAAACAGGCTGGAATTCAAGAGAGGACAGATTCTTCCTAATTTTGGTATCCATTTTGCTTGTTGCCGAATGATGAATGAAGCAATTTGACTCCAGGCTCACCAAGACATCAATGGTAGCCAAAGCAGCCTTTAAAACAATACCATAAATTGTCATTTGGCTGGATCCTGCTAGCATCGTTCCAGAGTGCTCCACCAGGCACTCCCAGCTGCAATTCTACTCCACAGCTGTCGGCGATGCCATTGATATAATTACAGGGCTGCTGCTTCTATAAATGGGAAATTATGTATTTCCTTCTGCCATAGAATGCCTTCAAGGGCCCATTTTTTGTTGTCATTTCTAAATAAATGAGCTTTCTTACTGAAATCTGTGAGGTCTCTAAAAAAGGCATCAACACTGCAATGCTCCCATGTCTTCTCATCAATAAATGTATAAATTAAACACTATGTATTTATGTCGGAATCCTGGCAATAATGTGTGAAGCTTCTGGCATCCGCCTCGCTTCTCTTTTGCCTGATTTTGACTCACTCAGACTTCTGTTTCTCAGACAAAACTTTGCAACGCTGGGAATTTCAGACTGAGAGGCTTATGGTATTTGTGTGTGTGTGTGTGTTGTGTCATTACAGTCATGACCGACTCTCCGTGACTCCATGTCCATTTCTTGTCAAGAATACTGGAGTGGTTTGCCAGTTCCTACTCCAGGTGCCTACAGCACCTGGTATTCCTTGGAGGTCTCCCATCCAAGTACTAACCAGGGCCAACCCTGCTTAGCTTCCAAAATCAGGCTAGATCAGATGTGCTCAGGGCATCTAGGCAGCTTTTACAGTATTGAGTAACAGCAAAATACTGAGTGAACTAGCTACTTGACTTGGTTTCAGAAGACGCAAACCCTCACAACCACCACCACCTAAGCATTTAGCATAGTCACAGGAAACATTGCACTCCCTTTCCCTATTTGAATATCTTTGTATAACACAAACAATGAACACCAAAGGAGTACCGTCACAGATCTACAACTACCTAGTTGAGGCAAGGGAATGGTAAAACACTTCTGAGTACTCTCTACTCAGAAAACCCTGAAGAGGATTGCTACAAGTCACAAATGACTTGATGGCACACAGTTATTAGGGGTGGCATGAAATGGAAAAAACTGTGTTTTGTTTTGTTCTGTGCCCCCCTCCGTGTTTCGTTTTGTATTGTAACTAATTTCTTTTCCAAAAAGCTTCCTCCCCACTGCCTTCCAGCTGATTTTGACAACTTAACCCCAGCTGGGAGGCATGGGGTAGGTGGAAAGGAGCACCCAGGCAGAAGTAAATTCCCTGCCTGAGTGCTCCTTTCTCCCCTGCCACTCCCTTCTCCTGGGGGGGGCAATTTGGACAGGGAGTGCTGTGGGCAGTGGGACCAGCCCCCACTGCCCACAGACCTCCCTATCCAGAAAACCACCCTGGGAGGAGGGGGAGCACAGGAGAAGGAAGGAGGTGGAGGTAAATTCAAACAGAGCTTCAATTTACCACTGCTTGCTTGCTTCTTCCTTGCGATCCCCACCTACCAGCTGGGGCTTTTTGACAAGTTGGGGATGGGAGAGGGTGGGCACCCTTCCACACACACACACCAAGCTGTCAAAAAGTCCCAGCTGAGACGCAGGGAGAGGGGTGAAAGGCTGAACCGAGCAGGGTTCCCCCCATGCTCTGCTCTTTCTTTGGCCCTCCCTGCCTCCCAGCTGGGGCTTTTTGATAGGTTAGGATTTGGAGAGGGGAGCACCCCTCTGCCCCACACACCCCGACCTGTCAAAAAGTCCCAGCTGGAAGGTGGGGGAAATGGTGAAAGGCTGAACAGAGCAGGGGGGGTTCCCTCCATGTTCCCTTCATCTCTTTTATCCCTCCCCTACCTCCCAGTTGGGGTTTGGAGAGGGGGGTACACCTACCTCCACATACAGAAAGAAGCAGCAAGGGGAAAATTCTCTGCTCCTTTCTGTCTTTCGCCCCTCCCTGCCTACCAGCTGGGGCTTTTTGACAGATCTGGGTGTATGGGGGCAGGGATGCCCCCTCTCCAAACCCCAACCTGTCAAAAAGCCTCAGCTGGGTGGCAGGGGGAGGGGAGAAACACAGAAAATAGCAGGTTTTTTCCCTTGCTGCTCCTGTGCTGGGAGTATGGAGGTAATTAGGCAGTTAATACCATAGAGTAAACTCCCTGATTACCTCCACACTCCCAGCACACTTTTCCAATTAACTACCCCCCAGCCCCTTTAGAGCTTCGTAACCTTACCCCCAAATCTTTCCAGATTTCAGGGGGTTCCCTAAAATCACTTCAGGAAAGTAACCCTGCTACTTTGGAGGCCCAAGGTAAGTAAATTTTCATTGCATATTTTCAAAATTAATTTTGAGTGCATTGTATTTAAAATATGCGTTCAAAAATTACTCACCTTGGGGCACCAAAGTAGCAGGGGTACATTTAGAAAGCGATTTTAAAGAACCCCCAGAATTTGGAAACATTTGGGGTAAGGGGCTGAGTTATGAAACTCCAAAGGGGTGCCCATAGGTGAAGAACTTCTAATTGGAATCACATGGGAAGCGGTGGCAGCGCTATCGCTGGCCTGAACCGATTCAGGTTCCAATTAGAAGGTTCTTTCCTAGGGGCACACCGTTTAGAGCGTCATAACAGCTCCTGACCCCAAATCTTTCTAAATTTCAGGGGCTTTCACAGAAGAGCTTGAGGAAGCTGCCCTGCCATTTCCACTAGAATGAATTGTTTTATCCTAGAACGAATCATTTATTCATACAAAGATACTCAAATAGGGGGAATGCACTGTCTCCTGTTACTGTGTTAGATACTCAGGTGGTGGTGGTGGGGAGGGTTTGCATCTTCTGAAACCCGGTCAAGTAGATCATTCAGTATTTTGCTATTAGTAAATACTGTAACCCTCTCTGTCTGAAATTCCTATAATCGTTTCATTCTAGAGGGGAAATGGTGTTTCATTTAGTTTTATTCATTTGTAACAAAACACTGCTTCCCC
>JAHTLZ010000030.1:5527703-5561191 GCA_023846285.1 Phrynocephalus versicolor | reverse complement strand
TTCTTCTTCTTCTTCTTCTTCTTCTTCTTCTTCTTCTTCTTCTTCTTCTTCTTCTTTCAGTTGGACTTTTTGTTCAGAATGGTCTCTGAGGCCAAATATGCAGTGTCATAAATGCATGCATTCATTGCTAGTACAGCCTTATACAGTACTACCATGGCTTTTTTGATTCTCCATTGCAGTTCCTGCATGCCCGTTGTTAGGCATAGACTCTTCTTTGAGATGATACCTTTGCCTCCTTAAGCATTATATCATTTAGCTGTAAATTGATTTGTTAACATATGCTCATTTCTGACTTCTGATATTTATTTGTTTATTTAAAATATTTCTATCCTATCTTTCTCCTCAAAGAGGACTGAAGGCATACAACACATCAATCAGGGTTGAGTCTTCGAGACCATCTGGTATTTCTCAGATCAAAACTCCTTTTTTTTTCCAGCTCCTTCCACTGTTGTTCCAAGGCATTAAGAAGCAGCATATGTTCACTAAAGTAAAGAATACAAGCTTGATTTCTAGCAGTCTATCTCGTGCAAGGGTGATGATCAACTAAGCTCAAGATCTGGCCTGGATTTATATTTTGAATCCTTTACATTCCACAACAATCCACTTATGGCCAAAATTATATGGAATCTTTTGAAGGACTCAGGTATTGGATGGGCATCTAAACATCAAGAAGGATATTCAAACTAGATAGAAAGATTTCAGAATGATCCTTTTACTCCTTCCAAAATATACACCAAGATTCACCTCTGGACTGTGTGAGAAAGTGCGACCATGCATCTGACCTGAACCAGCTTCACTGGATGATCTCAGGTTTTAGCTTTATCAAAGATAAGATAAATTACCTTTGGGACTAAAACTCATAGAAAACTCTACAGAAATGGCCAGTGGGTAATGCTGCTTATGGTGCTCTAGAAGTTGTAGTCCAAAAATGTAACTATTCCTTCCCCAAGTTATGAGGAAGGTAGTGGAACCATCTCCTTAATAAAATTTTGAAAGATTTCTTCAAAAGAATTTCTTCAGAAAAAAAAATCATTTACAGAAAAGAGTGACTAAAATGATTACTGGGCATCTCCCTTATGAGGAAAGGCTAAAACATTTGGGACTCTTTAGTCTAGAAAAAAGGCGCCGGAGGTGGGATATGATTGAGACATACAAAATTATGCAGGGCATGAGTCAAGTGGATAGAGGGATGCTCTTCTCCCTCTCACAAAATACAAGAACTAGGGGACATCCGCTCAAATTGAGGGTAGGGAGAGTGAGAACAGATAAAAATACTTCTTTACCGAATGTGTTGTTAGTCTGTGGAACTCCCTGCCACAGGATGTGGTGATAGCATCTGGCCTGGATGCCTTCAAAATGGGACTGGACAGATTCATGCAGGAAAAGTCCATCACAGGTTACAAACCATTATGGGGATGTGTAACTTTCAGGCTTAAAAACAGGGTACATCATAGGCCAGGTGCAGGGAAATGGTATCAGGAGACAAATATCTAGTCTTGAAATGGCTGAAATCTTTTTACCCCATATAAGCAGGATAATGTCAATAATGATGGAAATCTTCAATTCAATTCAACATTTCCTACCCTCTGCTTCAGATTCTGAGATTCTCTCGGGATGACTTTTACCATGCCTATGGAATACCTTTGAGAGACCTAGAACATGGGGAGGAGATTAACACTGTGAAATCACTTCTGGTGGTCCTGACCCAGCAGTGGGACCACCAGTGATAATCCAACTCTGTTTTAAAATATTGAAGGGCTTCCCCCACCCAGCTCAAGTGTCCAAAAGGCTTCTCAGGGGCAAATCTGAATAGGATTTTTTAAATTAAATTAAATACAAGATTTCTGTCACTGGACAATGACAGCATCTGACTTATGAAGTGTAAGAGGATTTCAGCCTGTGAATCACAGGAAAGCAGCAGTGAATGGTACAAGGTAGTTGAATGGTGTGCAAAGAGGAATAAAAAAGGTGGTTCAGTGACATGTTTGATGCTGCACAAAGGTATTGAGCCTAACTGAGTGTAACTTCTTGGGTCTGTAACAACATCTCATCTGAACTTTTCTGCATCTGTCTCTTGACTTTCAACCCAAACTGAGAAGTAAATCTACAAGGTACAGTAATACCTCATAAAACAAATTTAATTCATTCTACAATGTCATTCGTATTACAAAGTGCAGTTTTCCATAGGAATGCATTGAAAACCAATTAATCCGAGGGAATGGACTAATAGTTTTTATAGTTTTTTCAATGCATTCCTATAGGAATGCTTTCTAAAACATTGAGGGGACAGCCACCAGCCCACCAGCAACCTGGAGAACCCCGCCATGGTACTTACCAACCTTGCAGGCAGTTGGGCTCTCCCAGGCCATGTGGCTGCCTCCACTGCCACCACCACTGCCACTGACCTGCCAGGCAGGTGAGCAGGTGACCCTATGCTGTTGCCACTGTCACCACCAGGGAGCTTGGGAGGAGGGCGGGTGAGTGGGCGACCCTCCGTTGCCACCACTGCCAGTGCCAGGGACTAGAGATGGGCACGACCAGAAAAAAATACGTTTCGAGTTGTCGTTTGTCGGGAAGGGCCCGTTTCTGGTCGTTTCCGTTCTTCGTGAAAATTTTCAAAAATTTGTCGTTCCGTTTGTCGTCTGTCGTTTGTACAGGTTTAGGGGGAGGGGTGGGTCTGGGAGGCACCTCTCTGGGTGCCTCCCTCTGAGTTGACCCAGAAGGGAAGGGTTAACGCATAGCCAGTAGCCACTGCCAATTATGTTGGGTTGTTAGTGTGACAGGAAACCTCGTCGGCACTTCGCTGTCTCACTAAGAACATTATAGCCAAGCTATAGCTTAGCCATATTAGCCAGGGTTGGGGGTTAGTGTGTCAGAGGCACCTCTCTCGGCGCTGACTCTGACTCACTAAGAAGGAAAGCATACTGGCATACAGGTTACAAGGGAGGAAGTGGGTCTGGAGTTGGAGGCACCTTTCGATGCACCACTCTGACCCACTAAGAAGGGAAGTGTACTTGCGTACAAATCTGGCTTAGGGTTGGGGTTAGGGTAAGGGCTAGGGTTAGGGTTAGGGTAATGGTTAAGGTTAGGATTAGGGTTAGTGGGCTGCACCTCTGGGTGCCTCTGACCCACTCAGAAGGCAGTGTACTGGCGTATGGGTTAGGGTTAGGCTTAGGCTTAGGCTTAGGCTTAGGGTTGGTGGGCTTTTTATGCCCTCTCTGGCACATCCAGAAATCTCAGCAAAACCTGGCCATGTGATTGGTGGAATGGCTCCAAAAATTTGCATGGTCCCATCCCATGGCCAGCCCATCATTGCGGTTGGAGACGTTTTGTTGCAAGAAAAACCCACTGCTGCTACTCTAAAAAATCAGGCATTTAAAATACCTAATTTTCAAATGTTTCTGTGGTGCTTTGGTGGTTTTTTGGACCACGATTAAAAAAAAATATTGCGGTCGCCATTTTGGATCCCCCCCCACACCGCATGGCAAATGGAGACGACGATGCCCCCCAGTCTGGTACCAGCAGCCCAGGACAGGAGAGGGGGGAAGGCCGGGGACCCCCCCCCAGAAACCACCCCTCTCTGGTAGGTGCCCTCACTGAGGCAGGCATATTTTCGCCTGCTTTTATGGCCGGCGGGAATCAGGGTTTTTTTTTATTTTTAAAACTTTTTTTCTGTGCTGCGCCACTTGGCATTGCGCGATCGCTGGCGCCGCGATGCCATGCACGACAACGACAAATCAGACCCAATTTATCTTTATTGGGTCGGGTTCGAGTTGGAGAGGAGTAATTGTTGTTCTTGTTCCTCGTTACGTAACGAGCACAAAGAACGAGAACGGAAACGAGGATTTCGCCGAGTCTTGCCCATGTCTACCAGGGACCTTGGGGGTGGGTGAGGGGTTTGTTATGGAGGGTGTGCAGTTTTCAAAATGCTGTAGCCAAGGTGTCATTGGCTGCAGCTTTTTGAAAATCCCACGCCTGCTTTAGCAACCTCCTTGCTATGAGAAGCCATGTTGGGAGGAGGAGGAGGAGGAGGAAGAAAACAGAGGACGGGAGAGCATAGTCTGGGTGAGATGGGGGAGGCAGCAGTGGCACATGGCTTTGGCCAATGCCAGGCATCCAGCAGGACAAAGAGGAGGAGAAAGAAGAAGAGGAGATGTGGGGGCCAATGGAGGAGGAGGATGAGCCGGTGGCAGTAACCGCCAACAAGACGAAGAGAAGGAGAAGGAAGAAGAGGAGGAGAGGTGAGGGTGATGGGGTGAGTGCAATTTCTTCCCCCCAATCAGGCGGGAGGGAAGCATACTCCCTTTGATTCCGATGGAGCAAAATGGGCTCCCAAACCGCTTTTGCTCCATGGGAATCAAAGCAGATTCTCTTGGGTGCAGCACTTTGAATACTGTCCACTTGCCATAGCAAGGGGCTTGCACTAGCAGGTGCAGGATTTTCAAAGAGCTGCAGCCAATGACACCTCGGCTTCAGCAGTTTGAAAACCATGCACCCACCATAACGAGCCCCTCACCCACCCACCCCAAGGTCTCGTGTAAGATGAATGCAAGCAGGAAGGAAAAAAAATCATTTCACAATTTATGTAAATCATTTTACAAGTTTTTCCTATCCCTGGAAATTGCATTCATCCTACAAATGTTTTGTTGTAAGGGGCATTCGTCTTACAAAGTATTAAGTCTTACGGGGAGTGGCTTTGTGAGCTGGGAATGCTTAGCCTTACAAAAAGAAGACTGAGAGGGGAAGGGACTGGTTTGTTTTCCATGTCTTCAGGGAATAGGACGCAGGGCAGTGGTCTCAAACTACAGGAAAAGAGATTCCATTTGAACATTAGGAAGAACTTCATGACAGTTAGAGCTGTTCAGCAATGGAATATGCTGCCATGGAGGGTGGTGGAGCCTCCTTCTTTGGAGGATTTTAAGCAGAGGCTGAATGGCCATCTGTTGGAAATACTGTGATGGGGGTTCCTGCATGGCAGGGGGTTGGACTAGATGGCCCTTGAGGTCTCTTCCAATTCTATGATTCTATGATTCTATGAAACCAAGCTGATGTTCTCAGTGTCTCATCTAGTTAAGGTTTTGCATAGCCCTGAGCCATTTAAGGTCAGAGGCATTTCACAAGAGGCAGAATAATTTTCTGCGGGCAAATTATGTTTAAGTCTCTTTCTGCTGACATCCAAGGAAACAGATTCAGCAGGGGAAATGGGCACGCATATTTAAAATGCTTTTAAAGAAACACACAAATACAGAAAGCCTTGATTGACCGTGCTAAGAGTGAATGGATCAGCTGAATTTGGTTCATGTTGGTAATGGAAAAGAAGCACATCCAGGGATTGAGGGCAAGAGTCCATGTATCTTAAACATGGGGCTGTAGGCCAGCTTACCAAGTGACAGAGAAATTGTGGCCCTCCAGATGCTTTCAGCAAGAAGAAGTGATGAACTGGAATGGGCAGCAGAAAGGAACTATGGAAATATATTCTAAACCATTTGGGGGAATCAAAGATTCAACTGCCAATTATCTACAGCTAATATCATCTTGTCTCATGTGCCAGGCTGCTGGGTGACTACAATGCAGCTCTTTTTATTGCCTTTTCCTCTAAGGCTGTTACTTCACGTCCCTCTCATTGCTGGTCATGGCCCCGCTTGGGACCAGTACGAGGAAATCTTACAGCACGTCCATTGCATGACGATGGGAGTTTGTCCCGACTACGCCACCTGAACTGAGATTAATGTGTGATGAGCCATACCCCTCCCTGGGCTCAGGAATCTGCTTGTCTCAGTTCTCGTTCTGAGATGAGTGCCCGTGAGGTAAGGCTCATCACGCAACGTGCCATTGTCCATCTAGTGGCAGGAGTGTGAAGTGCCATTCGCCAGTACATTCCCTATGGAGTCAGCAACACAGTGCAGAGAGTTTAAAAGAACAAATGCCTCGAACTTAGTTCCATAATGCATTGAAGGCAAATTTGAGGAGATTCAAAAGATCAAAAAATGGAAGGTCGGACCAAAAAAAAACCCCGAGAACGAAGGCTGAGAAATTCAGATGTTGTCACAAAACAAGGACGTGCAGTAGCAGTCATCACAGTACCATCAATCACACCCATAGGTACACGGGAACAGGGACAGTACTGGGAAAAGACCACATGACTACAAGCAACGTGATCACAAAACGAACGTCAGCTCGGAATGAGGAAGGACCTGAAGTAACCAGCTAACTGTGCATTAAAGAGAATTCTGTGGGAAGTATCCGTTCTGGTTCTGTATTCTCTCCTTGACCCCCTGCTTCTACATCTCCTGCTTTTTTGTTTGCAAAGCAGCCAAAAATGTGAGAGCTTTTTCTTCTTCTTCTTTTCTTCTTTTTCCTGTGCGGTGTTAAATCAGATTGGTTACAAGAGAACCAGAACTGAGATGAGCACACTGTCCCTCAGTACATCCTGTTAACTTTCAGCCCCAGCATTTATCAGTATTGACTGGAATTGGAATTAGAAATAGAAACTAGAAACTAGAAACTAGAAACAGTCTCCCATCCACTTCACATGGAAGCATGAGTATGGGCCCCCATCAAGAAAAAAAGAGGGGGAGAATGTGGTCCCCCACCCCCACAAGATTGCTCTGCCAATCACTTATTATAAGAGACGAACTTTAAAGTCCCTAGCTAAGTTCTTATTATTGCTTTAACTCACAGTGCCATGCTTGGAAGCATCTCAGAGATCTCTTTTTCGATAACTGTTTCTTCACTTTTATTCTCTCCACATCATTCCTGGATAGATGTTCATCTGATTCATCTTGACAACTGCGAATGATGCTAAAGGTAGCAATGTTTACACACTCTTCCAAGAGCTACCAAAAGTATCCCAACAACATGACACTTGCTCAAGGAGCATCAAGAGCATGGGTTGGAGACTTCGTATTGGTCAACATAATTAAAAACCCTCTTGCACAGCAAGAACTGGCTTCTCATTAAGCCCTTGTGTGACCTACTTTGGTCTCACTGTGTATTCTTTATAGCAAGCCCACATGGAGAGAAATGTACCACTTTTTGACTTACTTGAAGGCAGCAAATTACTGATCATATCTCATTTCCCAACCAGTAATGGAGAACATCAGGCACACTTTCTCCACAAGACAACATGCATTTGCCAATCCTCAACAAGTATTTAATTAGAACGTGTAAAGTGGATGGAAAGACCTTTGCTCCATCCATATCTCTTCAGGAAATAGACTAGCCTTCAGTGTGAAGGTTTGAACAAAATTGCCATCTGTATTCAGTTGTATGTGGTTGTGACTAGAAGGCTCACCACAATGAGCAACCCTACAGACAAATGGAGGCATTTAAATACATCAGGTTGAACATGCATACAAGCCATGATCAGATATTTAGGCTGAACATCTCCTGAGGCAGTGGTTTCAGAGGCAAGCCTGATGTTTGCAATCTGCTCTCCTCCATTCTAAGCTAATTCTGAATGCCTGAAAACGAATGCTTCGAAAACTCCACACTACTTGGAGTTATTTGTCAAAAATGTAGACCAGATACAACCTGATGCTGAGACTACTAAACATTAAGTGTGTGAACATTTGTACAGAAAGGAAATATTTGCCTCCCTAATAGGATTGCTGAGGCTGAATCGGAAAATTCCATCTTGGTATTCTTCTTTTCAAAAGCAGGCTCCTAGATGGCATCTGTACTAAAAGTCTTCCAAGGCAAGGTACTGGCCCAGTTTCTATGTGCTTGAGGCATTTGGATATGGTCTAAATTCCTAAGAACTGAATTTGTGTACCACACTGCATCTTTAATGCTCTACCCAGATTAGAAGTTGGAATGGCCTCACATGAAGCAAGTGTGTGGCTTCAATCAAACTGTGGCTGAAATTAAAGCTTAATTGTATTAGATTAGTTCTTCCAATTTTATTAGCTAACTACCCCTCAGGCTGAGCAAGAGCGGTGGAGGGGAAATTTGGCATGTTTGTTACATTTGGGATTTGCAAAAGGCAATGAAATTATTAGGAAGCAAATGTGGGATACAACTGTCCAACTTGACAAAGCTCGGGCTTCATGTTACTCAGTGGCTGGCAATGACAGGAAGGTCTCCATCCCAGGAGATTACATTTATAACCTAGACCTTGTGAAGTATCAAAGAGCTTTCGCTCTGGTCCATTTCAATGCTCTGCCTTCAACTGTTTTAGAGTGCAGGTACTCCTCCCCTTTAGAAGGGATTGCCTTTGCCAATATGATGTGGTGGAAACCATGGAAGGTGTCCTGCCATATGTCACACATTACAAAGATTCGTGCAGCCCATTTATTCCCACAATTTTAAAACATTCTTATTTATTTGGCTGCAAAACTCAAGATGGAGTCCATTTGAAGCACTCCACTTCATGAAAGTGAAGCCATTTTGAAAGATAACAAATGCCCCCAAACTTGTGACGTTTGTAAAGGAAGTTCGGGAACTTGTTCAATGACATATCGCAATTCCTTTCTGCTCCCTGGTCTTTGTCAGATGACTCAAATCCCCACAGGGATGCTATGAGAGCTGATGTGAGCCCTTGGTATGGACCATTATTCCGTCCGGAAGATGGGTGGAATAGAAATATAACAAATAAATAATAATAAATAATAAATAAATAATAAATATTCTGTGGCAGAATACCTGCTTTGCATGCAGGAAAATTCACATTCACAACTCCCCAAATTCTGATAATCTTGACTACTTCTTCCATCAATGCAAACTGATATCTTTGGGGTGGTCTTAGATTGTCTTGAAACTTTTTCCCTCACTGGCATCTCACTCACCACAACTTGGTTTCAAGATACAGAAGCAGTTGGCACATCTGGAATTTCCCCTCTCCCCTAGAGTGTAGGCAGCTGGACCAAAGTGCTGCCTAGGAGCTGTTTTCTGGTATGGTGAGGCCAAGATGTCCAACCTCATTACAGCAATGTTACAGTGGGAACAGAAAGGTGTTGAGCCTGCTGTTCTGACTGCTCCAGGTATGTTCTGGTGCACTTTTAAAGATGGCAATCAGATGATGTCTTTGCTGAGGTGAACCAGCTTGCCCCTAAAGCTTTTCTACCCACACTTTTCTGATCTCTCTTTCAGGGCTTCCACTTTTTTTTTGGTTTGGGTAGGAATGATCTACTTTGGTTCATCTCCACAGCATGTGATCACTAGGAAAGGACCAAAGTAAGCCTTTGTCTTTCAACTTACAGGTACTGCAGAGTGGCTTAATAAAATATAATAATATAGAGCAGATTGATACTACATGGCCTAACATGATACTCTCCTTGCAAGGAATTGGCATGCATTCTGAATCTAGAAAGTGCAGATGGGGTAGAAATTAATGTCCGTTCATTTAGTCTCTTTCTAAAAATATTTACAAACATTTGAAAAACTCTTTATTGTTGGTTGAGATAGGAAATGAGATTTTAAAACTGGAAAAACAGGGAAAAGTAAAAATTTCAGACTTTCCTATTCAGCTTTGATGCTAACTTCACACCCCGCTGCTAGCACGAACTACCACCTGCATTCAGAATTTTTACTCTCTCTCTCTCTCTCTCTCTCTCTTGACTCTAAACTCCCATGGTTGTCTTGCACAATGTCCACCATTTAGCTGGGCGATTTGTGAGAGTTGTGATCTATAAAGTAACTTCTCTAAATTTTGGACAGGACCGCATATCCCACTGATGGCATCACTATTACCAACAGTTTCCCATCAACAGCACAAATGAGGCACAAGAAGGAAAATGCCTAGCACTGAACTATTAATAATCCCATTTTTGCCCAGTTTGTTTGGCTTTTCATTCTTCTCAGCCAAGTAACATATCATCAGGGGAAATGCATTATCAAGGTTAGACCTCAGTTCACTGTTCTCTTAGCTACTGAATGGATTTTAAGTATGTGCATTCCACCCAGCACCCTTTAAATGGACCCCATTTGCAATCACAAATGCTGTGCCTCTAAATAATTGATTTTACAGTTTTCTGAAGGTCTTTCCATTTAATTGCACTTAGGCTGCAGTCCTAAGCATAGTTAGTACAAGTAAGCTGCATAGTAGCTTCCACAGAAGGCTATTTATTTTGCTTTTTCAGCATTGTACTTTCCTGTAAAGCAAACAATTTCAGTCAATTCAAAGGATATACAGTTAAAAGAACAAACATATTGGCACATCAGTCTTCAAATGCAAAATGAGTCCATTAGTTCATGCCTAATATTATGAAGTATTGGGAATCCGGTGATGAGAAGGCGTTTTACAAGATCTACTGATGGCCATGTATGAAGCCAGAGTCAGCACCACCATTAGGTAAAAGAAGAGTGGATGTCATTATAGGGCTATAAAGTATTAACTGATGGTTATTCTAGTTTTATACCAGGAAAGAGAGAGGTGTTTATGGAATATTCTGTCTTATTAACAAAATAACTTGTCTTGATTTGACTACTATGCACTTTTGATACTATGCACTAGAGATGGGCATGAAACGGAAATATAGTGTTTCATTTTGTCTTATTTCATTTCAGTCTTCATTTCATTAATAACAGATTTTTTAAAAGAATCTTCATCATGAAACAAAACACCTTGTAAGGCTATAAATAATGGGGATCTTTCATTTGTTTTATTTAACAGGGAGCCCACTGCCCTAATTCAAAGACCTCCAAACCTTCCAATCAATTTGCTTTCAAGAAAAGAACTCTCTGTAAACAAGCTAGAAACCTAATAACTAGCTGCTCCACGGAGAAATCGGGGAGGTAAACTCAACAGATGATCATTGCAGTGAGGGAAGGGAAGAAAATATTTTTAAAAATTAACCTCCACAGTCCTACCTAAAAAGGAAATGAAAACAATCAGTTTAAATCAACTTGTAGACACAGCAGGAAAGGGAACACCTCAGCTCCTGGGCTGGCTAGCTTCAGGCAGATCAAGATAAGCCGTCTCAACAGCTAAGGTATAGGAAGAAAGGAAAACAAATCAATCAGTTTAAAACAGATTAATCTCCTGTTCAAAAGATGGCTGGATTTTTTATTTGCGAAATAAAAAATTGTTGTTTCATTTCATTTCTTGATGACACTCTGCTGTTTCATTTCATTTCATAAGCTTTCATAAGCTTACAAAATGACAAAACAGCGTGTCATTTTTCATAAGGTGCCCATCCCTACCATGCACTAACTATAGCAATAAAATATCTAGGCCTAGCAGTTACATTTTTTTACTAGTAACTTCTCAGCAAAAGCCAAACACTTGGTGCCAGAAGCCAAACAGATTCTATCAACTTTATGCAGTGAAGTTGAAAGGAATGATTAATGAATAGCCGTCTGCAACAGCTATTTGTGGGTTCTTTTGCCGGCAAAAAAGGAGAGCTTTGCAGATGCTAAGAAGCAGCCTGGTCTTCAGGAAAGTGATTTATTGATTGCAATCAGGGAATTCACACTTAACAGCAATTAAATGAGAAGTCCAACGAACAAAGAAAAAGCACCAAGTCTTATAGTTTCACATTTCTCCTTCCCCCTCCCATCTGGATTCTTTTACGTCACATGCATTGGTTACACCCATCAAACATTAATTGGTATTCTTAGTCATCTATTTTGCACTCTTTTGGCAACATTTAAACATTTAATTGGAAGGGTGTTTGAACAGAGTGGTACTGAAAAACAACTGCAAAAGAGGCCCCATAGCCTTGAAGTTTTGACAGGTGACGAATACCAGACTGCCTCAGCCAGGCACACAGAGATAAGGTTTCTTTGGGTGAAGTCATGTGCAATTATCTTGTGAAAAAAAGCATCAAGGCTTACACAGAAAATAATTGGATTTTTGAATCTTATTGCTGAGAAAGCCCTTTCCTTTAAAGCTTGCTAAAAAAGTCCTGTTTGCAGGAATTGTTTACAGGAATAATATAAAAGAATACATAAAGGATTTATATATGTGTGCTTATTAATATCATTTCTAAATATATATAATGTGTGTAGCTTATACTTTTGCAAGGCATAGCTTGGAATATATATATATATATTGCTATGAAGCCTGTCTATATGCAAGGCACAGTTTAAAATATATATTGATGAGGCTTGTCAATATGCCTGGAGATTATTAATACAGATACATGGCTGATTTGTTCCCTTCAAAGTAACAGTTCCTAAAGATATTGGGGTAGTAGATGAAACAATAAACAAACTAACAAAAACGTTGTGATCGTGTCTAGTATTGGTAAGGAATGACTGGGCTCAGGTCAAAGACAAGGATGTGTTTTGTTGTATCTTTATTTTTAAAATCAAGGAATTTAGTTTTAAAAAATCAGGAGGAAAGGCTTTGATGGCACTGCGAACCTATTCCCTAGATGAAATCTTTCACTTTTCTCCTTAAGAGTGTATATTGGCAGCCAGAAGTGGGAGCACACCAGCCTTCAGATGTTATTGCACGGTGCTACTCCCAATACCTCTGGTCACAAGCTATGCTGTCAGGGTCTGATGGGACCTAGAATTAAACAACATCTGGAGGCCCTTCATTTGATGGACTGCCATGTCTGTGGTGCAGACTCCATATAAAGAAGCAATCCACAGACAGTACTAAAAATGAGAAACAGCATGTTTTTATTAAATATGTTATACCACAGACATAAAGAAGGCACACTGTTCCATCATACGCCCAATTTTTATATTCAATTAATTTCATCATCTTTTTGTGATTTCCCTTATGCATTGGCCTTTTAACTGATTTCAAGTCTGGGGAGCTTGTCATTGGATAATTTTCCATTCCCTGGCCATTGCAAAAGTCAGTGTATTTCTGACAAGACTTCTGATGAGGGTGTTTACAACTGTCTAGCAAGGACTGTGTTGGAGTGTTCAATTCCTGATTTATTATTCTTTTTCCACCTCTCACTTACAAGTAAGGCCATGACAGTTCACCAGCATTTGAAGGGACTGACTTGCATTAATGACCCCCATTCAAAAGAAATCACAGAGACAGAAAGCAACTTGCTTGAGGCATAAAAGAGTTCACTTTTGACACATGCCTTCTAGTCATAAATCCCACGTGTATCACTCTGTCTCCTGCTAATGTATCCTTCTCCACCATGTCCAATAGATGGGCTGACTTGAAGGCAGCTTTGATCTGGGAAATTGTGGCTGAGCCAGCCAGTTTGAATCCCAGGTGCCACGCAGCGGAGTGAGCTCTCGGTGATAACCCCAGCTCCTGCCAACCTAGCAGTTTGAAAGCATGTAAATGCAAGTAGATAAATAGGTACCGCCGTAAAAAGCGGGAAGGTAAAAGAGTGTTTCCTTGCAACCATTCTGGCCACGTGGCCATGGAGCTGCGCAACACTGGCTCTTCGGCTTGAATACGGAGATGAGCATCGCCCCTAGAGTTGGACACAACTAGCACGCATGTGTGGGAGGAACCTTTAGCTTTAGCTTTTACCTTGCAATCTAACACCTTCCATTAGGAACCATTTTTCAGCGAGTATATATTCTGTGCTGTGTCGTGTTTAAATGTGTATGCACCATGGTAAAGACTGACGTATATGTACCTTTTGTGAAACTGGCACCAATGATGTGCTCAGCACAAGAATCACTCAACTCAAGCCCCATCTGCCAGTACTTCACTACATTTCCGAGCCCCGTGGCATCTTTTAGTTGAGGCAGCCATCTCTCACTTCCTGAATGTGTAGGGAACAGCCCTACACGATAACTACTCTGAAGCAAAGAGGTCACTCAGTGTGTCTATTTTTATCAGGGCTCCTTATCCTTCCTTTCTTTGAAGAAATTGCTGGGATGAGGCTAAGAATTTCAGAAGGAAAAGCAGGTAATTATGATGTATTAGTGTCACTGCTAAGAATTCTCAGCTACGGATCCCGTAAAGATCCTTCAAAAAAATCTAAAGTTCTTTTTATAACCATTATCTTGACTCTAGCTGGGAGCTGATCATTTTCAAAGGCTTTCAAATTCAATGTCAGAGCTTGTGTTCCTCCTACTATTAACTTGATGAGGTCAGAAGGATCGCTGTAACAACGCCTGGATATCTGGAGAGCTATTTCACATTTGGGGCACAGGGGAGTGATAGGTCCTCACTCCCTCAGCTCACCTCAGTCCAAAAAAGACAATAATAGTCTTTCTCTGATAAGCTTTCTCTGGATAAAGAAGGGACCTGGACAAGTAGGAAAGAGGTAAAAACCATTTATGGAACGTTTACAGTGAAACCAAGTTCAGTTGAAACACGGCCTGTACAGTACTTGAGATCTATATCTATATCAAGGTTTAGAGATTTAGCCATTGCTTCTGAAAACTCAGTAAGAGATGAACTAGGGGAGCCGCAAGAAAGATTTCGGCTTAGCCTGTTGTTTCTAACCTTTATATGCAAAGGAAAATAAGAACAGAGCAAGGGAGGAAGGCGATTCAAGAGCATTCATGTGAAACCTTACTTAAATACTCAAGTTCTAGAATTCAGATACACATTTGACACCTCAGGAGAACCAGGTTGGACAGGCCTTTGTTGAAATGCTGCAGCTGGAGACGGTGTCCTAAGTCCATTTTGCTGCTGCCAAAAAGTTGCTTCAAGGAATCAAGGGTAAATGTAACAGTTATGTGAGGCCTGTTAATTAAGTGTGTCTGTTCTAGAGCCATGGTTCCCAACCTTGGGTAACCCAGGTGTTCTTGAACTGCAGCTCCCAGAAACCCTCACCAACGCAACTGGTGGTGATGCCTTCTGGGAGCTGCAGTCCAATAACATCTGGGTTACCCAAGGTTTGGAAGATAGGCCAAAGAATTTTGATTTAGGACAGTGTCTTAATTTTGGTCAAATAAAATATTGGGACTTTTATTGAAGAAAGCTATTGATTGATCTAGCATAGAATTGTAGACATCAGAAATTTAGGGAAGTCCCCAAAGCACTGACAAGGTTGGAGGATCTGAAAAGTCCAAAAGTTACCTGTCTGATCTCAGACTGATAAAGGTTTCCAAAGGTATTAAGCAGAGGTATATGTCCCCTTGAACTGAGTTATGAACCTGAGCTGCATATTACTTCACTTGTTTTTTTTAAAGAAGCCTTGACTAGAAAATTCTACTGCTCGATTTGGACTGGGCCCCTATGCCAATTTTCTAGGAGAACCTTTTTCACCACCAGTCCTAGGCTAATTTGAACTTCCTTTAATGCTGCAGAAGCAACTCAAATGTAGGTCATAAAAATGTAACTCTGGACTCTCCAAGTGAATCAGACTACAGTGTCTACCATTTCAAAAAAAAGCTAGTCCAATACCGGTTCGGAAGCCCCAGGGCTGATCTTGTCTGATCTTATCTGTAGAACTGACTCTATGTCCCATCCCATGGCAACAATGTCTTATGGTTGGGGTGGAGGTGTGTGTGTGTGTGTGTGTGTGTGTGTGTGATATGCCATCAAATTAGAACCAATTTAAAGAGATTCTGATAGGGAGCTTAAGATGAGATGCTTGTGTGGTCTTACCAATTTCACACATCCCAGTGAGTTTCCATGGCTGAGCAGGAATTTGAACTGAGGCCTCCTGTGTCCTAGTCCATAACCTTATCCACACCACATGGAATGGGAACACACTTCAAATGTAGCTCCAGAAGCCACTCAGATTCCATGAACAAGTCTCTGCTGTGGGTTCAAAGGGAGGAAATATCAATCACCATGGGAAATAATCAGAAACCAACCTTGGAGAAAAGAATGCCTCTTTAGGCTAGTGATGATGGTAAAATGGGCTTTCTGTTTTGTGCAAATGCCACATAATGGCAGGCTTAATATGAATGCATCTGAGCAATTGTAGCTAGAGCAGAAGAAGGTTGCAGAAAATTGGTAGCTGAGGGAGTTTGCTCAACTGCTCCTTTCCACAAATGAATGAACAAGAACCTGGCGCTTCAGCCATTGCTGGGAAAATATGTTTGTGCATCTTCCAGATAACGGAGAGATAATTGCAGGCTTAATTTGAAAACATATGAGCAATTGTGGCAGGAGTGGAAGAAGGTCACAAAGCATCAGCTTCTATGCTCATGAAGCAATACTGAAACACTGGGACACAGGGCTGTTGAGCGGACCACCCAAATGGCTTCTGTTGCTAAAATATCATGATTTTAGAAGAACATACTTGTGATAGCGGAAAGGCAAGAATGCAAGAATGCAAAGAGGAAAGCTGCACACTTGACAAATCATGGATGGCAGCATGAAACACAGATGGAAGTCTCTAATGAGTATTTTACTGGCTGCTTGCCATTAAGGCAAGGAAAAAAATAGCTCAAGACAGCTAGAGGCTGATTAGATTTGATTCTACAGTCATCTTTGGGTTTCTGACCAATAGCTACAGTGTATGATAGTGTAGCATTATATATAAAGCCACACATGACAAATGTAATTATTGCTGCACAGGAGTGCAGCAATAGAAACAATGGAGCAGAGCAAATCAACGTCCTACAAGACAATTCTTAAAACAGAGGTAATCCAAACAAAAATACATATAAGTGTGAATCTGGAATTTAGATCGGTGCTGAATTTGGCGTGGGTGTAGCAGACAATCTGCTCTTGCTCTGTCCTAATTTGTGGATGTTTTGGCAAAGGGTTTCAATTTATGATTTTTAAAACGTGGAACTGATTTACAACCTTATGCAAATACAAATGACCTTGTTTGTCTGCAGATTTAAAACAGATCAAATACATTGAAAAGACTAATCATGCATATCTTGAAAGAGAATGGGTAGTCCCAGAGCTTTTTTTTATTTAGAAGGAATCCAGGCAGTAGGGGATGAAACAGTAACTGAACAAATCCCTTTCAAGGGAGTAAACACAGTGTGACTTTTTTATAAATTGCCTTACCAGTGTAAGTTCTAAACAAGGTTAGAAAGATGGTTGCATCTTCTGAGAAAGGAAGCCTGAACTTTTGACCCTACCACTCAGGAGGGGAATTATTATCTACTTCCTGGCCAAATAGACATTAAAAGGGGATTCTGTTTCTGGCTGTAAATTATTTTAAAATATATTTTTAAAAGAATAGAGAACAAATATTCAGAAGCTCACTCATTTAAGCTGTGGAATCACTGTTTTTGTTGTTGTTGTTGTTGTTTTGTTTTTGCTTTTTGGCTGGAGGTTGGTTTTACTCAAAGTTAGCAGAGCTTTTGTGTCTATATGCTGTCATAGTTTCAACCATTTCACCTGCCTTGTCACTATAAAATTGTTTGGTAATGGGGGGGGGGGGCTCTACAGATGCTATGTGCCATCAAGTAACTTCTGATGTGTGATGACTAGAGATGGGCATGAGCCAGAACCCAATCTCCTCTGCCACCTCTTCAACCTCAAACAGCCACTAACCAGGCTCTGTCTGCAGCTTCCAACAGCTTCTAGACTGATTTTCTGGTCCCAGCAATAGCTCAGTCTTCTCTGCCCTGCCCTCTTGGCTGATAGCCCCCTTAAACAAAAGGGCAGAGCTGAGGCTGGGAGTGGATGAATCAGTTGAGAAGGTGTCGGAAGGTAGCAAACTGGGCCAGGTTAGTAGCTGGATTGGCTGAGGAGCAGGAGAAAAAGGTCTGCTGTTGCCTTTACAAACAAACCTGTCCATGCCCATTTCTATTGAGGACTATATCACTTACCCACTTCCAAAATGTTCCATCATTATCACGTCTGCCCAGATCTTACAAACCAACAGCATCTCATGTTAGATCTTCCCCTTTTCCTACTGTCCCAGGCCACTTTCCCCAATAATACAGTCTTTTCTGGTCACTTCTGTTTTTCATTATACTGTACAGTAGAGATGGGCACGGGACGAACATTTTTTCGTTTCCGTTACCGTTTGTCGTTTCCGTTACGTAACAAAACGACAAACGAAAATTGTGATCAAAATGCTACGAAACGAACAGAACCACCAAAATTGTGGTCGTTACGTTTCGTTTATGTTAATGGCGACGTGCAATGAAATGAGCTGTTTTAAATGTTAAAAAACACCCTGGACATCCGTAAAAACGCAGCGATAATTATTTATATTGTCTGATAATACCTACCAGGGGGGTTGGGGTCCTTAAAACATTTGTTTTCGTCTTCTCCCATCGCAATGTATTTTTCTTTTCCCTTTAAAATGGATGTCGCCACCAGCCACAAAATGGAGGCAAGCCATGTGATGTGGGATCATGTTCAACCAATAGCATGCCCAGGTTGCAGACTGGGTGGGCAGGTCTGGCAGCCACAGAGGGCATAAAAAGCTCTGGCAGCCCCCATCCTCCTTGCAGTCTCTGGTGGGAGTTAGGGTGGGATTGCTGTCTCTGCAACTCTAGCTTCAGTCCTGCAGCCTCCCTGTGTGCGTGCGTGCTGCGTACCTCTCGGTGAGTACCCTCCTCTGCCCCGCAGTGCAGTCACTGTGTGGCTGCCTTGCACCCTGGGCAATGCCCGCCGCTGCCTTTGCAGCCTCCCTGCATACCTAGTCTATACTGTGTCTCTGCCAGCATCCTTTTTTTTTAAGTGTTTTCCCTCTGGTCTGGGGTGTTGGGGGATTCCTGCACAAGGAAATGCTTTAAAAATTGCGCAAAAGGCGGGTAGAAATGACAAACGAAAAAATGAAAAACAGTAACAAAATTTTTCAAAAAATTCACGACAAATGGAAACGAACCAAAACAGACCTCTCAACGACAAACGAAAAACCAAAACGCCTTTTTTGTTTCGTGCCCATCTCTACTGTACAGTATAGTTTGTGTTTGATTGAGAAGCAGTTAACTGTTGAAAAGAAGAAATCAGCTTCTGGGATTTTCCCATGCATGGTGTCACTTTGAGAATGTCAGTGAGCACAAAAGGATATCTTGTAGACCCCCCCCCCTTGACTCCTGCCATTGATACTGTCAACACTTGTGCTGCCTTTTGCCATGTGAAGCTTGGCATGCTTTTTCCTGCTGGCAAGGCGGGCATGATATTATTATGCAGCAATATTGGCCATTTCCTGGCTTTTTGAATCATGGGGTTTTGCCTGTATGTTGAGCCTTCATCCAAGGTTGTTGCTCTTCAAAATAACTTTCCTTTTATTGGCCTGCTTTCAGCCGTATAACATATCAGTGGTGGTGAACCTTTGGCACTCCAGATATTTTGGATCATTGGCAGTTATTGGCTTGGAATTCTGGGAGTTGTGGTCCAAAACATCTGGAGTGCCAAAGGTTTGCCACCACTGTATTAGACCAAGTGAGTAAAGAATGAACAAAATGATATGTTCTTTATTCCTACTTAAAAACTGGCAAAGAAAGCAGAGTATAACCTAAACTTTTCTTGAGTTGCAGCCCGATGGCCAAAATATGTGACCTTCTTCTTCAGCAACAAATTAACTTTTCCTCTTCTGATCAACTTCTGCTGGTCCTTCCTCATTTGGGCTGACCTAGATAAGCTCATCTCCTGCATTCCCCTCAGACAATCCCCTTGTTTTCTCCTGTTACTGTGCAAAATTTACTAGGGTTCCATCATAGTCTGGCTAATGGGTGAGTGCACAGATGAAGCAGGAGAGGGGAGTGCATGGTGCCCGTGGAATATCTATGTGGGCATATCACCAAACTTGGTCAAACTGCTGAGCTTTAGAAATGTAGTGTTGATTCCTGCTTCTCTAGTTGTCTAGCCAATGAAACCATGAACTCATTTAGGCATGTTCTGCAAGTGAGCCATATACTCTTGCAAAGCTGTTTCCCAGTTACATGTTTCTCCCGGCCACCCTGAATGGTCACCAGAAATTGTCATCTGGAAGAATGGGCAAATATTTTGTCTTGGCTTTATTTTTAGGCACATTCAGCCAACCTGTACTCCCTAGACTAATGCATTGGAAAACCATTCTTTTGAAGATATCTTCATTTTTTCACAACAAACAGTATACACAAACAGCTCACAGGTTTCCAGTCATGTCAATACATGTTCATTATTACAATAATCCAAGTTTTCAATGGCAATATCCAGAGTCATCTACATCAGGGAAGACCATCATCATCCTTCCTAAGACTCCCAGAATTTTGCAATACAGTTCTTAGCAGGAAAACTATGTACAAAATGTGTGCATTAGGAGAAATGCATATGAAAATTTGTGCACTGGGGAAAGAGGTACACAGAAATCATATATCAGGGAAAGAAGTCTAAGGAAGCTGCATATGAAAATAATTGATGAATCGCATGTGAGTTTTTTGAAAATCTGAGAAGGATAGGGAGAATGCATACTTGACTTTATAACCTCTGAAACTGATACCTCAGTTGGAAATTTATTCCTTGACCCAAGAAAATAATTATCTTTTTTGTATGCCTATTATCTCGCACTGCGTCCTGACCACTCCAGGAACTTTTACCCATGATGCTCTTGCAGGTCAGAAACCTTCACAGCTCAATTACGGGTGTCACTTCTATTATGGGTGTCACTTCTATTATGGTTTTCCTCACAGGGGTCTTATAACCACCAAAGCTTGCCATTGAAAGATGGCAATTAGGACTTATAAATATCTTGCAAAAGGATCCTTCACATACTGAGCACTGCTGTGCAAAGATACAATATATCCTGAAAGCAATAGGTTGGAAAGTTGTGCTACTGTATGCTTGGATCAATTGGATCTTTAATTGGCATTCAAAAGCATAGATAGAGAGGCAGGAGGCAATCTCTTGCTTCTTTCTTGAGAACCCCTTTTGTTCACTTTGTGCTATAGCCAAGTCAATGTCGGTGATATAGCCCAGGAAGTACCTATTAAGGGTAAGACAGCAGAAGTGTATGCGCACACACACAATACTTGGGAGGCATCTTTTGATGTCATTAGGAAACACTAAGCCGACTTTATAAAAAGCTCTTCAGGCTTGTCTGAAAATAAAATCAGGAATGAAAATGGTGATGCCTTAGCTTTAAAGATATTGATGTAGCATGCAAATATATTCTTTACTGGGCTGTAGCTTTCATGCAAAAAGTATTGTGTGACAGCATCACATATTTTTATTTCACTATATTTCTTTAACATTACGGTGCTGACAGAGAGGAAATGAAACAGCTAGGTCAGTTTGGATTCTTGTCTGCCCCACTCACTGCTGTTTTCTTTTCTCTCTGGGAGTGCTTGACTGCCCTTCTCTCTGCTTTGCTCTTGCAGGATCAGACCTTTCTTTTCAGCGTGGAAAGGCACTTCTTAATGGCCTGCTCAACCCCTAAGCCTTTCCCAGTTGAAAAGAAGACTCTGATCCTTGCAAAACCAAAGTTCAGAGGAGTCTTTGGGACACATAGAGTTAAAAAGGGCTGCCAGAAACAAAGGGAAACAACAAGGTCAATTTGGGTTCACCTCCACCCCACCCCCCAGGAAAGGCTTATTTCCATGTATACAATGCCCCTTAATTTTTAGCGCCACAATTTTAGAAAATATCGCCTGGTATACATGGAAAAATACAGTATATGTAGAGATAGGCACGACTAGGGAAAATGACGTTTTCGAGTTGTCGTGTGTCGGAGGCAGCCCGTTTCGGCTCGTTTCCGTTTTTTGCGAAAATTCGCAAAAATTAGTCGGTTCATTTTTTTGTTTTTTCGTTATCGTTAGTACTGGTTTTTTGGGGGGTAGCGGGCTCCTGGAGGCACCTCTGTGGGGTGGGTGCCTCCTCTGGCCCGCTAGGAAGGGAAAGCGGGCTCCTGGAGGCACCCGTGGGTGCCTCCTATCCTCACCCACTAGGAAGGGGAAACAGGCTCCAAGAGACCCCTCAACATGGGGGTCTCCCTTCCTCACCTGCTGCTGCAAAAGGGCATGCATAGCCATATGGATATGCATACAAGTTGCAGACTATGAGACCAGTGCATTGGTGCACGACTGTCCGTCCAGGGGAACCCTGAAGACTGGGTCACACCCGCTATGTCTCACAAAGCAAGGGAATCGTACTTGCGTGTAGTGCAATGCAAGTAGATCTGGCTTAGGGTTAAGGTGGGTTAGTGCAAGGGCTAGGGTTAGGCTAGTGACGGGTAAGGTTACGATGGGCTAGTGGGTTGCACCTCTGGGTGCCTCTCTGACCCACTGAGAAGACAGTCTGTGACGTATGGGTAAGGAGTCAAGGATTAGGGTTAGAGTTAGGGGGCTAGGGCAGGTTTTAGGGGGCTTTTTGGCACATCCCAGAAGTCTCCGTGGCCAAGTGGCCATGCGATTGGTGGGATGGCTCCAAAAATTTGCATGGTCGTCCACTCCCACATGGCTGGCCACTTGGCCAGCCCATCATTGCGCAGGTATAAAAAAAATAAAATAAAATAAAATAAATGGAGGACAGAGGAGGAGAGGAGAGACATTTTGTTGCAAGAAAAAACCCACTGCTACTGTAAAAAATCTGGCAGTTTATAAATTTTTGTGTGTTTCTGTTGTGCTTGTGTGTTTTTGGACCACGATTTCAAAAACAATATTGCGTTCGCCGCCCCATTTTGGATCCCCCGCCCGCACCGCATGGCATTGGCGACTCGAGTCCGGCTGCCCAGGACAGGAGACGGGGGGGAGGCGGGACCCCCCCTCCAGAAACCACCCCTCCGGTAGGTGCCCTGCGCCCTTAGTCAGGCAGGCATTTTTCCGCCTGCTTTTTGGCCCGGGAATAGGTGGGGGGAGAGTTTAAAACTTTTTTCCTGTGCCGTCCGTGCCGCTTGCTTGCGCTTTAATTGCGGCGGCCGGCGGCGAGACTGGGCTTGTTGCAGGCTGCGAGCCTGCGGTGAGTCCCACCAGAGCAGCCCAGGATGGAGGGGGGGAGGCCAGGGACCTGCAGAAACCACCCCTCTGGTAGGTGCCCTGAGGCACGGCAGGCATTTTTCCGCCTGCTTTTTGGCCAGGAACCGGGTTTTTTTTAACTTTTAAAAACTTTTTTTCTGTGCCGCGTGGCATCGCGCGATCACGCGATGCAAGTAACGAGCACGACAAATCAGACCAAAATTGTTCGTTCGTCGGTTCGAGCTCGAAGTCTGGCGGAGTAATTCCCGTTACCGTTTCCGTAGAGTAACAGAACCGAGTAACGGAAACGGAAACGGGAATACCGCTAAGTCGTGCCCATCTCTAAGTATATGTCCAATACATAGGGAGAGTTTCCAAATAGATACTATATTGGTCACCTCAATACTATGCTACGTGACATCGGCCAGTAGCATTTTCATGAGCTCAGGGGTTCTCTCATATCCTGCTTTGTTTTAATCTTTTGGCAGACACTCTTTTCTGCAGCAAGTTTTTTGGGCTGGGCAGGCATATCATAGGTCCCTGCCATTTTAGATTTCACTTAATAGCCCACATTGGGGCAAGATACATGCATAACAGCCAGCTTGCAAGTACTTGTCATTGAGTGCAGTGGTGGCAGTGTTCCCTACTATCAGCATGCCATCCCTACTTCTTCTCTCCACCTGTGAGACTCCAGGGTAACAGGCATTGAAAATCCAACAGCCACCCTGAACTATTTGTGGAGGGGCTGAAGAAGCAAGAGTTTGTCACAGAGACAACTCCCGGTGCTGGCACATGAAACTTTACTCGAGAAGTAATCCTGCAATATTTTCTTGCTGACTTCAGCAACATTTTCCTTACCAACCAGGATGCCTTTTCTCCAGAACATAAGGCAGGGATGACGAACCTATGGCACACGTGCCAAAGGTGGAACGCAAAGAGCTTTCGCCTGGCATACGACATGCTCCCTGCCCCCCACTTCCCCCTCCGCTGGACCAGCCATGAGGAATTTGTGGAGGGCGAAGTGGGGGGGGCAGGGAGCATGTCGGGTGCCAGGCTGACCCTGCCATCGCCATCCCCATTGCCATTGCCATCGCCACCATTGCCCCTGCCCCCTGCTGCCGCCGACCCATCCTCTGCTGCCCCCACCGCCATCACTGCCACCATCCCTGCCCCTCCTGCTGCCGATGACCCTGATCCCGCTGCCCCCATTGCCCTTGCTGCTCTCACCCTCGCCCCACCCCTGCCCCCCACTGCCACCGATCCCAACCCCCCACCGCCACTGCCCCCATCACCATCACCCTTGCTGCCCCTGCCGCCACCGACCCCGACCCTGCCTCCACCGCCATCCCTGCCCCTCCCACTGCCACCGCCAATTACCCTGACCCCACCACCCCATTGCCCTTGCTGCCTTCACCCCTGCCCCCCCACTGCCACCAATACCAACCCCCCGCCCACGCCACCATCCCCATCACCGAGTTTGGGCACTTGGTGCCAAAAAGGTTTGCCATCCCTGACATAAGGCCTTTAAGCCAACTGTCACTATCTTCTTGTATGTTTACAGCCCTGTTAGGAAACTGAATATTATCATTACTTTCAGCTTTTCTCCAGATTTTGAAATGGGAGTATCTCTTTGTTCTAAATATTTATAATTTGACGTTTAGGAAAAAGTGCAGCGTGCTTTATCTATGGGTGTGTTTAAGAGAACTTTTAAGACCAATGCCACAAGGAAAGCCCTGTACAATGTGCCACAAAAATCAAGATCAAACTATACATTACAGTCAACCTGTCATTAGAGCTGATATCACATGTGTTGAAAGAAAATGTGAGAAGTCAGAATTACAAAGGAGGAATGTACTTACGGCCTGATGATCTATCACAAACTCTCATCCTTAAATCACTTTCTCTTCTATAACATGTATTGTAATTGGGTCTTTCTTGGCAGGCCAGCAGCTAGGGTCTGTGCCACCTGGGGTGAATATGGATTGTGCTACACAGAGAGAAAGGAAGAGAGAGAGAGAGAGAGAGAGAGAGTTTGGTGAGGGAGTTGTTAGGCATTAGTTGCAGGAATTAGTGTCAATATCCAAATACTGTTTTGAACCTTTGACACACACCCCACCAGCATGGCCTCCAGAGCTCTCCACTTGCCCCACTTGCCTCTCCCCCAGTTGCAGCCCTGTTCCTTTGGGAGAAAAGTATAAAGCCCTCCCTCAAAAGAGATAAGAGTTGGAGATGGATTATTGAGACTGGAAGGGAAGAATGTTAGGGACCTCAAGTTTCATGAAATCACTGGATAATTTCCCTTCTCAGTCTGACCTAACTTTCAAGCTACTTGGTAGGAGAAAGCAGGCAGGAGAAAAGCCACACCCACTACCTTGAGTTGTCCAGAAGAAGTTGGATATAAATATATAGCCAATAAATAAGTAAGTAATTCAATGGAATATGGAAAACATACACATACCTGTTTCACTCTGCACTGATCGGTGTATTCTTAAAGAGAGAAAGAGAGACAGAGAGGGAAAAAAAGTTTCCTCTGATCAGGAAGAGTACAGTATAGCAGCTTTAAGAGGCAGGAAACAAAAGCAGAAATCCCATCTTTGTGGCAAATCATTGCAACTGTATAATAGTGGATCTTCTTAGCGTAATGCATTGGGGATTAATGAATATTTAATCTGAGGGATGTATTTATTTTGTCTGATGGATAAATGCACAAAAAACTACATACCGAGGGAGAAGGGTAAAATGGAAATAGAAGTTTTGCATACATTTCCAATTAGCACTGAATGTCTTCAGCAAATGCTCAGAAAGGCTAGAAGCCAAAATTGCACTCCTCGTTTTGCCGAGTTACAGTGCAACTAATATTGTCCTGATGCTTTTTCATGCTACACATTAATATTCAAGAATTATATCCAATCTTCAGATGCCGCAGGTATACACCATTTCCTTGGCTTTGTTTTCTAGACAATGACTTGGTCCCATAATTCAATACATTTGCAAGCCTATATTTCACACACAGTGAGATTGATTCCCACATAGGTGTGTATAGCAGCAGTGGGCAACTCTAGCAGCTTCTGGGGTGACAATTTCCTGTCTGCCTTTGGGACCCTCCACTAGGAGAGTTTTACAGTGTCAATGTGAATGACAGGCATGGCCTAATTGACTACCGGAGGCTTCAAATAGCTGCGATTCACCTTTCCCCCCCTCCCCCGAATACAAGGGAGCTGAGGGGGAGGAAAGTTAGAGGCTGCAAGCACAAAGGGAGATGGGGAGAGTTTGTGTACAGGGTCGGCGCGTCCATTAAGGCGAACTAGGCAGTTGCCTAGGGTGCCAAAATGGAGAGGGGGCGCTGGCCAGCCTGCTGCCCCCCCACCGCCCCCGCCGCCCGTTGCCATCCGCCCGCCGCTGCCACCACTGCCTGCCCCCTGCCCCCTGCCCCGCCCCACACCCCGCCCCTCATCTAGGGCGCAAAAAAACCTAGCACCGGCCCTGTTTGCATATGTTTGAGTTTTATTTGGAACACCACAAACTATACTGTGTGCAACTGGGAGGGACTTTTCTCAACTGGGCCAACAGTCTATCCAATGCTATCCAATTTTTTGTATGAATTTGAAGAGACACCCACCTCTCTGTTCTGTGTTCTTTTTCCTTTTCTTTCCTCAGTTCATGTCAGCTGTTTGTTTGCTGTTAATCTGTTCAGATGGTTGCCATTATATGCACAATAAAGAAAGCAACACAAATAAGTCTGTGATTTAAAGCAATTGTAAATTAATTATTTATTTTAATTTTTCTCTTATGAATTTCTTACAGTGACTTAGTGATACTTTTAATTGACAGTTAAAGGGGTGGACTTACAGCTATTCTCCTTTTTGACTCTCTACTTCTATTGCATAGCAAAAAGGATTTTTACCAGAAATCCCAAACTCTGCAACAGCATGCAGCTTCAGGGCAAACTCCTCTCACCTTTGGTGGTACAGGACTGCAGCTTAAGGTATTTTAATGTCACGAGTTCAAACACAGAAGTGATAGCCCATCATATCATTTTACTAACAGAACTGTTTCCATCAGTGAAGCGGAAAACGGTAGATTCTCCTTCACTCCAACAACATATGACACATTCTCAAAATCTGTTCCTAAGGGCTGAGAAATCCCTGAAGGCTGCAATGGAGATTAAGGGAGAAGATTCCCCAATCCCCTATGTGCAGAGAGTGATACCATGGGTGGGGTTATACAGATGTAGAAGTAATAAATAAAACAAATAATAAATATCTGTGGTGTTGTGTCAGACGCCTTAATGCAAAACCCAATAAAAAAAATTTTTAAGCTTGCCAGCCTCATTTTATTACTTTTGTTAACCAGCAGATATCCTTATACTGCATAAAATTGAGACATATGATATTAAGTGCTATGTAAGCTGAAACTAAATTCACTGAATGAAATAGGTCTAGGAATGCCAAGGATCTTCACTGAATCAAGCGATAAAAGTTTCTGTGAACTTGACAGCACTTAAGTAGTTCTCTTTTCTCACTGTCATGCTTATGGGTAAGCTAGCACTCAGGCATTAATATAAAAAGGAATTAACAAAAAGAAAATGAAACAAAACAAAAGAACAGGTGAGAGGTTATGATTCTTTTTCAACACTATGATGGGGTGTGAGTTGGTGGGTTTTTTTTTTTTTTTGGAAATTTCTGAACATTCCCACCTGAGTCTCAAAAAGCTCCTATGCTCATGATTTGGACATATGCCATTTGGGAAACAACCTGATACTGTATTGTGATTACTATCAGGCTTCTCTGTCACTTTGACAGCTGCTTAAACTGTAGGAATCAGCAAGCATTTCCCCATGCAGGGAAAAGCAACACCCATTCATTTCAAAGTGATATTTTACTGGAACCTGGCCAGAACTTGGGCAGGTTCTCTCAAGCCATTTAAAGAACCGAGTCAAATAGGTGCCTTCTGCCCCAAAGCATGAACCAGAAGTGAACTGGGGTGTCAGTTTAATTTTAACCTACACCCATGATAGGTATTGACTTCTGCTGAATTTGGTACTGGTTTTGGTAATACATGAGGTATACAACACTCTATCCACAGAGGGAAACAGATAGGGTACTCAGGATGAATGGGTAAGGAGCTATCACTGCTGTGTCCCTGAGGTAACTGACGTAAGGAATGTAAGATGGATGCATGCTGGTATGTAAGGTATATGCATGCTTGGCCTGGAATAAGGTGATGAATCAGTGTGTGAGAGAGAGCTGAAGATGAACCCCAGAACAAAGGCATGATGGGACTTTGAGAACCTGACTGAAATTCTAACTCTTCATTAAGATGAGCTCAACTCTTGAGTCTTGACCTCTTGAACTGTACTTGACAGACTTTATCCAGTATGGGCAGTAAAAGGGTGTTCAAGGAAGAAAGGTCCTGGTGAAGCAGTCTTCCCAATGATAGAAGGATTGCATACTTGTCCTCCAGTGATAAGGACATGAAAAATTGCCACTGAGAGCATTCCACGGGTGATAGGGCCCATCAATCCAGAAAAGGACAGTAAAATGTCCAGTGCGCATCTTCACCTGATGTTAGCTGTGGAGGAGCTAATCAATAACAAATGTAATCAATAAGTAGTATGGAGATGTAATCACAAGAATATAATCAATAAGTAATATGTATATGCAAGCACAAGAGGTATATTATAAGCACACAGAGCTGTACAGTAAAGACAGTGTGGTTTCCTGTTTCCTGTTGAAGGGTGGCAGAGCCTGGCAACGGAAGCAGATATTGCGAAAACGAGCTAAGGAGACTGAAGAAAAAAGAGGAAGTTGCAAGGACTTTTGAATCTTGAGATGTCTAGGTGGGGCAGAAAACTGGTGGGCAGTTTTGTGGGTGGTCTTGAGGTGTGGCCGGTCAAATGAAGGAGTGGACACTGACTGAGATTGTATAAGAACCCTGGATTTTGGTCAAATCCTCAATTGTGAGGGAGACCCCTTTTGCGTCTTCTGCGAAAGGCTCTCTGTTTCTGCACTTTGCTTTTGCTAAATAAACTCAGCGCTGAGAAATTCTCCTCTCTGTCTGACTTAGTCTCAATTCTTGGGAAATCTCAAACTTGCCTCATCTCTGAGCTTTCCTGACTTAGTCTATTTTTGGGCACTGAAACCACAATCTTACACTGACAAGCTGCCCAGAAAGCCTTCTCAGTGGCTGCCCCGACACTTTGGAATACTCTACTACCAGAGATAAGACTGGCAGGGTCTCTGCCAGCCTTTAGGAGAGCTCTAAAGACCTGGCTCTTTAGGGAGAGCTTCGGTGATCGCTGAGTGCATGACGATATTTAGTTTAGTTGGGTTTTGTCTATCCCAGCCTCTTTCTTGTCGGAGTTATGTTTGTCTGTATGTATGCTGTTTTTGTATCTTATCCTTTATATGATTTATTTTGTTTGTGGATGTTGGTTTTGTTTTATAATTTTGTTTTATAATTTGTTGTACACCACCCAGAGTTCCTGAGGGAAGTTGGGTGGTTAATAGGTACAAATATAAACAAATAAAAATAAATAAAAGGAGAACCCACGGAGTTGGTACTTTGTATTCTGAGACCAAAGCGTTGCCCTCTTCTTCGGAGCCTGGACAATGCCAATCAAGAGCCCTCTTCTTCTCTCTCATGGTGAGTATGAATGGGACATGTGAAATCAATATATGAATGTTGAATGGACTGTTTGAATGAAACCTCAGTTGTTAACTGTATGACCAATGGATAATAAAGTATATACAGGTGGATCTAGTGTTGTGTCTTATGGGGTCATTTGCTAGCTATATTACTTCTCTCCTCGGGATACAAAAGAACTAGTAAATAACTATAAAAGTGATAACTTGCATTGACACATTCTGCCTAATGACAGTATCGGCTCTTAATTTCAACACTGCTTATGGGCAAAGCTCAGAATTAACTACCTGCAAGTTATAATAACCCTTACTAGTTACTGTTCTGTAATGAGTAAAATGGCTAGTAATTACAAAATCACTTACAGGTCCAACCAGTAATACCCAAGGGACTCAAAAATAATGAATAACAAGAAGTTACCTTCAAAATTACTTGTGAGAATATTTTTACAAATATTTTGACCGTAATTTTTCAGATTTTATTTCTTTCATTTCTTTTTATCCTTTGTATATTATAAAGCTCTCCAAGGTGCAATATCGGAATTGGCTGCTAGAGAGAAGCAGAGAGTATTTTTCTGTACAAAATGCAATGCATTAACATGCAGCAAGCAAAAAAATTACATGTGCAACCAGAGGGATTATAATGATAATCATCACCTGATTGCTAAGAAGTTATGAGTAGCCCAATGTTTTCCTCTTACAAGTTTGATAATGGGATATCATCCACTAGAGCACCTGATGAAAGCAGACTTGTTTATTTAATCATTGGTATTATTTGTAGGCCACCTTTCTTTCAGTGAGGGGACCTTAGATGGCTCACAATTAAAGATGGGCTCAAACCAGCTCATCCCAATTTGTACCAAAGCAAAGTAAAGTATTCTGCTTATATACCACCCCATACCACTTCAAGTAGTCTCTGGGCAGTCTACAGTTTTTAATTACAGTATGCAGGCTACACATTGCCCCCCCCCCGTAAGCTGGGTACTCATTTTACCAACCTTGGAAGGTTGGAAGGCTGAGTCAACCATGAGCCGGCTACCTGGGATTGAACCCCAGGTTGTGAGCACAGTTTTACCTGCAGTACAGGAATTTAACAATTACAAATTACAATTAAAAATTACAATTAAAAATTACAAGGGAATGTAATTTTTAATGTGGAGGAGGGAGAGATGAGGAAGGTGTTGAAGGGAATCAATCCAAGGAAGGCTACAGGGCCAGATGGAGTTGCCGGAAGGGTATTGAAGGACTGTGCAGATCAATTAGCAGGAGTTTTCACTGGGATTTTGAATCGATCCCTATCCCAAGCTATTGTGCCGTCATGCCTAAAGTCTGCCATTATTGTTCCGATACCAAAAAAACCAAATCCAGAAAACTTGAATGACTTTCGTCCAGTAACACTTACACCTGTAATCATGAAGTGCTTTGAAAAGTTGGTACGGAACTATGTTATTGCCTGTTTACCAGAGGGACTGGACGCATTCCAATTCCCCTATAAAAAGAAGAGATCAACAGAGGATGCTGTGGTGTGTGCTCTTCATGCTGTTTATGAACATCTGGAGCAGAGGGGGGGCTATGCTAGATTGCTCTTTGTGGATTTTAGCTCGGCTTTTAACACCATTCTTCCACGACGTTTGATCTCTAAACTGGAAGGTCTAGGGCTTCCACCATCACTTTGTGGGTGGATCTTGGATTTTCTGTCAGAACGTTCTCAGAGGGTCCGGTTGGGCCCTTACACCTCTAATACTCTTAGTACCAACATTGGAACACCACAGGGGTGTGTACTTAGCCCACTCCTTTATATTCTTTACACATTTGATTGTGTCTCTGCCTATCCTAGCAATAGGATAATTAAGTTTGCAGATGACACAACTGTGATTGGGCTCATCTCTGGCAAGGAGAGTGAGATCGCTTACAGAGATGAAGTGGAGAGATTGACCAAGTGGTGCAGAATAAATAATTTGCACCTAAATATAAAGAAAACCAAGGAGCTTGTGGTAGACTTTAGGAGGCAGAAAACTGATATTCAACCACTGGTGATTGATGGGACTGGTGTGGAGAGGGTTACAAGTTTTAGATTTTTGGGCATTGAGTTACAGGAGGATCTGTCCTGGAGTGTCAACACAAAGGGGCTTGCAAAGAAGGCTCAGCAGAGGCTATTTTTCTTGAGAACTTTAAGCTGCTGCTGGCCTTCTATCACTGTGCAATTGAGAGTGTGCTTACTTACGGGTTATGTGTGTGGTATGGAAGTTGTACTCACCAGGATAAGACAGTGTTGCACAGAATCATAAGAATTGCAGAGAGTCTTGTGGGCTGTTCACTCCCCACCCTAGAACAAATATATACTACCAGGTGCCACTGTGAAGCATTAGATATATTAAGAGATCCATCACATCCTAGTCATAGCCTCTTCGAGTTGCTGCCATCGGGACGGAGATATAGAGTACTGAGGGCAAGAACAAACTCTCAAAAATAGCTTCTTTTTTAGAGCAATATTGGCCTTAAATGGAAATCCTGGACTTTGAAGTCAGCTTATTTTATATGTCATATTTTAGTCATTTTATATGTCATATTATGTGTTGTACCTGTTTTTAAATCTATGTGAAATGTTTTAAATGAGTTTTATATAGCAACCACAAAATTTCGTTGTTCCTGCAAGGGGGCAATGACAATAAAGATTTCTATTCCTATTCCTATTAACCATTGCGCCACGGGGCTTCTCATCCTTCTCCCTAGCACTGGCCAATCAGACAAGAGGTGAGATGATGCATTTCCCTGCACAGCTCCTGATTGGCCAGCACCAGGGAGAAGGACAGATGATGTCAGAAGACATCTTCCTGGTTGGACTTTAGCCTGATATGACCATGCAGGAAGGTAAGTGATTGACTGCTCGCCTTTCAGAGGCTTCCATACAGTACATGGGCTCATGTGGGTCATTTCAGAATATGCTGCTTTCTAAACGAACAGCCCATCCCTAGTCTTCAACTGCTGATGGGAGAAATAAAAGGGAAGAGGGAAACCTCATCTCCCTAGGGAGACCGTTCCACAGCCTGGGAGTGGACACAAAGGAAGTAGACACTTTTTAAAGGGAAAGTACTCATTTCCAAAGTGTTTTCTTCCTATCAATATTGCACCACCAAGTGACAGCGACAGTGGTAGCAGTGGCCCAAGAGTCCCAAAGTGCTCTCTGTGTCTCCCGCACATTGACTACCTCATCCTCAAGGTTAGCCAGTTTATTATGGAATAACCCCTGGCAATGAAACAGATGTAGACCACAGAAGCTTATGCCATGAGCTTATGCCATGATAAACATATCAGTCTTAAAGCTGTGTCAAGATTTTTGGCTGTTTTCTCTCTCCTTTTTTTCCAAGTGTCTATTTGTTATTTTTATTCTTCCAGTAAATCAGTGAGTAATTTCATAGGTCTCGGGATGTTCAAAAGAGTGCACTAGGGAAGGACGAACATTACTGCCTTTCATGGCTTCTGTTGGGAAACATTGGCTCTCTGCAGCTCATATTTAGAAGTCTGTAAATTGGTGCTTTCCACCTCTCTGAAAATGAAAATGTCACGGTCACCCTGGGCAAGAAAGGAGTCCTCAGGTGCTCATTATAGTACTTAGACTAGAAAGTGTTTCCAACCTCCCTGCTTCTCTCTCTCCTCCCCCCCACCTCCATTATAAGCTTTTAAAGGTTAATTACCAACAGGAAATGATAAACATTTATAACCCGCCACTTATAATTATTTAATGGCTGTGATTTCTGACTTTTTAGCGTGAGGTGGCAAAGCTGTGTGTGTGTTTTCTTCTTTAGTTTAGTTTTTTGTTTGTTTGTTTCTGTTTTTGATCCAACTCCCAACTGTTTACAGCTGAGAAACCCCTTGGACAAAAATACATATTTAATATCTGAAAGGTTTTGCCTCGTGCTGGTAGTATATGGAACTTCAAAAAAAAACCTGCTTCTAGCCTTCAGCAACACAGCCTCAAAACATATTAGAAATCAACATGGCTTTGAAAGTTCTTCCTGTATATTAGTTAATCTGAAAATCTGGATTTCTTGAACAAAATTCACTGTTAGATTTGAATATGTAAAATGCTTAAATTTCCCCATCCTGTAGTTGAAAGAAAGAAAGAAAGAAAGAAAGAAAGAAAGAAAGAAAGAAAGAAAGAAAGAAAGAAAGAAAGAAAGAAAGAAAGAAAGAAAGAAAGAAAGAAAGAAAGAAAGAAAG
>JAHTLZ010000030.1:5500918-5527693 GCA_023846285.1 Phrynocephalus versicolor | reverse complement strand
AAGAAAGAAAGAAAGAAAGAAAGAAAGAAAGAAAGAAAGAAAGAAAGGCCTCTCAGTATTCATAATGGGTGGAAGGATGGTGTGATCATAGGGGGAAATAGATCACAATTTGGATCGCTTGTGGAGCAGTTGGGTACAATCCACTTCCCAATGATCTTACAACAAATAGGGGCATACACTATAGCCCGACCCTGATTCGTGCCAAAGCTGGACCTTTTTGGTCCATCTATAGGCAAGGATGTTGGTAAGTCTTCGGGACTAAGTCCCAGGTCTTCAATCTAAATCTTCAGCCCTGTCTCCCAAGGGACTCAGAGGTGGGCCCATAGGGACTTAACAACATGACTCAGATAAATAGGTCCAAGTCACAAGTTGAGTGCCGAGTTCTCCCAGAAACCCCAAAGTCACATCCAAGTCAAGTTGCCTGCGCATTTTGGGTTGGATGCCAGAGTGAGTTGCAACTCACGAGTTCCCATCCCTTACTAGTGTACCCCCTTGCAGCCATTTTATCTCAGCCTCTGTGTAGCCACCACCTGAATGTCTTCATTATCCAGGATAATCTGGACCTATTTGGATTAGGAAAGAAAAAGACAGCAAACTGGAGAAATAATCAACATTTAAAGAATTACTGCTGCTCTGGATACATTTTTCCTCCCACAGAAAAGGGGAATATAACTTTTGAAAGGCTGCCCTCATTGGCTGGGGGATTATAGGGTTGTAGTCCAAAGGAAGTACTTTCCCTCTCTTTCCTCTTCCACAATACAAAAAAATAATAATCAGGGAAACAGAGGGATAAGGGAAAAGTTCTGGCCAGATAAAAAGGAAGGTTTTTTTTTGTGCATGGTGGGGGGTTCAATTGCATGATCTGAATGTCTGAATCTGCAACCAGAAGATGTTCATCTGAGGACTACCATTTTGCATTTTTGAAAGAGACTAGACATAGTTTCATAGAATAAAGATATCTCTCAATAACAATCATGACAGGTATGGGCTGCCTCCTATAACAGAAGCTATATATTTCAGAATGTGAGTTACTAGGAAATCACAGCATAAGATGGCTCTTCAAAAATTGTCCCAAAACTGAGGGTTAAGGCAGTTCCCAAGAAGAAGAACACATAAACAACAAAAACATAAAACAAATTCAGATATGATATAACACATTAAAGATATCATTTAAAATGTCTCAGTTAAGAAAATACAGTATCCAAGTGACCAAAATGACTGTTCCACCACAACTGGTCTGTTGCTGAAAGCCAGAGAGATTTTTAAAAGGATAATCATCTGCCAATGAAAGGACTGAAAGGAAGAAGGCAGCCTGGGATGGATCCAAACCTGGGGAAAAGCCAGCAAAGAGCCGTTCCCCTTATGTTCATTTCTAATATTTCACTGAATTATTTATTGAAATGATTTATCACTGATCATTTTATGAGCGTCCCCCTAAGTGAAACACAACTACCAAAAAGCAAAAATTCCTTGAGAGCACATATAAAAAAATATTATTATAGTCAACGTAGTTGAAATATTTTTATTATTTTACTTACTTAAAATTATCTGTAGATTTCCCCCTGCCGCCGCCCCGAGAGAACAGTACTGATAAAAGTGATACAAAAGTGATAACAAAAATTCAGTAACTCATTGTTCAGAAGTTAAACGAGGAATCAGCTACACAAAGTTTGGTAGAAAAAAATTGTATCCAGAGCTTTTTTTTTTCTGAATTGCAGAGAAGGGGGGGGTTACAAATTACTAATGAAACCTAGTTCTAGAGGATCAGATGCACCAGTTATTGTGAGAGGTGCTGCTGGGAGGGAAAGGGAGGGGAAAGAAAGGTGAGAGGTAGTGTTGCTAGCTAGCAAGGGAGGCAAGCAAGCAAGAAGGCAGGGAGAGCGGGTGGGTTTTGCCACTTGCCACTGTGGCTGTTGTTTCTGCTGCTGCTGCCACTGCCAAGGGGGCTCTCCGTGCCTCTCCATGAAGGCATACTGGTGCACCGCCCAGTTTGGCACCTGGGAAGCTCAAACAGCCATTCAAGCTTACCTGGCAGTGTAGCAGTGTGCTGTCACACCACCTGATCCACTGTGCTGCCCAGCAGGGGGGGGGCATTCAGGGTGAAAGCCAACATTGCTGTCACCCCAATCACCCTCATATAAGAGCAGTTGCTCTTATCCATGGATTTTATTTTCCGAGAGGCAGCCTGGAGCCAATCCCCCACAGATACGGTGGTCCTACTGTACCTCGGATAACGAATGCCTCATTTCCATGAGGTGGCCTGGAGCCAATCCCCCACATATATGGGGGTCCTACTGTACCTCGGATAATGAATGCCTCTGTTAACAAAAAAAAGATTAAATGAAATTTCTGGGAATAGGGATGTTTCAGTTAATGAAAATTTCCTATGGGATACCTCGGATAAAGTTTTTTCCCTAATGCTTTGCAAAAAAGAAAAAGTGTACTTAGGATGCATTACGCCTCCCCCCCCCCCGTAGTTTGTGGAGGGGTGGGAGGAATTGGAGCAGTTTTTTCATCATGTTTTGGAGCCATTCTGGACATTTTTTGCAGTGGAATTAGGACCTTTCGAACTTAGAATGGTAGGGGCTGAGGTTTCCTTGCTTTCTCTTGTCCATGTTTGCATTCTTTTCCATTGATCTGTAAACAGGAATGGGTTGGATTTGTCTTGCTACTTGCATTTGTCCATGTTTGCATTTTTTCCCATTTCATTTTTGGCAGGAACAGGCTGGGGTTTTTCTTGCTGCTGTCAATGTTTACATTGCATTGTATGGAGGGGTGTCGAGGGGTGTGTTCCAGCTTAATAATAATTTATTTATTGTCATTGTATGTATATACACAGTATACACATACAACGAAATTCAGACACCCAGAGATCAGATTCAACACACACACACACACACACAAATCCCCAAACACTCTCACACACATTAAAAAAAGCTTCAACACACACGCATTAAAAATCCCCAAAGATTCCCCACCCACCCACCCTAAAAACACAGCATCTACACAACAGGCTAGGTAATCCTATCCAAGTGCTCACTGCTGGTGGTCCTTGAGTTCATTATTAATTGCGATTATAGCTCTTGGATAAAAACTGTTCAGAAGACGTGTAGTCCGAGTTTTAATTGTTCTGTATCTTCTGCCAGAAGGCAACTGTTCGAAGAAATTGTGAGCAGGATGAGTAGAGTCTCTGAGAATGTTGTGAGACTTCCTCAAACAGCGAGATGTGAAGATGTCATCCAGGGTTGGTAGCTGGAGCCCGGTAACATTCTGGGCAATTTTAATTATTATCTGCAGAGCTTTTTTGTCCGCTACAGAGCTGCTCCCATACCATGATAGCATGCCATAAGTTAGGACACTCTCAATGGTGCTGTGATAGTAGGACAGAAGTAGATGCTGAGATAAATTCATCTTCCTGAGCATTCTCAGGAAATACAGCCTCTTCTGTGCCTTCTTCACAACCATATTGGTGTTTGCAGTCCATGAGAGGTCTTCTGAGATGTAAGTGCCCAGATATTTAAAGCTACAACCCTCTCCACCTCCTCACTATTTATGTACAATGGTAAATGTACATCTTTCTTCCTCATAAAATCAATTATAAATTCTTTAGGTTTTTTTGGTGTTAAGTATAAGATTATTTTCTTTACACCACTGAGTCAACCCTTGTACTTCTTTCCTATAAGCGGACTCCATCAGCCCCACCACTCTTGTATCATCTGCAAATTTGATGGTTGTGTTGGTGTTATACAGTGGGATGCAATCATGTGTGTACAACGAGTAGAGGAAGTGGCTTAGCACACAACCCTGAGGATCTCCTGTACTTAATACTAAAGTAGAAGAATGGTGGGATCCCATCCTTACTGACTGTGGCTTATCAGTCAGAAAATTCCTTACCCACAAACAAATCTTCTGATGTATACCCAAATTAGCCATTTAAAAGAAACCAACCTATTGGGTAGAACTGTATTAAAAGCAGAGCTATAATCCACAAATAACAGCATTGCTTATGTTCCCTGTTGTTCTAAATGGCTCAGTACAGTATGGACAACAATGGATATAGCATCATCAGTGGATCTGTTACTCCTGTATGCAAACTGAAACGGGTCATAGAATCATAGAATCATAGAATTATAGAGTTGGAAGAGACCTCATGGGCCATCGAGTCCAACCCCCTGCCAAGCAGGAACCCCTTCACAATATTTCCGACAGATGGCCATCCAGCCTCTGCTTAAATACTGTCAAAGAAGGAGACTCTACCACCCCCCGTGGCAGCATATTCCACTGCCGAACAGCTCTAACCGTCATGAAGTTCTTCCGAATGTTCAAATGGAATCTCTTTTCCTATAGTTTGAAACCATTGCCCCGAGTCCTAGTCTCTGAAGCCATGGAGAACAAACCTTTTCCCTCTTCAATATGACATCCTTTCAAATATTTAAACATAGCTATCATATCCCCTCTCAGTCTTCTTTTTGATAGGCTAAACATTCCCAGTTCCCTAAGCCTTTCTTCATAAGACATCTCTTCCAGGCCTTCAACCATCCTAGTCGCCCTCCTCTGCACCCGCTTGAGGTTGTCAACATCCTTTTTAAACTGAGGCGCACAGAACTGGACACAGTACTCCAGGTGGGGTCTGACCAGAGCAGAATAGAGTGGCACTATCACCTCCCTTGATCTAGACACTATGGTTCTGTTGATGCAACCAAGAATCGCATTGGCTTTCTTGGCCGCCGCATCACACTGCTGGCTCATGTTCAATTTGTGGTCCACCAAGACCCCCAAATCCCTTTCACAGGTACTATTCTCTAGCCAAGTGTCCCCCATCTTATATCTGTGCAATTCATTCTTTCTACCTAGATGTAGCACCCTACATTTCCCTCTGTTGAAATCCATTCCATTAGCTTTGGCCCAGACTTCTAATCTGTCAAGGTCCTTTTGGATTTTCATCCGATCCTCTAGGGAATTAGCAACCCCTCCCAATTTGGTATCATCTGCAAATTTAATTAGCATACTCTCTATTCCTTCCTCCAAGTTGTTAATAAAGATATTGAAGAGCACTGGACCAAGAACAGAACCTTGGGGCACCCCACTGGTCACGTCTCTCCAAGATGATGAGAGACCATTTATGATCACCCTTTGCGTACGATCAGTCAACCAATTACAAATCCACCTCACTGTAGCACTATCTATCCCACTTCCTACTAACTTCTTAGCAAGAATACCATGGGGAACCTTATCGAAGGCCTTGCTAAAGTCCAGATACGCAATATCCACAGCATTCCCCTCGTCTACCATGCCTGTAATTCTGTCAAAGAAAGAGATCAAATTAGTCTGGCATGACTTGTTTTTAAGAAACCCGTGTTGACTTTTTGTAATGACAGCATTGTTTGTTAGATAATTGCAGACTGATTGCTTAATAATCTGTTCTAGGATCTTTCCGGGAATTGAAGTCAAGCTGACTGGGCGGTAATTATTTGGGTCCTCTTTTTTCCCCTTTTTGAAGATGGGGACAACATTAGCCCTCCTCCAGTCGATGGGGACTTCCCCTGTTCTCCAGGACTTCTCAAAGATTATTGCCAATGGTTCTTTCTGAAATGACTTCTGCCAGTTCTTTTAATATCCTTGGGTGTAACTCATCTGGCCCAGGAGACTTAAATTCATTTAATGTTTCCAGATGTTCCTGTACTATCTCCCTACCTATTCTATGTTGCAATTCCCGTCCTGCCTCATCTACTCTTTGTCCCAGCGGATCTCCTTCTTCCTTTTGGGAGAAGACAGAGGCAAAAAAAGTGTTGAGTAGTTCTGCCTTTTCCTTGTCTCCCGTTAGTAACTGATTATCATTGCCACGCAGAGAGCCTATCGCTTCCTTATTTTTCCTTTTGCTGCGGACATAACTAAAGAAACCCTTTTTTATTATCTTTAATGTCTCTGGCTAGTTTAAGTTCGTTTTGCGCTTTAGCTTTTTTTACCATCCCCCTGCATATATTAGCTGTTTGTTTATATTCCTCTTTGGTGCATTTCCCATATTTCCATTCCTTGTACTTGTTTTTCTTTATAGTCAGCTGAGTTGAAAGTTCTTTAGTAAACCATTGTGGTTTCTTTAGACCTCTCCTATTTTTTTTTCTTCTTGGAACAGTTTTAAATTGTGCTTTTAATGTCTCGGTTTTAAGGAACTCCCATCCATCTTGGACTCCCTTCTTTTTTAGTGTTTCAGTCCATGGAATCACAGCCAATAATTCCCTAAGTTTACAAAAATTGGCTTTCTTAAAGTCCAGGATTCTTGTCTGACTATGCTTAGCTTCACCTTCCAACTGTATAACAAATTCCAAGAGGGCATGGTCACTTTTACCTAACGTTCCTACCACTTCGACCCCATTTACAAGGTCCTCTTTATTGGTTAAGACCAGATCTAAAATGGTTTTGCTTCTGGTTGCCTCCTCTACCTTCTGGACCATGAAATTGTCTGCAAGGGCAGTAAGGAATTTGTTAGACCTTGCATTCCTAGCTGAGTAGGACTGCCAGCATATATCAGGATAGTTAAAATCGCCCATTACTACTAGATGGAAGTCTAGCCTTAATATAATCTAGCACCAATCTCTCAAAACATTTCATAATAACAGATGTTAAAGCTATTGGCCTATAGTCATTGAGAAATGCCACTACTGACTAGATATGGGCATGACTTAGCGGAATTCCCGTTTCCGTTCCTCGTTTCCGTTACGGAACGGAAACGGTAACGGGGATTACTCTGCCAGAACTCGAACTTGAACCGACTAAAGAATAATTGGGTCTGATTTGTCGTTGTCGTTCCTAGCATTGCGGCGACCCCGCGATGCCAAGCAGCACAGAAAAAAAGTTTTAAAAATAAATTTTAAAAAACCAATTCCCGGCCAAAAAGCAGGCGAAAATATGCCTGCCTGAGTGAGGGCTCAGGGCACCTACCAGAGGGGTGGTTTCTTGGGGGGGGGTCCCCGGCCTCCCCCCCTCTCCTCCTGTCCCTCCTGGGCTGTGCTGGGGGCGGGCATTCTCATCATCCTGCCAAAGTCGCCGGCTCGCCGGCTCGCCGCCATTCAAGTGGCACAGAAAAAAAAGTTTTGTAAAGTAAAAGAAAACCCGATTCCCGGCCCAAAAAGCAGGCAAAAATATGCCTGCCTGAGAGTGCACCTACCAGACGGGTGGTTTCTGGGGGGGGGTCCCCGGCCTCCCCCCTCTCCTGTCCTGGGCTGCTCTGGTGGGGGAAATCCTCGTCGTCTCACAGTCGCTCGCAACAAGCCGGATTCGCCGCCGGCCGCCGCAATTCAAGCGGCACAGAAAAAACGTTTTAAAACCCCCGATTCCTGGCCCAAAAAGCAGGCAAAAATATGCCTGCCTGAGAGGGCACCTACCAGAGGGGTGGTTTCTGGTGGGGGGGTCCCCAGCCTCCCCCCCTCTCCTGTCCTGGGCTGCTCTGGTGGGGACGTGCAAGCAACAAGCCGGACTCGCCATGCCATGCAGTGCGGGCGGGGGATCGAAAATGGGGCGGCAACCGCAATATTTTTTTTGAAATCGTGGAGTGGTCCAAAAACACACAAGCACCACACAGAAACATGCGAAAATTGCTATTTTAAAACTGCCAGAATTTTTACAGTAGCAGTGGGTTTTTCTTGCAACAAAATGTCTCCTCTGTCCTCTCTCCATTGATTTTATTTTATTTTATTTTATTTACACCTGCGCAGTGATGGGCTGGCCATGTAACCATGGGAGTGGACCATGCAAATTTTTGGAGCCATTCCACCAATCACATGGCCACTTGGCCACTGAGACTTCTGGAATGTGCCAAAAAGCCCACTAACCCTGCCCTAGCCCTAGCCCTAACCCTAACCCTTACCCATACGCCACACTGGGCCACAGTACACTGTCCTCTTAGTGGGTCAGAGAGGCACCCAGAGGTGCACCCCACTACCCCACCCTAACCTCACCAGTAACTAGCCTAACCCTAGCCCTTGCGTTAGCCCTGTCCCCTAAGCCAGATCTGTACTTGCATTGCACTACTACGCAAGTACGCTTCCCTTCTTGGTGAGACACAGCGGATGCAGAGAGTCTGCCAGTTCGTCACTTGTGGCTCTGGCTGACTCCTGCAGGCTCGGCTCGGCAGCATGTGTGCCATGCAAACCATGCCCGTCGAGGCCTGACTGATGCAGGGAAGGCACCCCAAAAAGAGGGGTGCCTCTGCCAGTCTGCTGTGTCTGCAACTTGGTATGCATATCCATATGGCTATGCATGCCCTTTTGCAGCAGGTGAGGAGAGGAGGCACCCATGCCATGGGGGGTCTCCAGGAGCCTGCTTTCCCTTCCTTCCTAGCGGGTGAGGAGAGGAGGCACCCCCCCAAAAAAGAGGTGCCTCCAGGAGCCCGCTACCCCCCCAAACCAGTATAACGACAGACGAAAAAACGAAAAATGAAATGACTATTTTTTGCGAAGTTTCGTGAAAAACGTAAACGAGCCGACACGGGCCGCCTCCGACACATGACAACTCGAAAACGTCATTTTCCCTAGTCGTGCCCATCTCTACTACTGACTGCTTAGGGACTGGCACTATAATAGATGTCTTCAGGCAAGTAGGGACAGAGCACTGCAACAAAGATGGATTAAAAATGTCTGTGAAAACGCCAGCTAATTCTGCAGCACAGTCCCTAACAACTCGTCCCATGATTCCATCCGGTCCAGCTGCCTTCCTAGCATTAATATTCTGGAAAGCGCGTTTCACATCAGAAATCTGCAGTAGAAGTGGTTGCCTATCAAAGACTCTGCATGCCTTTAAAGTGCACTTTATTAAAAGGTCTGGGGAAATGGCTGGGGGGGGGGCTTTTTCGGACCTCTGGAACAGATTAATTGGTTTCCCATTCATTTCAATCGGAAACTGCATTTCGGTTAGTGAAATTTTTGCACAGCAAAATGACCCACAGAATGAATTAATTTCATTAACTGAGGTACCACTGTACTGGTATAGACAAGTCTTTGGTCTTATTTACTTCAAGCATGGTATACCTCTTTTTAAGGAGCTGAGAATCCGTGTGTTTAATAGAACTCCTTCAACAGCTGCTCAAATAACGTAGCAGTCCCTTTGAAGATACATCATGCCAGTGCTTGCCAGTAGGCATAATAAAGGAAGCATTAAGAGTAGAGATGGGCACGAATCAAACAACCAACTGGAAGAAAACACATGAACCGAGTCAGTTCCTAGTTTGGTTTGTGCAAGTCATTTTGTTGAAACAATACAGAGGTTCCAGGGTTTTTTTTTTCTGCTCTGCACTTCGCTTTGGTTAAGCAAAATGGATGCCACTCGCCCTTCCCACCCACTGCTCCCCCTCTCACTGCCAGCCACCCCATCCTGCTTCCCCCATTACCTCCTTACCTGTCCTGGCTCCTCCTCTTCCTCTGCCTCCACCCTTGCCATCTTTAGGAGCCTTCCGGGAGCCAAAGCAGCTGTCTCTATGCATGTGTACACCTATCAGCTAATAGAGGAGAGATAGCAGGCCCAGCTCAGCCAGACATTTGGCTCCCCTCCACCACATGTATGAACCAGAAAAAGGAACTGCTGGGGTTCATGGATGGTTCATGGTTCCTGGGTAACCATAAACCACAGACCACCCCGATTCACCATTTTTTTACTTCGTGGCCATCTCTAATCAGGTGTGCTGGAATATAACATATATAACATATATAACGAGAGACCAAACCATCATGGAATATGCACAATGGAGAGATAGGTAGTTAGATGAACCCAAGTGTGATTTCTTATCTTTTCTAGACCTACATGCGGATTGGAACTCTTGTGTTTTCTTCCATTTTTCTCTTTGGAAATGTTTTCCTTCATCTCATCTTCTGTCTTAGCTGAACAGTGACAGGGGTATGCAAAGGGAAGCCTGAACTGTTTCAGAGTCTTTTCTCTCATGCTCATGCATAATCACCAAATTGATTTCCTAGCGACTAAACTGTATAGTTTCTTTCACTTTTTCTTTGCTACATTTATCTGGAGTAATTCCCTTTCCTCAGTAATCACAAGTGCAGGTCCAAGCTTCTCCACTCTGCCAGTAAAAATACCATTAATCCCAAGAAGCCTGTGGTCTTGATAGTAGGGAGATCCTGAAAAGTCTCAGTCCTGCGAAAATAACCTTCCCAAGCTCAGGATAGAAAGCAGAGAGAACCATTTCCAAATAGGATCTCATCTCAATGCATGTTTCAGGAGAAGCATTGCAATGGGTTCTTCATATACTGGGCACTTGTCTGGCTGGCAGAAAGGCCCTCAAGTATGCTGGACACAGACTTCATGAGGCTTCAGTATTAGACGAGCAATCGTTAGCAGAACATGAAGGAAAGCAAGTCCAAGTGTGTTCTGACATCCAACTAAACCATTTTGTGGACACTTAGCATTTATATATTGCTTTCAGGGCGAGTATATTTTCTCAGCAGTTTTCATTTATATGGTGCTCTGGTTGCTTGCAAACAGCTGTGGTTTTCTCTTCTCCAGTATTTGCTTCGTGATTAAAAGTCAGTGTGTATGCAAGCTGTGTTGCTGCTCTTGTTTTCTCTCCATGGTTAAGTTCCTTTTTCTGTGTGCATTTTTAATTCCAATTGCCTTGCACCATTTGAACTATAACTAGATTTCTTATTTTTTAAAATAGATTTTGGTAGACCAAAACCACCATCTTCCCTTGGGACCTTATATTATCACAACTCTTTAATACAATTATCAGGTTACATTGCACCCCCAGTCCCAAAATAAACACAAAACACAAAATGATTGAGTTTTAAATTGGGTCACAACTTTATTTAAACTCAAACGTGTTAGGTTTTAGAGCAACTTTAACATGTACAGGTGACTGTGAAGCAATGTAACCCTTTCCCATAGCTATCCTCAACTTTATGGATCCTTAGCAGGGTCTAATTTTTTTTAGGGCAGCTACGATAGCTTTATTTTAGCTCAGTTTCCAGATTTTGTGATCCTCAGTGTTGAACCAAAGCAGCCTGGTGCATATTTTCCCCAACAAATCAGTGTTGCATCACATGGATGGCAAGCCAGGGAAGCGCTATGCCACTTACTGCGCATGAAAATGCAGCCTTCCCTCTTTTCCTCCACGGAGGGTGAAAAAAGTGTGCACCATGTGCAATCTTTTCCCCCTTTACAATCCAGTGCTATTTCACTTGAGTGACAAGCTAATAAAGTGGTATGCTGCTTAGCAATCAATCCATCAAATTCAGCCTCTCCCCCCCCCCCACTCCGTTTGGAGAAAGTGGGACAGAAAAGGACAAGCCAATGAAATAGTAGGCCATCACTTTAAAAAAAAATCAAGGTTTCACTCACTCTCTGCAAAAGAGGAGACAGGGAGGATGCTGAGCATGGAAATTGAAAGGGAAGAACAGGTTAAACAGGGCCACGTTCAGGTGTGGTGTGGTTTCCTGTTCAAAAACCACCTGATCTTTCACTGTGGATGACTGGACAGGGGGAGTATGTCCTTATTGGTTCAGCTGGACTTCTCAGTGGCTTTCATCAGTATCATTGATCATGGCATCCTTCTGGCCTGTCTGCCTAGGATAGGCCTTGGAGGCACTGTTTTATGGTGGTTTTGGTACTTTCTGGAGGAGAGAACTCAGAAAGTGGGAGACTCCTGTTCATCAACTGGTCTCTGGCCTTTAGGGTGCCTCAGGGTTATGTTTTGACTATATTATTTAACATTCACATGAAACCACTGGAAGAGGTTTCCTAGAGAACTGTGGCTTCAGTGTCACCAGTGTGCAGATAACACACAATTATATCTCTCCTTGCCATCTACTTCAAGGAAGCTGTTTTGGCCCTAAAACAGTGTTTGATGATGGTCTTGATGGGACTTGATGAGGGTGAATAAACTGAAATGTAAACCAGTCAAAACAAAAGTACTCCTGGTCAATCAAAAGGCAAATGAAGAAATAGTGATGCAGCCTGTACTGAATAGGTTTATACTTCCTCTAAAAACACAGCCTCAGGTGTACAGCTTGGTGGTGCTCCTGGATTCTTCACTGAGCCTTGATGCCCAAGTTTCTGCAGTAGCCAGAAGTGCTTTTGCACAATTAAAATTATTACACCAGCTGCATCAATTCCTGGAGAGGTCTGATCAGGCCACAGTGGCACAGGCCTTAGTTATATCCTGGCTAGCTTACTGTAACATACTCTATGTGGGGCTGCCTATGGAAAGTTTTCAGGAACTTCAGTGGGTACAGAATGCAGCAACCAGATGAGTCTGGTCACAGGAACACACAACCTCCCTGTTGCAGCAGCTCCACTGGCTGCCAAACAGTTTCCAGGCATAATTCAAAGTGTTGGTCCTAATAAAGGACTTAATGCAGACATGTCCAAATTTTGTTCCTCTTTATATTTTGGACCACAACTCCCAGAATTCTAAGCTTAGATTGCCAATGACAAAGGACTGTGGGAGTTGTGGTCCAAAACATCCAGAGGGCCAAAGTTTGGACATGCCTGACTTAATGGCTTGGGTCCAAGCTATCTCAGAGACCACACATCCCTATATGAGCCTGCCCAGGTATTAAGAAAGATCATCTGGAGAAGCCTTTCTCCAAGTCCCACCATATGCACATATGAGTCTGATGGGGACATGGAAGAGAGCCTTCTCTGTTGCCATTCCCAGACTTTGGAGCGCTCTCACACAGGAGGCCAGATTGCCCCCATCTTTGCCCCCATCCACAAGAAGGCAAAGACTTTTAATGATGTAAGCCAGTTTAGGTCAATCTGAAGGAGAAAGGCAGGGTCAAAATATGTAAAGCAAACAAACAGATGTCAAGCATTTTTCAAATGACTCTGTTCACTCCAGTCCAGCATGGGATAACTTCATTGATTAGTCTCATCCTTAGTAGTGTACACATTGGTTTCTACAGCCAGCCAGTTTATCTTTGGCAGGGAGGGGGCAGCCTGCCAGTTTATCTGTGGCAGGGAGGGGCATCTGATCCTCACACACTTGGGACAATGTAACTTGATGAATATGACCAATAGAAACTTGGAAATAAAATCATGGGGTGGGGGTGGTTAAAAGTCACAGATGTCTTCATGGTTGGAAGAGTTTGAAGCTATCTCAATGTGGGAGAAGGCAAAACTGACAGACTTTCAAATTTCAAATACATTGGGACTATGAATATCATAGTCACATATGTTCACTTTATATGTACTCAGAAGATCCTCCAAATCAGCCATCTCTGAACTGGTGCCTTCCAGCTCATTTCTAGTACAGTCCTCATCACCCTCACAACTATATTGGCTGGGGAATAACAGGATGATAGAAGTGTATCAAGTTGTAGAAGGCTAGTTCAGATAGAGTAAACTGTCACAGCTTCCCTCCAAAGCTCAGTCCTCCCTACGTGCATCTGGAAATTGTTCTTTTTACAGATGGCAGTGTCAAATGTATTAGAAAAAAATAACCCCATCACCCAGAGATGGTGCAGGAATTAAAATGGCTAGTGGAATGAAAACATTCAAGAAATTCAGAAGCAGAGAAAGAGATACAGATGGTACCCTTGACAACAGCATTTCTAAAAAAAAATGGGAAAAAATGAAACTTTGACTCTTGAAAAACCTTCTATATCTGTGATGAAAATGGCAGATTATTATCATAGATTTCATCAGATCTCAAGATGGAGTGACCTTTTCTCTAAGCTTTCTCTGTGTACAAACATTTTTTAATTAGTGCTGAAATGAAAAATTGCCAGTTTGGAGGGCGGCAAAAGCCATGCTTTGGATTGCAATATCTTCACAAAGAGATATAGGACTACTTTTAAACTTACATACCACTCCTTCCCTTTGCGTATACTGCACAGAAAAAGAGATTTTCCTCAGGAATTCTCCAGATGGAACTTTGAACTTTTTATATTGATTTTTAAATATCTCATATGTGTGGGTTTTAGGAATGATAATTTGCATCATAATTGATGCAAATTGATGCAAATTATCATTCCTAAAACCCACGCATATGAGATATTTTATGCTGATACTCCTGTCTCCATGTGAAAGAGCCAACGGTAACATTGCCTGAAAACACCAATATGTTTCAATTCCCAGTGGCATTCCTCAACCTATTTCTCCACTCTCACTGCATTTTTCCCCTCCTTTCCTTCCTGTCCCCATGTTTACTGCACCCTCTGATCTCTCCAAAATACAGTGGACCCTCATATAACAAACGGTTTGTATAACATAAAATCTATACAACATAAAAGATTCCAGAGATTTGCTTAACAGAATCATCCATGGGGTGAATCCTTACAACATAAAAATGGTCATGATTAGGGATTACTCTGTTTCCAATGCATTCCTATGGGAAATTTGTATAAAGGAAAACTTGCTTAACAGAATGTCATTTGGAATGAATTAATTCCTTTATACAAGGTACCACTGTAAATGTAAAATGTGATCTGGGAAATAAAGCAATGTACCAAATCTTAATATACTGTACCTTTTTATTTCTCTAGTCGGATCCTCACCTGTGTGTGTTGTGTCATCACAGTCATGACCGACTCTTCGTGACTCCATGTCCATGGAGTTTTCTTGGCAGGAATACTGGATTGGTTTGCCAGTTCCTACTTGAGGCGCCTACAACACCGGGTATTCCCTGGTGGTCGCCCATCCAGGTACTAACCAGGGCTGACCCTCCTTAGCTTCCGAAATCAGGCGAGATCGGATGTGATTAGGGCATCTAGGCAGCGATCCTCACCTATTTCACCTCAAACAACCAAGAGTTTCTTGGATGGAAATGTTCCAAAATTCATGCTAACAAAACAAAATCATTGCAGATAAACTCATGGGATTTCTTTACAAAAGATAGTTGGAAGGTGGTGACTGCTCCAACACTGGAGGGATTAACAGAAAGTTAGGCAACCACCTATCAGATACATTTAGCAGAGTGTTGAACTCAGTGATCTTATAGGCTCCTTCCAATTTCATGATTCTATGATTCCATGAGTAGCAAATGAAATCAGAACTGGAGCAACCTGCCACTATCAAGGTTGGAAATCAGAAATTGTTGATGATTGTTCTAATCTCCCCACAAAATAGCAAAACAAAATCTGGTGAACAGAATCTTCCTTTCCTTCTTTCTTTTTAGGACACACTTTTCCATATATTTAGGACACATCCAATGTTTTTCAGAGACAGTTTTAAAGACATCTTATTTTTAAAGGGGATTGTCAACAACTGAATACAGCAGCTGTCATTGCCTCTGTTACATCCCGACAACAAACAACAGAAGCAAGAAGCAAGGGGCCGTGCCTCAGTAGGAACATCAGGTACTGTGAAACAAGACATGCCTATCAAAAACAGGACAGCAATATGTTTTATCATACCATGTGATACTGATATAAAGTAATCGTTACCACCTCAGAATAAAAAACAAAACAGGTTAGGCTGAACAAAAGGAACTAGAGGGGCATGTGAAAATGTGGTCTGTAATTGCTATAAACAATGGTAGCCATCAGGGCAGGACCTGGTCCTTGCAGTAGAACAAACATCGGTGTGGACAAGCCCTCAGGCTTCCAGAACAGTAGAACCTGGAAACCCTGGTGAAATTGATTGGGAGACACATGAAAAAGAAGTATTTCTTCACAAAATGTAGAATTGATATATGAAGTTCTCTCTATAGATAAAAATCCACTCTGAGAGCTTTTCCAGGTGCACAGCAGAGTATAGCAGCTGTAAATGTACAATATAAGGATTTGTGACCATGAGATGTAACTACCGCTGAATGGTTTTCATGAGTTTAAAACAGGAGTTTAATATGTTCGCGTTGAATGTATGTGCCATGAAATATAGAGGACTAAGAGTGAATATGTGTTCATTAAAAACTGTGTGTCCTACAAGCAAGCAAGCAAGCAAGAAAGAAAGAAAGCAAGAAAGAAAGAAAGAAAGACACTATACTGTACTAGGCAAACTGTGTGTATTCAGTCTGTACTGATGGGTAAAGTACTGATGGGTAACTTCAAGGCCCCTCTTGGCTCTCCCCCATGAGATTCCTCAACTTGAAACCAGTCCTTGCCTAGGGAGCCTTTAAAATATAGGACTGTCCTCTGACAGCCATCTAGTGGAGCCGTATCCTCTTCAAAGTCGTAGGACCCATGGGCACCCAAAAATTCATAACAGGAATGGGAAATGTGATGCCCAGTGCACAACTCTCATCAGCTCTAGCTGACATAAGTAGTAGACAATGGCCATGGGAGCTGCAATGAAGCAACGTCTACAGGGCTGCATATTTCCCACACCCATTGATATCTACTTATTAAGTTTGCTACAGGGGAACTCCAGGTTCACAAGGCATGTGACACTGTTCATGGCTTTGAGACTTTGATTATGAGAACTTCCTGCGGAGATGTTAATTTGGCCTCTGGATGGAGAAAACTCTGGTATGATCCATTTCCTAATTATGAACCATGGAACTGCCTCAATGCACAGCTGCTGCTGCCACATCTAATTTGCTCCACAGAAATCATGCTACCAAAAGCTTCTCAAATAATTCGCCCTCAGATGAGAATATAAACCTTAGGTACTTATGTGTGTGTGGAACAACACTAGGGTGATCACAATAATGATTATAATCATAACAATTTCTATTGTTTCTTGGCCACAATCATTCATCATACTTTCCTTGGCACATCTACAAGCAAAAAATGATGGGTTTCTGAGGAGAATTACATGAAATTAATACCAGCAAAAGCTGTTCGTATTGCTAAAAACATTGCATAATGCATGACTTGTTTTGGACGATGGTCTCAGCATTTGTGCCTACAGGGAGTAGTAAAGTAAATGTTAGGTTTAGTCTCTGTACTGGGAAATGATATACATGTTTCATTAAGGATGCCTTCTTGCGGGTAATTGAAACAAAATTGTTCCCTTAGTTAAGAAAGAGATAGAAATCAATTCATTTTCCTTATTAGTGAAAACAAAACTCAGTAGCAATCACCACCCTGGGCTACTGTACAAAGTGTTAGTAGCAATAAAATGTTTTCACTTGGCTCTAAGCTTGGAAAACCCATCAAGTACAGTAATTTTGCATATCTTATAAGCTGAAATTCACCTGTTTCACAGCTGCCGCAGCCACCCCTGTAGTTTTAAATGGTTGCTCTTTCTTGGGACTTAAATCACAGTTCTTGAAGACAGTATGTTCTTTTGCCATGTTTTTTTTTTGCCAGTATTTTAAAGAATGCCGTGTGTCTGTCTGTCTCAATTTATTTAAAAGGACTCTGGGCAGGCGGACAAAACTTCTATTCAGTACCCTGGGCATGGTGACAGATTTGACTTGAGGGGAAAAAAACATAAATTAAATTGAGTGCCTCCTCTCTGATTCCCCCCCCCAAAAAAAAAGTTTCACTCAGATAATGGAGATTCACTCCTATACAACCTAATCTACTTGGCAGTCATCCCCCTACCCCCCCCCAAAAAAAAAGTTGAGAGTGAAGCAGAAAGAATTTAAGTGGGAATTTAAGTGGACCATTGTATGACTCTGATGGGACAGCATGCTGTTGTGTCCTGCGGGGATGCATGAGATTTGAAATGAAACCAGCGCCTCTTCAGTCACTACTAACAGACCTGGCAGAGTCAGTAGGGAGAGAATGAGAGGCAGTTGGCCCCGTCTCCTGCTTCATTACTCTCTCTGTGGGAGCAGAGATGAGTCTGGAGAGCTTCCTGCTTGCATACCAACTGTGTATGTGAGCAAGAGTCCTGGGGGGGGGGGATCTCAGTTCCTCTTGCTCTTCTAGAGAATCTATATGGAAGCATCAGACTCATTCTTGCTTATATATTGGGGGGAGGGGGAGGAAGATGGGATTAGCTTCCCCCTTCCCCCACCACCTGAGTTGATGATGGTAGGAAAAGAAACAACTGCCCCAAGCTTGTATTTTAGATTCAGCTGGACACTGCAATAGCAAAACATATATTTATTTTATTTGTTTGCTTGTTCAAAAGATTCCTTGGCCGCTCTACATCACAGGATTGCAGGACAGGTCACAGAGCCATATAAAACTTTTTTTTTTCAAATATATATATACTTATACTTAAGCAGTATAAAATGCATTAAAACATTGAAGTGTTAAATCCATCACCCCAAGACCTCCACAGGCCACAATCTTCAGCACCCAAAAGATTCTAATGAGTGCATATGTTTTGACTTGGTGCCCAAAACAACGATAATGTCTGTGCCAGTTGAGCCCCCTCAAGCGGAGGGAATTCCATAGCCAAGAAAACTCTCCCCCATTCTCCATATAATGAACAGTTCTCTATGGTGGTTCACAGGGGGGTATTCCAGCACATCTCAGGTTATATAGGAAAATTATCTTTCAGATATTCATGTTCCAAGCCATGCAGGAGTTTGTAAGTCATCATGAATAGCATGAGTTCAGAACAAAAATATATTGGCAACCAGTGCAGATTCTTCGGAACAAGTGTCATGTGACTCTAAATTCCTGTTAATGGTTGCTGCAGTATCCACACAGTTTTCAAAGGTAGCTCCATGTTGTGTGTAGTGCAGTAGTCTAACTGGAAGATTACTAAGGCATGGACTGCTGTGGCCAGGTTGTGACTGTCTGCAAATGGTCATACCTGGTGGACCATTCAAAGCTGGCCCTAGGCATTCCATGCCACTGAGCTCACATTCACATAAGCCAGTGGTGGCCAAACTTCAGCCCTCCAGAAGTTTTGGACAACAACTCCCACAGTCCTTTGTCATTGGCAATACAGGCTTGGAATTCTGGGGGTTGTGGTCCAAAACATCTGGAGGGCCAAAGTTTGGCCACTATTGACATAAGCCTTCAGTGACAAAGATGAATCAAGGAATGCCCCCAAACTACAAATCTACTCGTTCAGGGGGAATAAACTCAGTCCAGAACAGATCCGCCATCAAATACCTGGCCCTGGGAACCAATTAACCACAGTTTGTCAGGAGTCAGTTTACCCAGACCATTACAGCCCCCAGACTACCTGAACCAACAGTGGTGATAAAGACAATTACAGCTGGAACCGGTCTAGTTCTACACAAGCCTGCCTACTTCATGAATACCTGATTCTAACAAGCTGCTGCAAATTAAATGGCTCTGAAGAGTTATGCAGAAGAAGCACTTGTCTTACTCTCTAGAGCGGTGTTATGACCCTCTGTGGTACAGGGGAAAGAGGTATAACCACACTTCTGTAGACAGGAGGAAACATGTAAGGAAAATGGAGATGAACTCAGGAAACAGGCGGGGGGGGGGAGCTTGCCTCTATTGAGTTGAAGCAGACATCCTCTCCTTTGTAGGCTATAATATTCTCTTGTGGCCATGAACCAGTGATCACCGTAACCTTAGTGTGTGCATGTTTTAACCTCGAGGGCTATAACTATCTGAGTGAATTTATAGTGACCTCATGGACTTCAGTAACATTGTGGATTATCCCTATATGCTTTTCGACAGATTAAAGTCCTTTTCTTCCATGCAGGTATAGCTCAATTGTTATGTGTTCATATATATGTAATGCATTTTGTTTTGCTTTATCTGTTAAGTATTGGTTAAATTAGATATGTTTGGTTGGTTGGGTGGGGTTTTTTTGTGCATCAGCTTAAAGGGGGCGCAAGCATGTGAGGAAATGTCTTTTTTAAAGTCAGGATTAGCCATTTTCATTTTCTGCAGTGTTTTATTATTCTTTTGATGTTTTGAGCATATTGCCATAGACTATAATTGGGTTAGGATTGGACAACTAATATGTGAATGTATGTAATTAATGTTGCCAGACAGAAAGTTTGCTTCTGTCCAGCTAGATGAAGGACAAACAAAGTAACCTAGGACCATGCAAAACCAACCTCAAATTTACAAACAAGCGAAAAAATGACAGGTGGGGAAAGGTGTCCTCCAGAGATTGCACTTTGCTGTAAAATGTGGTTTACCTCCCCAGCCGTCCCATTCAAAATGGAAATAAATGACAAAGCAGGAAGTCAATTTCCAAAAAGCAAAAGTTACTCACCCACCCGCACATTTTTTCACACTTTGGGGAGAGCAGAAAATTGACCCTGGGCCCTCCAGAGTTGCTTGCCTCTGAGAGAGGGAAGATAGTTGGTCTTGAAATGTACTAAACCTGTATACTTGTGTGGATCTGGCTGCACATGGTGGTGGTTGGGGCACAATGAGGTGGTACATACATAACAGCAACAGCAGCAACAGCAACATTGATAGCTGGCAGACTTTCTATTCAGTGGAAGCTCACAAAGATATTGATTCCAGTATTATAGTCACTTTTGTGGGGGGGGGGGTCCCTTTACTCTCCATTTTTGTATTTATGTCTATCTGGAAGTTGAGTCATGGCAACTGGACTTCATTTTCTTAAGAGATTGAAACATTTCACTGCTCATCTAAACAGCTTCGTCAGTCAGTCTCTGTTTTGCCACAATATCCTGCAAGTTCAAGCAGCTCATCCATATGGTCAAGTGAAGTGCTGGCCCACCTCAAGAGCGATCACACTCCTTTCTGCCTCCTTACCAGAGGCAGAGGTCTTTTATGTTATGTTTATGTGTGGATGCTTGCCTGAATGTGGGTGGGAGAACAGAGTGCCTCTGTATGTGAAGGAAGATCAAATTTTGCTCCTAGATCTACCCACACTTGGTTACTCTGACTTCCAAACCACCAGCCATAGTCAGCACCAGCCACTGACCATATGGTCTTATATGAAGAGCGGTTTCTCAAAGAAACTGAAATACAGTACAAGAGAATACAACCTGTGGCAACAATATAATGGCAATGAGGCCAGGCAGTCACTCAGCTACACTTCCTGCATTATGCAGAGAAAATGTACTCTGGACTGATGGCAGACAAAAAGTCAGTTCAGCTGTATCAACACAGCTGCAAGCCTACAAATGTCAGGATTATGTTCAGCTGTTAAATCTGCAGTGTCTGTCACCCTCACTCTCTCTTTCTCCCTCTCCCTCCAGTGAACACAGAATAAATGGATTTCCATGTTTGTTTGCTTTTAACAGCAGATTATCTCCCAGCCCCCAGCCCAAATATTCAGGCAAATATCTTAACTTGCCAGCATCTGTATGTGTCTTTGAGGTATTGAACTGGCTAGTTGTAGAAGGCAGAACCTTTCAGACCTTGCTGTTTGTTTTTAAGGAACATCTTAAGACATGGTGATTTAGGAAGGCTTTCCTGGTTATTAGTTTCACCTGTTATGTCTCGCTGCTCATTTACTTTCTTGTGTATTCTGGTCTCTCTATGCTCTTATTGATGTTCATTGACTTACTGTTATTTTGTTTTATATTGTATGTAAACATATTATTATGTTTAATTGTTGTATCTGTTTGTTTAACCCTGTAAACCACCCAGAGTGGCCTTTATGCCAGATGGTGCAGTATACAAGTCAAATAAATAAATAAATAAATAAATTTCATATTACAGTGACTGAGAATGCTCTAAAAGCTTCAAAGTGGCTCTTCAACACTAAACTGACTTTAAGAGAGATGAAAGCTCAAATGGTTTGTTCAATCTACTGCTATTAATTACCCGCATATACTAGTTACTTCTCGGGATAATGAGGATGTAACCATGTTAGATTCCAAAAGTAATGTAACAGGCAGTTACAAATTTATTTTGGTGTAAAATTTCTGATTATTTTCAAAACTCATTTTCAGGGGGCATTTTGATAGGAATTTTAACAGGGATATTCCCTGTTTTATGCCTGAAATACTCGTTTCCTGTTATGACTTCTATGTAGCAATGGCAATATATTTTTTTCATCTTTTGTATTTTGCCAATTCTTGTCAGGTTGCCATACCAGCACAAAGAAACAAGAGAGCATTTCCTCACATGTGGAATGCAATTAATTACTTTTGTGGACAGATCAACAATAACAACACTGGCAACCATAGTGTTACAAAGTACTAATTAAGTCAATAATTCTTTTTGGAACATAGTTGTCAAGCCCCACACACAGAACACAGACACAAACAGGGTTCAGTTCTTTGCCAAGATCTTTAGTGGAAAGCCAGGCAAGTTCAAGTCCTTTGCTAACAATCAAGTGCCAGATAAATAACTGAATCCAACTCTCAGCAATTAACAGTCCAAGTCAAAACCAGAATATCTCACGGAAACCAGATGCCAAACCCAAGGGAACAGATCAAACCGTTGTCCAGGAAGCCAGTCCGAAGTCAGGAAACAGAGCCAAGGTCACAGACAGGAACATGGTTGCAGGTTCAAATGATGCGTTCCTCCCACAGAGAGCTCAAGGTAAGCTTGCCAGCTTTATCCCAAAACAGGGAACACACCCTTACTTCTGGAAAGGCTTCTGCTATTACTCAGGGCTTCCCAACCTGGTTCCCCATCTAGCATCAAAGACCCTTTCCCTAGCTCTCCTGGTAGCACGTCTTTGCAGAATCCTGCTCATGGCCCTTCTAGGAGGAGGAGATATGTTATCAGCTGAGTCATCAGACCCAGCTGCCTGCTGAGTTGAGCTGCAAGGCTCCTCCAGCAACTCTTCACCATTTAACCACTCAGATTCAGGTTCTGTGACAGGCAGGGTCCTGGCAATAGTGATAGGCCTCATGGCACAGTGCTTAAACTGCTGTACTGTAGCCAAAATCAGCTCACAATTGAGAATTTAATCCCTGGAACCGGATCAAAGTTCACTTGACCTTCCATCCTTCTGACATCAATTAATTTAGTACCCACCTCATGGGCGTACTTTGCTGTTTATTTTTTCCCTGTTCTCTGTCTGGATCAAATTAAACTCAAAAGTACACAACTCTTCAGGGCAAAAAAGAAATGTAAAGGGGTGGGGAAGTATGTAAAAGAAAAAATACATGCTCAACATGTTGGTTGGAGGGGCAGGGAAGGAAGAAGACAAGAAAGGTCAAGTGTAGAAACTGAATAATATTTTTAAAGGAAAGAGTGCTGCTTATATCCCATCCCATATTACTTAAGGCACTCTCTTGGCAGTTTACAATTTAATTATGCAGGTTACTAGAGATGAGCATGAAACAAAAAAACAGAATGCTGTTTCATCATTTCATTAAGTAACAATTTTTTGTTAGGTAACAAAATGGTAGGATGCATTTTGTTTCATTTCATAATGAAATGCCATTTTCCCCTCTAGAATGAAACAATTCATCCTAGAGGAAATGGCAGGGGATCTTCCTCAAGCTCTTCCCTGTAAGCCCCTGAAATTTGGAAAGGTTTGGATATCAGGGGGGTGAGTTATTAAGTTCCAAAGTGGGTGACCCTAGGGAAAAAAGTTTTCTAATTGGAATTGGATCTTCAGAAGCCAAGACATGGGCGAGCAATTAGTGCCACCATCGCTTGGCTTCTAATTTCAATTGGAAGTTTTTTTTTCCTAGGGGCACCACCTTTGGAGCTTCATAACTCAGCTTCCTGAACTCCAAACCTCTCCAAATTTCAGGGGCTTACAGGGAAGAGCTTGAGGAAGCTAACCCTGACATTTTTATGTTGAAACATGGCTGTGATCCATATTTTCAAAAATACAGATCACAGCCATGTTTTGCCATGGAAATGGCAGGGTTAGCTTCTTCAAGTGATTCTAGATAAGCCCCAAATTTGGAGATGGTTGGGGTTCAGAGGGCTAAGTTATGAAGCTCCAAAGGGGGTCCAGGTAGTTAACTGAAGGAGTATGTATGGTGTGTGCTATCCATATAGGCATTATGCTTCTTAATTAAACCCTAAAATGCTGGCTCATGGCACACACACTCTTTCAATTAACTACCCAGACCCCTTTTGGAGCTTCATAACTCAGGCCCCTGAACCCCAAACCTCACCAAATTTGGGGGGTTTACAGTGAAGATTCCAAACTTGTTTCCCAGCTGTTTTTGGTGCTGAATGTATGCTGTGATACCTACTTTGGAGTACATAAAAATAGGTATCACAGCCATGTATATTCCCTGTAAACCCCTGAAATTTGGAAACATTTTTGGCTCAGGGGGCTGAGTTATTAAGATCCAAAGGGGTGTCCCATTTCTAATTGAGCGAAAAGCCAATAATAGCCCTCCATGCGGGAGAACGATTAGCGGCTTCTCACTCAATTATGAATAATTTTTTTCCCTAGGAGCACCCTCTTTGGAGCTTAATAACTCAGTCCCTGACCCCCAAACCTTTCCAAATTTGGGAATTTATAGAGGAGAGTCCAAACTTGCTCCCCAGAGAGTACATAAAAAGGTACTTGAAGACTGGTATTACAACAGTCATGTATCAACACCAAAATCGCGAGTTTGGACTCTTCCCTATAAACCCCAAAATTCTGGAAAGGTTTTGGGGTCAGGGGGCTTAATTATTCAGCTCCAAAGGGGGTGCCCCTAGGAAAAAAATCTTTCTAATTGGTTTTGGAACTTTGGAAGCCAAGCCACGGGCAAATGATTAGTGCCACCTCAGCTTGACTTCCAATTCAAATTAGATGGATTTTTCCTAGGAGCACCCCCTTTGGAGCTTCATAACTCAGCCCCTTGACCCTCAAACCTTTTCAAATTTGGGGGTTTGCAGGGAAGAGCTTGAGGAAGCTCCCCTGTCATTTTGGTCCTTTAGGACCTGGGGAGCATAGTGTTTTGTTTCATTTGGTTTTATTTCATTTCATAACAAAACTACTTTAAAAATTCATTAGAAAATGAAACAAAATAAACTACTAAAGAAACAAAACAGAATACTATTTTTCCATTTCACACCCATCTCTACAGGTTACATATTCCACCCCCACCCCTGCAAGCTGAATACTCATTTTACAGACTTCAGGAGGAGATGAAAACCTTAAGTTCAAGATTTTAATGATAACATAGATAGCCCTAAATAGCTTAGGACCTCAGTGTCTGTCAGAATGGCTTCTCCTGAAAAGTAATGCCCGGGTCACTCATTCATCCCAGGCAAACCACCTGAAGGTTCTGACACCGAGAGGTGCTCAGAAGATGATGAAGAGGAGTCGGGCCCTCTCGGTAAACACCTTGTAGTTATGGAACCCAGTTCCTGTTGAAATCTGCCAAGCCTTCACTTCAAAAGTCCAAATTATTATTAAATACCTGGTAATTCAGATTGCTCTTCCCTGATTGTGCTGATAATGATTGACGTTTAATAACACATTGACTAATCCTGCCTCTGATTCTGATCTTTGAATTGTCTTCATTGGTTTATATTTCTGTTATGATTTTGTGTTTATCATTGATGCAACTTATTTTTGTTCATGTTTAATATTGTTTTGATGCTACTTTATGGGATTGTATTACATTTCTGTTTATTTTATTGTTGTTGGTGAATCCAGTATGGCCTCTGGGCTAGATGGGTGGTATACAAATCAAATCAATCGATCAATCATCCATCCATCCATCCATCAAATAAATAAATAAATAAATAAATAAATAAATAAATAAATAAATAAATAAGGCTGAGTCACTCTTGAGCCAGCTGCCTGGGATTGAGCCCCAGGTTGTGAGCACAGTTTTTGGCTGTAGTACATCAGTTTAACTACTGCACCAATGCACTATGAGGTCTATCCTGCAAAAAAGGCCACCTGGAACATGCAACAGACACAACTCCACATTGCAACTATGTGTTATAGGTCCCACTTGCAAGATTCTATAATTTAGAGTCCTTCTATTTTCAATTAATATCATTTTTTGTATCGCTGTGGATGGCAATTATGATACTTAAATTGATATATAGCCAACATTTGTAATATTGGTATCCAGAAACCTAAAAGAGTCCATTTGAGTATTTAGTGGCAGAGTTTCATGATACACATTCAATTTGTGCATGTTCACACACTGGCAGTTCGTGAAGATGCAAACAGTCAATTTGCAGACCACAAGGCATTTCCTATTCCATTTGTTTTATTGCCATGGCCAAAGCCTCTCTGAAATCGCAATTCGCAAACACTAGCTGAGGAATAACACTTCTCCAGGTGTTAGGTTTTAGTACAACTTCCATCATCCATAGCGAATATAGATGATGAAAAATTGCAGGAGTTGGTACTTGGCCAACTGCTAGAGTTTTTCCACCCAGCCTAATAGGATTTCTACAAGAATTTTAATAGCTATTCTGCCACTGATGTGATTCCCTGGTGAAAAATCAATGGCATTTAACACAAACACAAATAAAAGCAGCATACCAGGAAAATCCCACTGTTTTCTCTCTTTGATCTGTTACCTTTACTCCTTGCTTCATTAATGTTTTTGTTGGGAATGAAAAGGTATCAAAAAGTGCTATGCAGGAGGCTGTCAAACCAATTCAGTACCTACCCAGAATGGCCATGCCTAGCTTCTCAAGAGAATCACACAGCATTCCCTCCTTTGGGAAAGAACACCAGCAAAGTGAACGTTTCCCAAACAATGGAAAGCTACAGATCAATTAGCACGATGAGGCTGCATGGCAGGCCCACGAAGCACCATCTCCACAAATGCCTGGCAGCTTTTCTGGAAGATGGCATGGATGTGAACGAATCTGACTGGAGCTTAACTAGCAAAGCCCAGAGTGAGGATCAGCCCCACCATAAAAAGGAAGGAGGTAACCTGTTTTGTGAGAGATTTTGGAGTACCATTGTTAAGGCAGAAATGGGTCATTGTAGGCACAGCCTTCTCCAACCCAGTGCCTCCAAGAGGTACAGGGCTACAACTGCCTTCAGCCATATCCTTCCCATGGCCTCCAACAGCCCAGTTAGGCTTACAGGTGAAACAATTTGTTTGTCTCTTGTCAGAACATTAATAATAATGATGATGATGATAATAATAATAATAATAATAATAATAATAATAATAATAATAATAAT
>JAHTLZ010000030.1:5480174-5498818 GCA_023846285.1 Phrynocephalus versicolor | reverse complement strand
GGCAGGAGCAAGTTTCCAGTTGTTGTTGTTTTAGGACACAAGGCCAGAATTCCACAGAACAGAGAGAGAGAGAGAGAGAGAGAGAGACCCTCAGTAGCTCAGGTCCCCTGAACACAGGGTGAAGTGCAAGGCAGTGCTAGGCCAGGGATGGGCCAAGACATTTTACTGTCTAATTCAGAATGGCAAATAAGAAACATGCTTGAAATCATGGGCTTTTCCTGAAGGTGGTATCAGATTGTAAAAAGAGGGATCTTATTTGGAATTGCAGAAGAAGGAGGAGGAGTGGAATTTCTGATAATAATCAGCTTGCTCACACTTGACATCCATGTACAGAGGTGTGTTGCCTGCAAAGACACACAGTATTTAACACTACCTATTGTATATATAGCATTTTCTGGATGATTTAAGAAGCATTAGAGAAACGCATGGTGTTTTATTCTTACAGAACATATATTATGGCATATTCAAAGTAAATCGATATATATTTATTAGAGTTACAAGATTGTAATATTCAGGTCCTATATATTCTCCATACCTTTCAAAAATAATTCCATATATTGTTAGATATCTAGAACATGGGTTAAGTCCTTTCTTGGCCAGCCTATCTTTTTACATCGTGCAGGACTCACTACTTCTACATGGTACGAGTGACCTCACTCATTTGAAAGCAAGGTGCATAGTAATCAGAGCTAGCAAAGTTCCATCATGCTCTCTGCACTCTTGGTACCACTACAGATAAATTGCTGCCCTTCCATGATGGCACACACACAATATGCTGCCTCCATGCAGTGTTGCCTAAGGCTAGGATTGGCCCTGCATGAAGACTACAACTGCACAATCCTCCCCAAACTTTTCTGAGTTACTGCAGGTGAAATCATCAGAATGTGGCATTTTTGCACTCATCCATGACACAAAAAGTCAGACTTTGAGGTGAGCATCTGTATCATCAAGCCTTAGATATTGGCATGTCCAAAAGCAACAATTTAGTAATGTCTAAGATTCCCCATTGTAGAGAACTAAGAGACACTGCAATTATTCATTTTTCAAAAAAATTAAATTTGCTACTACCTCAGACTGATTCACTGCCCTGTTTTTAAAGCTGGTGCCTGTGAGAGATGTTCGTGTTAATAGCTCTGCAGTCCTTCTCTCCTTTGAGTGCATAGCCATCTTGCTGTGTCTTGCATAATTAATAGAGATTAGAAGTTTCTTTCGTGTTTTGAATCCCAGCCAGAACTATCACAGGGGCAATGGATCCTGTCCCCTTTCTGGCTTTTGGGAATCAACACAGAAGGGGTTGCATTGTCAGCTCCTTGTCTTTCCTCCCCTGCATAGACCACCTGTTGGAAGAGGATAAAGAGAGGATAAAGAAGAGCTTAATCAAGGCACAAGGTTCAAAGGAAGGTGCTGATGAAATTTTCATTATAGGCCAATTCCAGCACAGGTGTTTTGGCTAAAACTTTTCATTTCATCCTAGTGGAAAGGAAATGTTAATAGCCCACCACCTCTAGCTTTTATAGTCAGCATGCTGCTGAGATGGTATTTAATATCTCAGCAGGACCTCTACTCTATATTGATTAAAACCTTGGCTAAGAGAAAGAGAAAGACAGAAGAAGAGAGAAAAATAAGGAGAGAGAATGGAAAGCTAGCAAAGGACTTACATCTCTTCTCAGGAAGAATTACTAAAATATGCCCAAACATGGCAAGAGTAGTCATTCTCCTACCGGAGAATGTTCAGTCATTTAATTTTTGGAATGTAATATGTCAGCCACGCACTGTGGTGTAACAGGTACGCCATAAGATTTCTCTTAGGGCTGCCCGCCTTTTATGAAAAAACACGAAGGCTATCTAGCATATGGCCAGAAAGCCATGTTTATCTGCTGCAGCAAGAATAATGAAGAATCTGGTGGCAACCTGAGAAGTAACACATTTCTTAAGGGAAAAACAAAGATAGACATGCTGGGTTCTGGAGAAGAAGAAAATCAAGCATTAACAGTCGGGCGAGTGTCCCAGAAATCGTTAAAGTTCCTTTTCAGATTATAACTACCACATGGTAACTGAAGTGTGGTGGGAACTGTTGTCTAAAAAAACCCAACTTTTCCATTTCTAAATTAGTCAAAAATGAAGAGTCTAAGCTGCCGAAAACAAAAGCCACAAACAAGTGTGTTCTTATTCAAGATTATGCAAGGTTGGGGGGTTTGTGTTCTGATACTTGTTTCCCGGCTGCACAGACTTATTATCAAGGGAAAAGATGCAGCCAAAAATGTTACATGCACTAAACCCTGTGCGACTACAGCTAATGAACAGTATAGTATTTATTTTATTGTTATACAGCTGCATGCTTCAGGGATGCAAGAACAGGAACTTTCAAATAAGGATCTGGGTTAGTCTGCGTCAGTGCGTTTAATTTAAAATATACAGTAGGTAAAAGAAGAATGAAAGTATCATCATAGCACTGACAATGTGAACAAATAAATCATCAGTGGACAAAAACTCACATTGAAATGAATCTCTTGGCCTTTATGGTGCAGCAAAACTTTTCTATTGTTTTTTATTTTCCTTGTCTTATTTCTGCAGAGCAAGTTTCTAAGTCCCTGGCAAACCAGAATGAAAGACTGGTGGATTCACAAGTTCCTGAAGTCACTTCTAATTTCAGGGTGTGCTATTAATCAGAATGTTTGCATAGTAAAGTTATTTCATATTTAATTATTATTTTGAAAACACACTATAATTAAAGATGTGCCTATAAGATAGAATTTGTATAAAATGTATATGTAAAGACTCCTTTTCTTCTTCTGCAGTGGAGGCAGTTCGCTCCCTCGATCTGTGCCTGGAGGCGCTCTTGGAGTGGACAAGAACCAAGAGGCTCAAACTTAACCCGGAGAAGACCGAGGTTCTGTTCTTCGGGGCGCCCTTGTCCAGGTACAAGGGCCTACGGACAGGGCAAGGAATCTGGGTGTGGTCCTGGATTTAGCCCTCTCCCTGGAAGCCCAGGTGATGGCGGTCTCCAGGGCCGCTTTTTTCCAACTCCGCAGGATCGCCCAGATCCGCCTGTACCTCAATGAGTCCTCCCTGAGAACAGTTGTGCAGGCCCTTGTGATATTGAGGATTGACTACTGCAATGCACTCTACATGGGGTTGCCCTTGACCCTTGTCCGGAGACTCCAGCGGGTGCAAAATGCGGTGGCCAGACTGGTGGTGGATTCCCGTAAATATGATCATATCACCCCAGTTCTGGCGTGCCTGCATTGGTTGTCCGTTGCTCTCCGGATAAGGTTCAAGGTCTTGGTTTTGGTTTTCAAAACCCTCCACGGCTTGGGGTCTGAATACCTGGCGGAGTGGATCTCCCAGAGATCAACTGAGGCCAGACCTACTTGATTGTTGCAGGTGCGCTCACTCAGGGTGGCCACTCCTAGAGAGGCATGGAAGTCGGTAACCTGTAGCCGCACCTTCTCAGTTGTTGGCCCCTCCCTATGGAACCAACTTCCAAGTGAACTGTGCCTTGCAGAGTCCCTGCCCGCCTTCAAAAAGGCATTAAAAACTTTGCTTTTCAAGGAGGCATATGGTGACCTCATTTCTGTTTAATTTTTTTTCTTTCTTTTAATTCTTTTGATCAGCTGCTCTCTGCTGAGGGTTCTCCCTCTTTGCCATTTTGCCATTTTATCCTTGCCCCTGTTATTGTCATTGTTATGTTATTGCTGTTTTAGCTGTTTTTTAGCTGTTTTAATTGGAAACTGCCCTGAGTTCCTTCACAGAAAAAGGAGCAGTATAAAAATGCACCAAATAAATAAATTAATAAATGAGTTCTCTTGATATTTAATCCCAGAGCATAAGTATTAATTCATTCCTGCACCCTAAAGCAAGGGCAAAGAACCTATAGCAGGAGGAGGTGCATGATCCACTGGGGCTCTCACTCCATACCCACAGTAGCATCTGAAAGGAATCCAACATAGCAAGCTCACAATGCAGGTGGTGATTCCTTCCTGTTGGTATTTGGCTTTATAAATAAATTTAACAAAATGTCAATCTGATTGTATTGGTAATAGGGTGGGCACTGGATTGTTGTCTTTTAAACGGGAGACAGAAATAAGGAGCTGTCAGATAATTCCTACACCAGTTCACGAACACAAGCACAAATGCAGTCTGATGTCAGATGGAGTCACCTGAAGTAAATGGAAAGGAGAATCAGCGAACATGACAGTGTTAGCAGTAGTTGCATTGATCAAGAACACTGCTGGTAACTGGTCTTGTCAAAAGGCTTGTTAGGTACAGTTAATAACCTCTAAGTTAAACCATGTTCTTGAACATCACTTGCTTTCTTGGAAAAGAGGAGGGAAATGTATACAAATGACCAAATGAACAAATCAGTGGCAAATGGCATAATAAAAGCAACATAATATGGAACAACACAATATAATAAATTTTAAATAAAGTTTCTGTTCAGGTATACAGTACATGTCTAACTATAAACATTAATATATTTAGGAGAATTAACTATGTGTAATGTGTCATGTGTTTGTCTGTCCGTCTGTTTTTTCACCAGCTTGCCTTAGTATTTTTAATATTTTTAATTTTGTTTCTGCTGGATCGTAGTTTTTTTAAATATGCTCTATGTCGGAACCTGTGTATTTCTCTGGTATTGTTGTAGTTTGTCAACCATTCTGAGTTCCCATTGGGAAAATCGGGCTGTATATAAATATTAAATAAATAAATAAATAAATAAATAAATAAATAAATAAATAAATAAATAAATAACAATTCACTGACAAATGACCAAATATGACAGGAAACTGTCAGTTTGGCTAACAGCACAGGGAGCAGACTTTGTTTTAGTAAGTATAGAAGCAAACCCCATCATTCAAAATGTGAAACCTGGCCCTTATCTGAAAGTAACTCCCCAAATTTGCCCTGACTAGCTCTTACACAGAATTATTTCAAAATAGACCTCAATAGTCTTACACAATCCCCCGTGAACAAGAGACAGTAATGTGTGACATGTACCAAGTTCTCTACTGATTTATGATCACAGGAACAGATTCTTTTGTTATATTCCTTTTGTGGACACCTTCTAAAACAGCAACTGGCAGAACATTTAAACATGCCTGAGTGAATGCTTTTCTCTGATCACAGTCCCTAAAGTCAGTAAAATAAGATGGAAAGGACAAAGGCTGAAGAGCAATATTTTAATAAAGAGGTGGAGTCCTTCAGGTGCCTAATAAGCCTACATCTGTCTGAACACAGAGATTCAACAGTCTTCACTTTAATGTGAGCTTTGGTGCATAGAACCAAATGTGTTTCACATACTCTTCAGAAAAACCAAGCTTAATGTCAAGATTCAGTACAAAGGGTTTCCATGAGCCAAAATTCATCTCTTGGTATGATCATGTTCAAATCTGAAGGGGCACAAAACAGAATTTTCAAGCAAAAGCCATTATTGGTATTAACACCAGTCCCAGTCTAACTACAGCTGTAAGGGTGGGAGTGGGGAATGCCAACAGCCACCAGCCAAATTTATTTTGGATGGTGGGATGGATCGCAAAGCTAGGCTATGAATATTTATGAAATGGTATCTGCTTAACCAATCAAATTCTATGTTGTGATGGGCACCTTACAAAAAGCGACATACAGTTTTGTTGTTTTGTGAGCTTACAGAACCTTACAAAACAAAATGAAACAGCAAACAGTGTGTCATCAAGAAATCAAACAAAACACCATTCTTGTTTAGGAAATGAAACACTTTGTCCTAGCCTCCTGATCGAGCCTTTTGAGAACTGGAAGTTTTTTTAAAAAAAAACTAATTGATTTGTTTTCCTTCCTTAACACGCCTCAACTGATCTTGATCTGCATGAAGCTAGCCAGCCCACGAGCCGAGATGTTCCCTTCGCTGGCTGTTTCTGCAAGTTGATTTAAACTGATTGTTTTCCTTTCCTTTTTAAATAAGACTGTTGAGGTTATTTTTTTAAAAAAATATTTTCTTTCCATCCCTCACTGCACAGATCAACTGTTGAGTTTACCTCCCCAATCTCTCCACGGAGCAGTTAGCTATTAGGTCTCTAGCTTGTTTACAGAGGGTTCTTTGGTTGAAAGCAAATTGATTGGAAAATTTGGAAATCACTGATTTAGGAAAGTGGGCTCCCTGTTAAATAAAAAAGGAAAGCTCCCTGTTATTTATAGCCTTATGGAGAGTTTGGTTTCATGACAAAAATTCTTTTTAAATATCCGTTATTAATGAAATGAAGACTGAAACGAAACACTATGTTTCCATTTTGTGCCCATCTCTATGTTGCCTTTCTTCCCATAGGGAATGGAATGTAGCTCACAACAGGTAAAATAAGCAATATAAAAATACTATATAAATATCACATTTCAAAGACAATTAAACCTACATTAAGGTTTTAACAATCAAGCATAAAAACAATTGAAAAACATTTAAGAACCTACAATATGCTGTAGGTTCTTAAATAAGCTGCTACAATATGTAAAACTTAATGGATAGAAATTTAAGTAATTGTGAGGGGGGCTCCTGTTCCCTCTCCATGACGACATGGTAAAAGTAGCAATAGCACCAGCATCATATTTGTATTTTATTTAACAGAACATGGCAATTAAAAGGGCCAACATGCCTGGCTTAACTCATCAACGGGGTGTCTAAGAGTTCCATTCACTGGCAGCTTCCTCCAAGGCAGCATCAGTTCTACCCACAGGCATGAGTCAGGATCACACATATTGGCTGGCTTTCCAGCCTTCTCTGGTGGGCAATTTGCTCAGATGCACTTAAAAAAAATTATTATACAAGTTACAAAAAAGACAAAACATCGACAACAGTGCACCCCTTCACCAACAGGATCACTCTTCTTATTTACAGTCATTATCCTCCCCTCCAGAACAAAATTGATTGTTGCACGGAAGCCTTACCCTTATCTCGTACAAGCACATATTCAATAAATCTACCCCATATATCATAGAAAATATCTCTTTTTAACTCTCATTTTTTATCTTTAAATTACATGTCAATTTATCATTTAAAGCAATATTCCATATTTCAGTGTACCATTCATCTAAGCATAGTTCATATTTAGATTTCCAATTTCTAGCAATTATTAATCTAGCCGCAGTCAACAAATTTGTAATCAACTCTTTAGTTTTAAAATCATAATTATTAACAACAAATATTGATAACAAAGCAATTTCAGAATTGGGCTCTATGTTCACTTCTAATATGTTGCTTAGTTCTTTAAAAATACATTTCCAGAATTTTTGTATCGTTTTACATTCCCACCACAAATGGAAAAAGGTACCAATCTCATTATCACATTTCCAACAAAACTTAGAAAAAAGCATTTATTTTATTCAATTTCACTGGCGTCAAATACCATCTTAAACTTATTTTAAAGAAATTTTCCTTTATTCTAACAGACATAGATCTAAGTGTTCTCATTCTCCATATTTTAGCCCAATCTTCCTCTTTTATTTCTTTTTTAAAGTTTTGCTCCCAAATTAATTTCGATCCAGATCCTTCCCTATTTTCATCTAAATCCGAAATAATTTTATATAATTTGCTAGCATTACCTTTTACTAGATTCTCCTTCTGGGTATCCTCATACAACAATAAGAATTGTTCACATTTTGTATAATCTCTACATTTATTATTTTTATTTACCCAAGCATCAGTCCTTTTCTCTAATTGTATAAAATTAAACTAAGATATATCCTTACATTGAAGAATTTCTTTCATTTGTACTTTCCCTCTTATCTTGCCTATCCAATCTTTCAATCTAATCACTTGTTTCTCCCTAAATACATTTTTGAAAACTTTCAAATTTAATGGAAGTTCTCCATTTTGGTTACAGATCTCAACGGTGAATCTAAGGGACATATTTTAATGTATATACCATGCATTTAACATAGATATAAGGAAGGGGTTAATCTCATTCAACTTTGATTTCTTAATAATACCAAATAAATATTTTTCAATATTATCCTTTATTTCCGATGATTCCATTTTCCACCATATTAATCTTTCTGGATTATACACAATATCCCCAATAAACCTTATTTGATTTAATAAATAATATTTTTTTACATTTGGTAAAAATATACCACCTTTATTGTGGGCTGTATACCAATATTTTTTATTTATTCTAGCTTTTTTACCACTGTTACAATAGTTATTAATCGAATCTTGCCAAAATTTAAAATCATCTTTATTTAGCTGTACTGGAAGCATCATGAAGAAAAAATTTAACTTTGGTAAAATTTTCATTTTCATCAATGCAATCTTTCCAAACCAAGAAAGTTTTAGACTTGAGTATTCTAGTATTCAGATGCACTTGTTTGGCTTCACATGCCTCACAGTCCATTCCATCAGTTCAAAGGCCTTCTTCAGTGGTTACTGGCCACTCTCTCTTTAAGTAGGAATCAGGCAATGGCTGCACCAACTACCTCTGGGTATCTCCTTCTGTCTTGTTGCCCCTCTCCACCAGGGTACTGCATATGGGAAAGGCTGCTGCCCGTCGTGCTAAGGTGGGGAGTCCACCAGTTGAGTCAAGGGAGTTCTCACTAGTGCCATAGGCAGGAAGAGGTCCTTCCAGCTACTCTGTTACTTGTTGTCCTGGAGTTCTGTTTATTTTGCTGCTACTCTCTGTTATTTCATCTCTTGTTCAATTGCAAACTGCCTGGAATTACCTTTTAGGGAAGATGGGCAGTCAATAAATAAATAAATAAATAAATAAATAAATACACTTTTCTGAGAATCACCAAAATGGACTTTACAGAACACCATGGTTCACAAACCACCAGTTTAAAAGCTCTGTTCTTGAAAAATCATCAGCAGTTCTACTATAATTCCCTTTCCTTGCTGCTACTGTCACTATGGAAAAAGTCAGTAAAAGCAAAGCAGTGACAACCACAAATGGATTAACTATGTTATGGTGAAATGATAATGGAAGCTTTCACATTCTTCCTCAGAATGTTGTTCCCTCTGGTCCAACATGACATCAGTTAAACTGTGACCAGCAATATCATTGCATTCCTAATATTTTCTTCTCTCCTTACCTAGGCTGTTCATGATTCCAGTATGTGCAACCGATCTCAGTACTAACCCATCCAAATATGTTTATTTTAAAAAATAAAACCAGCAGATTTATTGCAAACTCATTTCCGATTTCTATTGCTGGATGGCTGGTATATCTAAGCAGCTGAAATGGAAATACAAAAAGGTGCTGGTGGGGTTAGAACTGCCACTCCCAGAATAATCCTGCAAACATCTCCTACCCAAAGTGGATTTCAGTTGCAATACAGTTCATCTTCCATGAAACAGATGGATCTAGTGGTGGTGACAGCACTTCTGCCTTTATACCCGTTGTCTCCATGATGACGTGTATCAAAACATGGGAAAGCCACAGATCTCATCGGCCAAGGGCTTCTGTGATCCAAAATCAAATTAGTCCTGTCTCAACCCAGGTGATAGCAACCAGCCCAGGAAGGATAACTTCAGCCAAAATTCAATCATGTGTTTAAAGCAGAAAATACAGAAGAGGTTTTGCCCAGAAATGTACCAGCAGACTTGTAAATCGGCTACTCTTTTCCCCAATAGAGTTAATTTGGCCATCACAAATTGTGGCAGCTTTTTCAGAGAATTTCAGATTCCTTCACAGGCGGTGTTCCAGAGATTGGCTCAATATTCCATCACTGAACTATTTAGGCAGATCCCCAGTACCAATTTTCTCCATTCTGCCAAGGAAGTGGTTAATTGATCAAAGTGTGCCAAAATGCCAGAGATTGGAAAAGTTACTTGTTTAGATAACAACAACCAGAGAAGGCCAGCAGGAATAATTTTGGGAGTGGCCCTGAAAAGTGACTTGTCACATTTCAACAGCATGCTTGTGGCCTTTATTCTACCGAAAATGGTAAAGTCATAGGAAGGAACAATTTTGGATAGAGGGAAGAATCTATTTAAAAAAAACCAACACTGAAGGAATTCTTTTTCCTAGAGAAGAAATTAAAACTCATTTGATCCTATGCATGCTTCAGATTACAATGTATTCTCAAAGGCTTTTATGGCTGGGATTAGTTGTTGTGAGTTTTCCGGGCTGTTTGTCTGTGTTATGGAAGTTTTTCTTCCTGACATTTTGCCAGACTCTGTGGCTGGCAGCTTGCCCTCTGAAGATGCCAGCCACAGAATCTGGCGAAACATCAGGAAGAAAAACTTCCCGAAGACGGCCAAACAGCCCGGAAAACTCACAACTTCAGATTACAGTTTCTTACTAAAAATGGTCAGAGCAGATGAAGTTGAGGTCCAAAACATCTTGAGCTTCTTTTCTAAAAGCTAAAGAATAAATCCTCTCACTGGTGATCACAATTTTTAAAAATAATGTTTTATTTTATGCATATATAGGGGGGAATTTGAATGGAAGATTTGTTAGACCATGTCAGGGATTGTTTAACTATTCACATATAAATTAAGATAAGAGAGAACTGACTCTTATTTCCTTCACCTTTTCAAGTTATGTGAAAAAAATTGATTTGTGTATTTGAGGAAAGAAAGGTTTCCTCAAATATGTTTTGGTTGTTCATCACAAGTGTGGTAATTTAGATTTAACAAAAACTATCATAAACCTTATGAATAGAGGTTTAATTGACAATGTCTGGAGCTCCAATTAATATAAGTTGTGGAACCTAGCAAAGGTGCTAAAAATAGCATTTTTGCCCAGTTATTATAGGAAAGACTTACATAGTAGTGACTGATGGATGAAATTCATCTGGCTTCAGTGCTTGAGTAAAATCCAGAAGTATATTGCATGTAAAATATATGTATTTATTATTTTTATTTTAGTATGCCAATTTATATTTATGTAAATGTTATCTCTTTTTGCTAAGGCCATGGCTAATGCAAATAAATAAATGATGATGATAAAGTCCAGAAGATGTTATCTCCCACTGCATAAAAATGCAGAGCCCTCCTTAGCATATTAATTTGCATTTTAACATTCAAAAACAGATTCCACTCTTGGCTGTTTATCAGTTTGTTGGCAAAGGGCATATTTCGGATGACAAAATGACTGACAATGACAACCATATTACTATTCACCTCTTTATAATCTTATTTGGTGCAGAGTAAGTGACAGTTTACTTAATACCTGTCACCCTTCATCCATTAGTTGTAAACCACTCCGATACAAAGGTTGAAATCGGATCAAAACAGCCATAGTTCAGGATGCTTGGACGCTCTACACATTTCAACAATTCAGGTATGTCTTACCACAGCACCACTTCAGAATGATGTTACTGAACATAGTACATTTATCAGGTTTTATCCTGCTCCGCTTTTAAGGCAAGACTGTGGAACTTTTACAGTGAGATGTTTTGTGGTGTGGTATATCTCCCACATTCACTCACCATTGGCCATGTTGTCTGAGCCTTCCAGGAGTTGTACTAGAGATGGGCACAACTTGACGAAATTCTCGTTTCCGTTTCCGTTACTCGTTTCTGTTACAGAACGGAAAAGGAAACGACAATTACTCCGCCAGAACTCGAACTCGAACCGACTAAAGAAAAATTGGGTCTGATTTGTCGTTGTCGTTCCTGGCATCGTGGCGATCCCGCAATGCCAAGCGACACAGAAAAAAAGTTTTTAAAAGTTAAAAAAAACCCGGTTCCCGGCCAAAAAGCAGGCGAAAATATGCCTGCCTGAGTGAGGGCTCAGGGCACCTACCAGAGGGGTGGTTGACCCCCCTCTCCTGTCCTGGGCTGCTCTGGTGGTGGGGGAAATCTTTGTCGTAGTCGCTCGCAACAAGCCAGACTCGCCGCCGGCCGCCGCAATTCAAGCAGCACAGAAAAAAAAGTTTTAAAACCCCCGCCCCGATTCCCGGCCCAAAAAGCAGGCGGAAATATGCCTGCCTGAGTGAGGGCACCTACTAGAGGAGGGGTGGTTTCTGGGGGGGGTCCCCGGCCTCCCCCCCTCTCCTGTCCTCCTGGGCTGCTCTTGTCTCGCCATGCCATGCGGTGCGGGCGGGGGATCGAAAATGGGGTGGCGACCACAATATTTTTTTTGAAATGGTGGTCCAAAAAACAAAAACACACAAACCAACACAAGCACCACAGAAACATGCGGAACTTGCTAATGCTATTTTAAAACTGCCAGAATTTTTACAGTAGCAGTGGGTTTTTCTTGCAACAAAATGTCTCCTCTGTCCTCTCTCCATTTATTTTATTTTTTTTTTATTTTTATTTTTTTTTACACCTGCGCAATGATGGGCTGCCCATGGGAGTGACCATGCAAATTTTTGGAGCCATTCCACCAATCGCATGGCCACTTGGCCAGGTCGACCACAGAGACTTCTGGGATGTGCCAATCGGGCATAAAAAGCCCACTAACCGGGTGGCAGATGGCGGGGGACGGCAACGGGCACGTGGGTGGGCGGCGATGGGCACAGGGGCGGTGGGCGGGCAGCGATGGGCGGGTGGCAGTTGGCGGGCAGTAGGGGGACGGACAGCGGTGGCCAGCGGCAGGGGGCGGGGGTGGCAGGCTGTCCAGCACCCTCTCTCCATTTTGGCACCCTAGGCAACTGCCTAGTTCACCTTAATGGAAGCGCCGGCCCTGCTGGCAGCTAAGGAAGAGAGTTATGTGTGGGGTTTGTTCACCTTTATTCTTTTTTAAAAGTTTCTTGACCAAAATTGTTTTTCGTTCTTAGCTGCCTTGAGCACCTTTTTTTGGCAGAAAGTGGCTGAAGGAAATAAATAAATCAGCCAACTAATTCCCATTGTGCTGCCCTGCATCGTGCTTCATGAATTGAGCAACCTTAGGGGTCCTTTGAATTAGCCGGAAACCTGATGATTTATTAGTAGGGAGGAAAGGGCAGCAATGACAGGCAGAGTTCAGAAAAAGGCAAAAGATCGGCTGCAGCAAAACCATTAAAAAGCAGCGTCTGGCAGCTTAGCTAATCAGAACCAACTACCTGGTGAGTGACAGGGCTGTTATGAACATGCCAGTCAACGTGGAAATGTGCATTTGTAGTCTCTTGTTCTGGGAGAAGGCATGGAGCCTGTTCTGAAGAGGCAGGAGGCTGCAGGTGTCTGTTAAGCCTTGGGGTGGACAGAGCACAAGATGTTTAAATAGAATTTATTGATTTGAGGGCGGGGGTGCTGTGGCAAACCATTTCCATTTAAAGATTAGCTGTTAGATAATGGCAGAAGGAAGGCAGCATGACTGCCACCCCTCAGCATCATGTTATAGACATAGCTATGCATTGTTGCACTTTGGGAACATATGGGTAAGTAATACTTCTGATGAAATGCCTCACTGCAGGGACTCCACTCTCTAATTTAGTGCAACTTGTCCACTAGCTCCGTGACAGCTTTGTAGAATAAATTGGTTCTATTATTACCCACTTGATAGTTGGGTTTGTGTCTTGGTTTTTTAGGTCACAGCATGCAGTCACTTCTGACTGCAAATTGATTTTGCGTTGTTTGACTTGTTTTTTCCTCACCCTAAAGCCACAGACTTCTTCCCCTTTTCATGGAAACAAGCTCCATTGAAAACAGTGAGATATACATCTGAGTAGATGCATTCAGGATCTTTTAAATGTCTTTTAAATGTCAGTGTTGTTTTTAAGGAGATGGCTTTAGATACAATTGCTCCTGACCTAACATTTTTGTGGTGCGAACTGCAAGCCTCGGCAATTAGCATTGGCCAGTCATCTCAGTGAGAGAGCAGCCCCACCGAGTCAACTGGTGAATGGCTAGTCAACACATCCCTTTGAGTCTGAGGGTCTGTCCTTGTTAGGACTAGTACTAGTACTTGTTAGGCCCAGCAATTTTAAGTGGGACCAGTACCATGGAGGTAGAGATCAGGGAGTGGTTGTTTGTTTTCCTTTCTGCCTTTTGCTGCCCATCTGGGCTTTCAAATTACACATCCACATAGCCCAAGGATTTTACCTGTTTACCTCAATGACAGCAAATTAATCTCCAAATCTGTAGCTGCACTGTTTTTATCAGTGGGGTTATCTATAACATATGGCTCGACTTTCTCTCATCAGCTTCATGCAGATATGCAGACCACTCACAAACCTGGGGATTGAGTAAAGCTCTCCAGTGGTAATTCTCTTCATGTGTTTAAAAAACAAAATCAGTGGTAGGGCAACTCTGATATTTGCCACTGATTCCCCCGTTAGTCAAGAAAATGGTGGCATTTTACTAATATCAGTCAACTGATGTAACATCAGCCAAAAGGCTTCAATCAAAAAACTACCCTAGCAATATCTACTCCGACTCCTCTCCCTGACTTTCCTCATTATCCGACTCCTCTCTCTGACTTTCCTCATTCCTCAGCATCTAAACAAAGTATCATTAGAGAGACAATCATTTTATGCATCATTAGAAAGTTGCTTCCAGTTTTGAAAACTATATTCTTTGAAAATGATAAAGAACAAAATATTTGTTTGGCACTGTATTTCGCTGAATGCCTACATGGGTCTGTGATAATTTTTCCTTTTTCTCCTTGTTTTACATTGTGGGCAATTTGCAACACTCCTGGTGTGGTGGGACTAGAACTCCCATGAACCACAGTCAGCAGGAGTTATAACATCTGGAAAGTCATCATTTTCTCACCACCTTTCCAATCCATTCTTGATGGTCCACATCCTTCATGGTTAGAGCATTAAGAAAAGATAGCACACAGAACGGTTTTAAGTTTAGAATATGATAGGAATTGAAAGCAAATGTTTTAAAAGAAAAACCTGAATGTAGTAAATGGGTTTTTGTTTGTTTATTAATAAGTAACTGGTGGTAGTGCGGCCCAAATGCCCTAAGCACATCTGATCTCGCCTGATTTTGGAAGTTAAGCAGGGTTGGCCCTGGTTAGTACTTGGATGGGCGACCACCAGGGAATAGAGATGGGCACAAATAAAAAAAATGGCATTTCGTTTGTCGTTTGTCGTTTGGAGGGTCCGTTTTGGTTTGTTTCCGTTTTTCATGAATTTTTGCAAAAAATTCATTTTCGTATTCATTCGTTTTGTTACCGTTTCGTTACCATTTATTTCAATTTTTGGTGATTTTTTCTTAGGATTTTAAGCAATTCACTCATATTGCAGTAACGGAAACGAAACGCACGACAGAATTTCCGGTGTTTCTGTTCGTTTTGTTTCATTTTAGAGACAAAATTCGTTTGTTGTTTAGTTATGTAATGAAATGAAAAAATGAAAACGGAAACGAAAAATTGTTCGTTTCATGCCCATCTCTACCAGGGAATACCAGGTGTTATAGGCGCCTGGAGTAGGAACTGGCAAACCACTCCGGTATTCCTGCCAAGAAAACTCCATGGACATGGAGTCATGAAGAGTCCGTCATGACTATAGCCACACACACACGCACACACACAAACACACACACACAAAAGTAACTGGTGAAATACTACCATAATCATTGTTGACTACTCATTACTAAGTCTGGTAGGTAGTTATGTAATATGTGATTTCCATACTTTAATTTTTTTTGGCCACTCTGTGTAATATATATTGTTTAATGCTCCTCATTTCCCTAGGGAGCAGGAAGCTAAATAAAACATAAGTGAAAGGTAGTCTGTTTCAGGGCTAGCATCTTTATCATGAAGCTGAGCAGGAAAATACCAAGGGCCAAACTATATTTTACATCAACTTGTCATTTGAAGCTGAAATGTGTTAGTGTTTTGGAGATTTCTAATCAGGAAAAAGTTATAATTCTTTGGGAGGCATCCTCCACAGCGGTTAAAAAGGAGCAAGTCTATGACTGCAGGAAGCATCGTGGCAGGATATGAAGGGCTACAACACTACATCTTCTCCAGTTGAGGAGAATATAGTTATCTGAAGGTAACTATGTTATCTGTGGACTAGAATGGCCATAATTCTGCCAGGGAGTATTCTTGGAAAATTTTGGCAAGTGGCATTCAAAACCTCCAACTGAAATTTCCATAATAGGTAACACATAGGCTATGCAAGTATAACAAATGACACCTAAATTACTTTTGAGAGTTAATTTTAAAGTGCATTAAAATAAACTTTAAAGGCATCCTTCTTATCAATGTTAAGTGGTAAGGGAAGTATTCCCAGGCAGCAGTAACAAACCATGAAGATGAAAGACCAAAACACCGATCCTTTCACTTTCAATAAAACCTAGGCTTCTTTTGAAATATCACCATGTAGACTTGAGAGTTCTCTGATCTGCCCAAATTTGTTGTAACAGTTTTGGGAATAGTGAAGCACTTGATCAGCTGCAACATCAATGGATGTAAGTGCTGTACAGACTCTCTAGCCACATTTGCTGATAATTTGCTTAAGAAGCCATGAGCCCTCCCTCAAACTCACCCTTTGCCCCTCAAGCCTCAGATGAAGAATTTTACACTGGAGTCTAGAACACTGAAATGATGTAGAAAGCCCCACTGCTGCTATGCAGTTAACTAATCTGACACCATATTTAAAAAATAAAAATAAAAAAAATAGATTCATGGAATTGATATTCAGAGCATGGTTGGAATGCTCAGTATGCACTGTTCTCTAAGCTTAACAAGCAGGGTGCAGAGGCCAATGCTGACTTCGTCTACACTATATCTGAGCAAAGAATCCAGACAACTAGTCCTACAGAGAAAAGGAGGCAATGACAAGGTGGGTGTTTCATCCAAAGGACCTGTAGCTATGGAAGAATGTAGGAATGAGCGAACAAATACCAACAACAACCTGGCACATTGTGGAATTTTCCTGTTCTGTCTTTCAGAGAAATATGTCAGCCATCCCTACAACTTTCACATACCCCTCCACAGATATGCCACTAATCATGCTTAATGATTGGGCTTGGAAAGGGGAGGGGAGGTAATTACATTGTTATATTTTATTTCCTGAAGATTCTTCGAAAGACTGCTGATATTCATTTCTTCAGCAATTTGATATAACTTTTATCTATTATTATTACCTCAACTTACTCACTGGTTTACAATGTAATTATGCAAGGGAAACCTGGCTAGAGAGATGGGAACTCATTTTACCAACTTCAGAAAAATGGAAGGTTAAGTCAACCATGATCCAGCTACCTGAACCTGTGGGGATCGAACTCAGGTGATGAGCAGAGGCTTGGCTGCAGTACTGCAGTTTAACTACTGAACAATGGGCCTATGGAATTCTTGTTTATTTATTATTTGTTACATTTATATCCCACCTTTCCTCTAATGACCTGGACATGGTGTACAAGGTCCTCCTCCTTCCATTTTATTCTTACAACAACCATGTGAGGCATATCAGGCTGATCAGACATACAGTGGAGCCTTGTATAACAAACTGTTTGTATAACATAAAATCTGTACAACATAAAAATTCCAGAGTTAGGGGAAATTTGCTTAACAGAACTGTCTATGGGGCAAATCCGTACAACATAATTAGGGATTACTCTGTTTTCAATGCATTCCTATGGGAAATTTGTATAAAGGAAAATTTGCTTAACATGATTTCATTTGTAACAAATTAATTCCTTTATATAAGGTAGCACTGTACTTGGATTTGTGCTTTTGTGAGGTACTTAGAATTCTCTGCTGAAGAATACTGATGCAATCCCCATAAATACAACATGAAATTCCATCTATTTCATCCAAAGAGAAATCCCAGAGTTCCAAAAGATGTTGCCATGAATCTAAGGGGTGTCCCTTATTGTAACTGTAGAAATTTATTATAAGTTTGACTATTGTGGGCTACTGGGATGCAACAGATATTGAATTCTTTTACTATTAATTTATTATAATTCTAATTTTTAATTCATTATAATTTACTTTTGAAGAAGACAAGGGGTTAATCTGGTACCTCTGCTCTCCCACCTGATAACACACTCTTTCAATATGATATTGAAAACTTTTGGGATGCAAACCTCTGAGATGAGAGTATCCTATCCATCTTACAAATGGAAAACATTTTCCTGTAATTCATTCTATTCCCCTGAGCTCAACTCCTTGAGAAGTATGCACTTCTCTCTTCGGTCTGATTCACTGTTTTAAGTGCTAAACATTGTGCTTGTAAACATACACATCCAAAACATTACTCTGCAGCTGTGAGGTTTTTTTTCTCTCTCTCTCATGCTTATACTGTAGAAGGAAAAAACAAACAAACAAATGTCTCTTTAAATTCAGGTGAAGTAACTAAATGTGACAGATTACACCTATGAAGTATTATCTGGAAAAAGGGATAAATGATGTAGTTTTCTAAGAATAAAAATGTCATTTAAGTAGTTACAATCAGGTGTCAAAACAGCACCACCCACACGGAATCCAGCATCTCTAAAATAATGTTCTAGTTATCACAATAGTATTACATACCATGTGGGGAAAGACAAGGGAGCGCTATAGTGGCCCCCCCTAGTGAAACTCTCTGAAGAAACTTCGTAACCCTCCTGCTTCATCTAGCCAAGAGATGTGATTGTCCAGCAAAGATGAAAATCAGCTTCCTCTTAATCCAACCCCAACAACTCCTACCTTTATGCAACTACAAGATAGAGGAGACAGAGGCAGCTTGAAAGTATCCAACACCTGGAAGCCATCTTGCAGGCTATCCAAATAATGATGAGTTATTATCATAGTAGAGTACAGTGAGGATTTATTTATTTATTTATTTATTTATTTATTTATTTATTTATTTATT
>JAHTLZ010000030.1:5439166-5480164 GCA_023846285.1 Phrynocephalus versicolor | reverse complement strand
ATTTATTTATTTATTTATTTATTTATTTATTTATTTATTTATTTATTTATTTATTGCACTTGTATCCTGCCCATCTTCCGAATCGGAACTCTGGGTGGCTAACAATAAAACAATACAATAAAAAAACCAAACCACAAATTACAATAAAAGGAGGCGAGGCAATATCCTCCAGCGGGGATGGGTCAAGCGACACAAGAAAAAAAAAACTTAAGTAGAAAGGTTGCCAAATGCCTCCTTAAAAAGGCAAGTTTTCAAAGCCTTTTTAAAGGCGGGTAGGGACTCTGCTAGGTGCAGCTCACTGTGATGATTCCACAGCGTGGGGCCCACCACAGAGAAGACACGGGCACACGTACGCGATTTCTACGCCTTCAGTGGCCACCTTCAGTGAGCGCGCCTGCGCCATTCTCGTGTGCCTGGTCCCAGTTGATATCTGGGAGATACGCTCCGAAAGGTACTCTGGTCCCAATCCGTGGAGGGCTTTGAAAGTCAAAACCAGGACCTTGAACCTTATCAGGAAGACAATGGGAAGCCAATGCAGGCGGGCCAGAACTGGGGTGATGTGCTCGAATCTACGAGCACCCACCACCAGCCTGGCCGCCACATTCTGCACCCGCTGTAGCCTCCGGACAAGGGTCAAGGGCAACCCCACGTAGAGGGCATTGCAATAGTCAATCCTTGAAATCACGAGGGCCTGCACGACTGTCCTCAGGAAGGGCTCATCGAGGTACGGTCGGATCTGGGCGATCCTGTGGAGATGGAAGAAAGTGGCCCTGGAGACAGCCATCACGTGGGCTTCCAGGGAGAGGGCTGAATCCAGGACCATGCCCAGATTCCTGGCCCTGTCCGTAGGCTGGAGGGAAACTCCCCCCAGTCTAGGGAGGGGGCCATTGTACCCAGACGAGGGCGCCCCAAAGAACAGAACCTCTGTCTTCTCCAGATTCAGCTTGAGCCAGTTAGTCCTGGTCCATTCCAGAACCGCCTCCAGGCACAGGTTGAGGGAGGATGACATTGTTAAGACTTTCCTCCTTTGGAGGGACTTCTGGAGAAGGTAACCATTCTCAACTTTGGCCACCCAGAACGGAGGAACTCGGAGAGCTAGAGGAGGACTATAAGAATAGTGACTCCTGGTTGGACCTGTGAGTCATCTATGGAAGACTTGAGGTCATACATGACAACATGCTTAGGCTATGAAACACAATGCATTTTGAGTGCACAAACCACATTTCATACACCTTCCATAATAACTCAACTCATTCAGCAAAGGGCTGTGGTCAAGGAATAGTTGCCTCATCCTCATAAACAATATTCAGTCCTCATGGCTAAAAAATTGTGTAGTTTTTCAAGATAACTGAGTAACAACAAGTTGTCAATCTTCCATTTTGCTCCAGTGATGCATTTGACTTTGGTTCAAATGTCAATGCATCTGTCTCACTTTTACTTTTATGTTAGTTGTGGTAAATGGAATGTGTGGCTTCAGTGTTGCTATGAGTTCATGCTATAGCACTGAGCAAAACAGATGCTGGGGCGGGGGGGGGGAAGCTGACATGGTCTATCCATTGAGAAGGAACAATGTGTACTAATGAAATGACTGATAATATACCTGATTAATGCCCCCTTGTAAAGTACTTTAAAGTCACAGTTTTAGGAGGAAGATGGAATTGGTTAGCGCAAATGAATATGGAGACTGTGTGGGCGGCAAGTGGGAGCAGGAGCTGTTTAGGCTCCAGAGGAAACTGGATTATGATGGGCTTGTTACTGCCTTCATGATTACTTCCGCTTATGTATCAAAACTGGATGTGTTGTGATTCAGTGAAGAAATGGAAAATCTCTGCCAAATACTGTACTCTCAATATATACTTTCTTTTCTAAAAAAATGAGCCATAGGCACCCCATGTTGGTGAATGGAGAGGCCCCTGTTGGGAAACGGGGAGGGGAAACTCAGAACAACATTGTGTAGTTATGTAGAAGTAAAGCCCATTGAGTTCAATAAGACATGCTCAATGGCAAACATTCTGAAAAATAACTAACTCAAGACTTCTGAGCATGGAGAAAATTACTTTTGGATCTCCATATCTTCAAGTCAGCATGTTCATGTGCAGGCAACAAGGAAGCTGGGAGCTTTTGTTCAAAAAAATTGATTTTTCTAAACTTTGGAGCGGCGGCATTTTGTCACTCTCCTGGCTTTGTTTAGCCACAATTCCCATCTGTCCTAGCCATCACAGTTAGTCATCAAGGCTCATAGCAGCTAAGAGATACAAGTCACCCATCCCTTGGTTGGACAATCAAGGGAAATATAGTTAAGGTGAGAGCCAGTTGTCCTCAGATTATGAAACTGTGTGTTGTTGTTTTGATTTCTTGACTAAAGCTTTGCTTCTTGCCAACTCAAATCACCTTATATCTGTCTGCAGCACTCTATCCTCCACTGGGAATTTATCTAGTAAAGATTGCTCCAAACATCTTTCCATAGAAGAAACACTATGCTGTAAAATATTTCTAGAGGTAGAGCCATATAGGCATTTTTCAAAAAGGGAAGAATGTTGTCATAACATTATAAAGCAGGGGAAGTATCTCTTAACACTGCAAGTGTCCTCCTTCCCCATAACTACAAGGACAACAAAGCCTTATTCTGAATGCAGGGAAAAGAAAACAAATCTCTATCTCCTGGCTTTTACCCTTTTCTATCACATGAACTTTCTTAAGTGCAGAATGTGACCTTAAAATGATGTGTCTAAAGTCAAAGCAGTCCAGTGACTGAATTCCTGAACTAAAGAATATTTGTGGCTGTATGTAAAATGTTTCTTATACAGAACAACAGGTTCGTTTCAACCCTTCCATCATCTCTTCTAGCACCGCTCAGCTCAAAGCGAGTTATATAGGGAAATTATTGGATCCTAAATTTGGTGTGATAATGGTGACCTTGGGACTATACACCCAAAATAGAGAATTTGTCTACTATGCACCCTTTCCCAAGCAACCCACAAAGTGAGAAGATGATGCACTATATCTTCACATTGCTAAGACCCCTTCCATACATGCACAAGCACACTGCTATGATACAATAGTCCCGGGATCTGAGACTTTTTAACAAACCTTTGTCGGCTTGGTCACAATCCCTAAATCAAGAAGCAGTTCACTAGGGCCTTCCAGGTGTTTTTAGACTACAACTTCCATCTTCCATAGCATGTATTCATTGTTACTCAGAGGCATGTCCTTCTGCACTCAGTGTGGCTTATTCTAAGGTAAGTGGGCCTACAATTCCAGCCTTAATCACAACTTTGGAGATAAGTAGCTAGAATAGAATAGAATAGAATCATAGAGTTGGAAGAGACCTCAAGGGCCATCTAGTCCAACCCCCTGCCATGCAGGAACCCCCATCACAGTGCTCCTAACACATGGCCATCCAGCCTCTGTTTAGAAACCTCCACAGAAGGAGACTCCACCACCCTTTGTGGCAGCATATTCCACTGCCAAACAGCTCTTAGTGTCATGAAGTTCTTCCTCATGAATCTCTTTTCCTGTAGTTTGAGACCATTGCCCTGCGTCCTATACTCTGAAGCCATGGAAAACAAACCAGTCCCTTCTTCAATATGACATCCTTTCAAATATTTAAACATAGCTATCATATCCCCTCTCAAACTTCTTTTTGTAAGGCTAAACATTCCCATTTCCCTAAGCCGTTCCTCATAAGACATTTCTTCCAAACCCTCAATCGTCTTGGTCACCCTCCTCACTGGGCCTTTAAAGTATTTACAGTGTCTACACAAGATCCTGACTACAAACTGAGTTTTTAGGTAACTGCTTTAATCTCCGCACTTCCAAATAAATTGAATTTTAAATTTAAATAATTGAATATTAAATAGTGTTGGCTTTAATAAATTCATTCACTAAAATGTTGTCCAGTTAAAATAGATATATCTTCAGTATGCCTTATCAAACATTTCCTTGCATTCAGAAATCACTAGGAAAATTAAAATCATCTGAAATATTTAACATGTAAATGGAAGCTGCCATGAAGCAGGGGAAATGATGTAAACATAGGTGCCTGAACTTTTTGGGCTCCAAGTGGTCTGTCAGACCAAAAGTAGACAGATGACTTCCACGCTGATGATCACTGTAGCACTTACTTAGAGACAAGCTGTGTACAACAGAATTATAAAATGAGTCACCATAGCTGGAAGGTAGCATCTGTTGAAATTATTTGGTGTCTCATTTATAATTCATCTGGCATACTTCCATTGTTCTTGATGGACACACTGCCATTCACATGGTCATTATATATTTATTTGCTTCCAGGGATTTAAAAGAATATTTCCATCACACAATCTGCCTTGGGCAGCCTAAAGTAGCAAAGTTCATTACCGGTTCATCATAGCCATTTCTCCTCATAGTGGCTTACCAATTGAAGCAGCCCTTGGTTAATGAAAAGTAAGAGGGAACAGGCTCTTTCACTTGTGGTCAAGAGACAAGCCAGTTGTCTAAGTGATTATTTTCAGATCAGTGGCCAGTGATCACTTACTAGGCTCATAGCAAAGCCTAGTCCAGCTCCTCAGGTGAATGACACCTTTGTTTGCCTTCTGCAGTGCTAACCAGGCTTCCACCGAGGCATCAAGAGGCCCTGTATCTCTCTTCCAATGGCTGAGAGTGCCTGCCGTTCCCTTCAGCGAGGGGCTGGGAGTGTGTGTGGCCCTTCAGGTGCTGTTGGACTGCAATTCCCATCAGTCCTAACTAGAGGTGGGGACATTTTTTTAAAAAATGAATAGTTATCACCCTGATATTTTAATCCAGGGGTGGCAAATAGCCACCACTAAAATAATCATTGACTCAAGATTCCAATCGACAAAAGCAAAATTTTAGTTTCAATGAAACGATATCAAAAACAGAAAGACATCAAAAAGATATCAAAAAGATATGTTTAATCATGGGTCCCCATACAAATGGATGGAGACCCTGAACAATACCTGAACACCATCTCTTATACTCTTATACAAAGAAAAAGCAAAGCAAAAGCAAAGTGTTCTGCTTATATACCACCCCTTACCACTTCAAGTAGTCTCTGGGTAGTTTACAGTTTAATTACAGTATGCAGGCTACACGTTGTCCCATTAGCAAGCTGGGTACTCATTTTACCGACCTCGGAAGGATGGAAGGCTGAGTCAACCATGAGCCTGCTACCTGGGATTGAACCCCAGGTCGTGAGAACAGTTTTAACCACTGTGCCACGAAACTGATGACAATCCTCATTGGTTAGTGGTAGGGTACATAGCATTGCATATTCATGATTGGCTAAGATGGCAAGGTGGCAGTTCCACCCCTAAACTTCACACTATTTTTAGCAAGCAAATAAACAGCTCCAGGAAAGCTTCTATAGTATGTGGTCTGTCATTATAGCCTTCTCATTTGGGGACAGGATGCACAGGCAGGATAGCACAGGATGGCCTTTGTTGTGTTGCTTGAGAATAGAGCAAAAGTTCAAACCTGGGGACTGTCCACAGCTTGGCAAAAACAAGTCCCCTAGCCCTCCTTGAGTCTGTACAAAAAGATTTCTTTAACCTTCTTAACGTGGACCAGAACAGGGAACACTGTTCAATATATATTTCTGAAATACCATTGACAATGAATATTGCTGATGTGTCAAATCATCCCATACATTGCCTTCTCTCCATAGCTGTCAAGTGTTCCCCACGGCCGATGGGAGGAGAGAGGCACGGCCGCTGGGAGTACCAGGGAGGTAGGGCACTGACAGCCGGGCCCTTTGTTTATGGGGTGGAGCCTCATTTGCATACAGGCTTCCCAGATCCCTTGCGGTGGCTTCAAAATGCTCACTATGACCTAGGTGTTTTGGCTTTCTAGGGGATATATATATCTATATATATACCAATCCGGACAGCTGGTGGTGTGTGGGTTGTGCAGGTAGAAGTGCTCTCTGGCAGGCCACCTGGAGGCTGGCCGCACGACCACCCAGCAGCATTCGGAACTCAGCCACCCACTGCTAGAAATGTGGGACATTTCAGGGGGAAATAATTTTTCTGGAATATGGTGGGAAAGAGTGATTGATCCAGGGATGTTCTGCCCAAAACATGACACTTGACAGGTCTGCTTCTGTCTCTGCCTATGGACCCAAGAGCCTGCCCCCCCCAGGCCCTTCCCACTGCCCCTGCCACCTCCTTACTTTTGGCACCACCACTGTTTCCACAGGTCCTCCTTCCAAATTCAACCAGGCCATGAAGTTATATGGTTCTAGAATTGTCTGTCCTCAGGCACAACTGTGCAATACATAAGGAGAACAGAAGGGCTGTTTTGGGAAAGCTAGTCCTTCATTCTCTTCTAGAGGGAAGGACCAACTGGATGCAATGAGGAGTGGGGACTGTTTTCAGAAGTGTAGTGGCCAAACCTCCCATTTGAATAGGAAGGGTGTGATATTACACAACTGGGCTGTTTCCTAATGACATCCTGTATGGTCTGTTCTTACCATGAGATTCTTATTTCATGATCATTCATAATGTAAGTCATTACTTTATCTGGTCCATTTTCAAGGGCTATTTCTGTTTGATACGCATTTGCACGTGTTAATACTGATTGATGTACCTCAGTTTCACAGAACTATAATTTGTTCTACAAGCCACACCAAATCATTGCTTAGAATAGGCATGTCCAAACTTTGGCCCTCCAGATGTTTTCAACCACAGTTCCCACAGTCCTTTGCCATTGGAATTACAGGCTTCGAATTCTGGGAGTTGTGGTGCAAAACATCAGGAGGGCTGAAGTTTGGACATGCCTGGGTTAGAAAGAGAATAATGGAGCAAAGAGAAAGGGAGAGGAAATGACACAGGGTAGGTAAAGAAACAGGAGGCAAGAGAGGATAAAGACAGACAAGTTTAAGTTGAGAGAGAGATTGTTAATGTTGGAACAATATATGTACATATTACAACAAAAGTCTGATATATGGAACATATTGCCATCCTTACGTTAACAATCCAACACTTGCCAGATTTTAATATTTTATCTAAGAAAAGACAAATACATTCCACTTCAATTTATATCATATTAGATTCATTATAAACTGGCATTGAGAGAAGTTGATCGTCAGTATTAATACTCATTACCAGAGCTTGGAAGTAAATTCTTAAAGTGTTGAAGTAAACTCTTAAAGGTTTACTGTGATGACTTAGTTTGAGGGGCAACCTAGGAAGAACAGTAGTGGTGGTATCAAATACAACAATAGTCAGCTTTAGGGCTGAGAACAGCTGCTTTGTACAGTTAGGGAATATGTCACTTCACCAACTTTCCAGTTGCTCTTCAGGAAGGGTGGCTGGCAACTGGCCACTTTTCCTAAATTGCATATCTTGCCTACTGACTATTTTGAACTACGGAAGCCAGCAAGGGCCTGTGGTGCTCTGGAGCACTGGATCATTTTTTTAACCATAAAAGAATAGGCAGAAAGTCCTCTGGCCACAAGTAAGGTTTCACTCTCTACACCTTTTATATCACCAATGAAATAGCCTTCCATAGGATGAAGTCACAATTAATAACTTCATTTAGAGTTTGGGATTTTTGTGTGTGTTTGGAATTGACTGAACAACAATGTGTGCATACACACACACACACACACACACACACACACACACACACACAGCTGCATGCCTTCCTTGATCCGGGGGCCCTCACCACGTTGGTCCATGCACCTGTACTCATGAGATTAGACTACTGTAGCGCTCTTTATGTAGAGCTGCCTTTGAAGTTAATGCAGAGGCTCCAGCTAGTGCAGAATACAGCAACCAGATGAATAACAGGTATAAAAAGAAACCAACATATTACCCCAACTCTGGCCACACTGCACTGGCTGCTGATCCAATTCTGCATTGACTTCAAGGTTTTTATGTTGACATTGTTGTTGTTTTTGTTGTGTCATTTACAGTCATGACCGACTCTTCATGACCCCATGCCCATGGCATTTTCTTGGTAGGAATGTTGGAGTGGTTTTGCCAGTTCCTACTCCATGTGCCTACAGCACCTGTTATTCCCTGGTGATCACCCATCCAAGTACTAGCCAGGCCCAAACCTGCTTATCTTCTGAGATCAGGTGAGACTGGATGTGCTGAGGGCATCTAAATGGTTTGGGCCTCATTATCTGTCAGAACAGCTCCTGCCAGAGAGTATTGCCCGTAATACTCACTCTTGAAGGTGCCGACCCCAAAGGAAGGTAGGAAAACCTCCACCAGTAACTGAGCTTTCTCATTGATTGCATCTCGTCTGTGGAACCAGCTGCCCCTTGAGATTGGTTTGGCCTCCACACTACAAGTTTATTTTAAAAAAAAACAGCTTAAAAACTGGCTGTATAGCCTACTATCAAATCAATCAATAAATACGAGCACCAGCAGCGTGAACCAATCGTTCCTTCTAGCTTTTAAAATTCAAAGCCCCACCTGTCTGCTGAGTGCTTTTCACCTTTCGTTCCTCAGCAGGCTCCCCCCCCCCCCCCGTTCTGTTGGTTAGTATGTGTGCAGTGTGTAAAGCACTATGCACAAGTCTGTAATTTTAAGCAGCTGTTAAATAGATAAATGACTTCACTATAAATGTCTCAGAGTGAGTTATTGGGACTATAAAAGGTAAAGGTTTCCCCCGCACGTGTCTGACTTTAGGGACAGTGCTGATTTCGGTTTCCAAGCCAAAGAGCTGGTGTTGTGAAAGTCCATGTCCATGTCCATGTCCATGTGGCTGGCATGGCTAAAAGCATTTCTGCGCACAGAACACCATTTAACGTCCTGTTTTTTTTAACAGCACTACCTGTTTATCTACTTGCAATTACATGGTTTCAAACTGCTAGGTTGGCAGGAGCTACGGCTAACAGTCAGAGCTCACCCCATCGCCTACTACCCAGGATTCGAACCACCGAGCTGCTGACTTTGCAACTGACAGTTTCAGCACTCTAACCAGCTGACCCACCAGGCTATTACTTGGACTATTTTATTTAATACTTATTTTATTTATTTTTAATATGTTTACCCCACCTTTCAAGGTGGCTTACAATAATGAGGGACAATATACAGCCCAGAACATTTAAGACAGGCATATCCAAACTTCGGCCCTCCTGAAGTTTTGGACCACAACTCCCAGAATTCTAAGCTTAGATTGTCAGTGGCAAAGCACTGCGGAAGTTGCAGTCTAAACATCTGGAGAGCCAAAATTTGGAGGTGCCTATTGTACAGTATACACCAGGTATGTCCAAATTTTGGCCTTCCTGATGTTTTGGACCACAGCTCCCAGAATTCTAAGCTTAGACTGCCAATGACAAAGGACTGTGGGAGTTGTGGTCCAAAACATCTGGAGGGCCGAAGTTTGGACGTGCCTGATTTAAGACATGTTCAGATTAAGAACAGGAAATTAGAAGGGCATTTTAGAAGGTAACATTAAAGCTACAAAGAGCATGGCAAAAGAAAAAATTCCACTATGCAGGGTGGAAAGTAAGCATAGAAACACCAGTGTTCTTGTGAAATCAGTCAATGCAGTCATGTATGGTAATCCATATATAAGTCACATAATAGGTAGTCCCTCATTCGGGGAAAGCTTGCCTGAAGAGGAAGGTCTTTGCCTGCTTCTGGAAAGACATTATAAGTATTATAAGTACCAGTTAATGAGCAAGGGGTGGGCTTTGGGGGACTTGAAACTATTTTCCTCTGAGGTTCTTTGTAGTTCTCTTTTGTAGCAAAAAGGAATGTTGCTAGAAATTCAAATTTCTGCAACATTAACTCACACTCATTCTTTCATTTTCTTTCTTTCCCCAAACCTGTCTCTCTAACACCAATGCTCACAAACCTAAAGTGTAAGGTTTGTCAAGAAGGGAACTCTGGTAGGACCCTGAGTCCCCCCACCCCCCGGCTGGTAAAGAGCAGTTTGGAATGGGCTGGTAGGAATGCAGCCTGAGTGCTGCTAATCTGCCCTAATAGACCAGAGTTCATTGCCTCTGTTGGGTATGTGCTGAGAAGTGGTCAAAACTATTTGTTGTTTCTTTTAAAGAGAACTCAACATGGAATGCATTAATATTTATTCAAGAGTACAACTTGACAATATTGACCTCAAAGTACATTTGCAAGGAAAGTGCAATTGACAAACAAATCAAGAGGAGAGATTAAAATATAATTGAAAGGAATTATTGAAAACAATTAGAAACATCATTTTATAACATATAATAAAGGAAAATACTCCATGAGGCACTTCTTCAGCAGCTGAGCTCTGTTACTAATACCGTGCCTGAATTTTTAAGAAGTCTTCGCCTGCCATCATAAGAACATAAGAACATAAGAAGAGCCATGCTGGATCAGACCAAAGGCCCATCTAGTCCAGCTTCCTGTATCTCACAATGGCCACACCAGATGCATCTGGGAGCACATGAGACTAGATATCTGTCTCCTGATACCACTCCCCTGCTTCTGGCCCTTGAAGTACCCTGGTTTTAAGCCTGGAAATTACACATCTCCATCATGGTTTGTAACCTGTGATGGACTTTTCAAAGGTTAACATACAAAAAAAATCTTTTCTGTCTAGTGCATAACAACACAATACACAAAACCATTTAATCTGCATGTCAACAATACTCAGCTTTGACTAGTTCTGCCTACTACTACCCATTAGCGGGTTTTTTTAAAAAAATATTTTAAAATGGTGCAAATTAGTGTTCCATTTTCTGCATTTAAACCATTGGCCCCTTTTAAAGGATACTGTGGCATTTCATAGCATCTGCAAAAGACAAACCTCAGTTGGTAAAACTGGCCTTTCAACTGGGCTGCTGGGGCAGCCACACGCCTCCCTTATCAACTATAACTAATAGCTGCCTCTCTCACCTCTTCCCTCTGTTATTTAAGTGTTCTCTCCTCCACTCCATCCTTAGATTGGCTTTCTGCTGACAGTATTTCTGCAGGAGTACGTCTATTAATCATTAACAGTCCCTGCACTTCTTTTTCAGGAAATGAACGCATGGCCAAAAATAGAAGGCTCTTTCTTTTCTTCCCCCCCCCCTCCAGATGGACAAGTGACAATTGTGTGCTCCAAGACTTCAGATGCACTCTGAACAAGTGATCCATGAACACTTTGACAAGCAGGGCTAACCTTACAATAAAGCAGAGTCAGATGGCTCAAGCTTCAGATGGTGAGGAGCCCAGAATGGATGGAGCGTCATGTGCTGTTTGACCTGCTCTGTAAAAAATAACCCCACCCATCTCCACTATCCTGATGTCCATCAGACTGTGCCATAATATGTTTCAACATCTGGCCACCTCATACATAGAACAAGGAACCACCATTTTGTCCTTTCTCTCAAACCGCAGTACTGTAGATGTTTGTGGCTCTGCCAACAGGCTTGTTTGTATCACAGCCCACAACATGAAATATTATGCCATGGAATACAAGGGGAACACACCCTCCTTCACATGACTCTGAGCAACTGGGGTTCCGCATAACCTGGCCATCTGCTACTGTAGCTACATGTTTTTACAGCTTTTACTTAGACCTTCTCTGTCAATCCATTGAGGTGTGGGATAGTACCAACTTGGTAACCTTTCTACAATTAGACTTTTGGTCAGTTGTAAATGTAGATTGTACCAAAAGTAGGACATGCGACACAAAGAAAAAGGATAACAGAAAACATTGAGTTGTATGGAACGTCATATGCGAATTTGTTTGGACAGGTGAAAAACTAGAAATGATTTTTGTAATTGAAACAGAATCAAAGTATTCCGCACTTGAGTGGAAAAAGCTGCGACAAGGCAATTCATGTGTCTCTTGTCCAGATACTAGCAGACAGAGAGCTTCCACACTCATGATCTCACTGAATATGGTTCTTGGCTTTGGGTTGAACAGTCTTACAATAGAGGACACCTGCAAAGGGAAGACTAAATAGCAGCCTAATGGCACAGTGGTTAAACTGTAGTGCTGCAGTCAAGGCTCTGCTCACAACCTGAGTTGGATCCTGAAAGACTCATGTATCCAGCTCAGTGTTGAATGCAGCCTTGTAAATAGAATACCCAGTTTTCTGGACTGTGTGTGTGAGAGGGGGGGGCATTATGTAGCTTGCATAATTAAATTGTAAACTGCCCAGAGAGTTCTTTAAGCACTATGGAGCAGTATTTAAGCAGCACACTTTGTTTTTGCTCTAATAATATATTACATTGTTTTAACTGTTTTTACCTGCCTATGGACATTTTGTATCTGCACTGAAACACTATTATTTGGTTGTGGATGTCACTTGACACGCCAACAAAACATGGTCAACAAATTATCTCTCATCCTAGGTCATACAGATCTACTTAGAAGGCCAGGCTAAATGTTGACACGTGTTTTTGCCTCCTGCTTTTATTTGCTGTGAAAAAAAGCCTGTCTCATACATTTATGCTGGCAGAGGTTGATGATATCATCGTCTCGGGCTGGTAAAACTTAATTTAAATTATTCTAGTCTAAAGTGTAACTAGGCTACAATCAAATTACTTCCATTCTGGCCCCTGAATTTGGCATGACTTGTTTGTAGAATGGGCAAGGTGGGTTTTGCTGAATATTTGAAAGCAACTCAGCCCTGTTTTTAAGATCTCATGTGTGATAACGTGGCTCAGCAGTTAATTTTCAATAAAGGCACACATTTCTATACGATTCTGCCTTGTTATTCACTGGAACATTATTTTGCATCAGTGTTGTGTATTGAGCTGTATTCCTATTGGTTTCTGTTCCTGTTCCAAAGGGAACAGGCCTATTGATTTATTCAAGTTGCTGCATTTGGATCCTCAACCCTATTGGTCTCTGCCAAAAGGCAGCTTTGTGATTGGTTGTAATTGTTCCCTCCAAAATGTATCTTTTCCTAGCCAGTCCTGGCTCCTATAAATGTATCTCCCCCTCCCCAGTCCCCAGTCTTGTTCTCTCCCTGAATAAAGAGCTGTTACACTGGCGACGAAGGTGGGATCCGGAATGCTGAGAAGCAGAGGATCATCATGCTGACTCAGAGTCCGGATCGCAGTGGAGAACAAGACTCAACAGACGGTTTAGAAGACGACCCTGCCGCCTGGAGAATGGAAAGTCCACGGGTATTGGAGCCCTTCCAGCCATCAGAGCCCCACACTTGGGAGAACTATGTTGAACGCTTCGAGTTCTTCATGGTGGCTCAAGGAATCACTGGTGCCAGCAAAAGAAGGGCCACGTTCCTGAGTTGCTGTGGGCGTGAGATCTTCATGTTGGCCAAGGCACTGCTCGCCCCAGCAAAGCTGAGTGAGACATCACTCACAGACATTTTCGCCCGGCTGACAAGCCACTTGGCACCTACCAAACCCAAGATGGCCTGGCAGTTGGAGTTTCAGAAAAGGCAGCAGCAAGCCGGAGAATCTGTGGCTGCATTCCTGGCAGGACTCCGGGAGCTTGCTCAGCACTGTGGCTTCCCAAATCTTGAAGACTCTCTCTTGGATCAATTTGTTGGGGGGCTCAGCAGCAAAAAAGCCTGAAGGCGCATTGTGGCAAAGGAAGATATCACCCTTGCCTCCGCCTTGAAAGAGGCCACCGCCACGGAGAATTATGAGCAGGAAGAGCTCAATGCCAGCTGCAAGGCCACGAAGCTGCGGGTAGAGGCTGCCCATGCCATGGATGAACCAGAGACTAGTCCAAGCCAGAGCCCACTCTGTGGTGTCGAGTATGTGCGTCAAGCTGATGCATGGGCCAAAGATCGCCGAGCTGCTTGCCCAGGCTGTGGCGGTAACCATGAGCGGAAAAGCTGCCGTTTTCGTGATGCTACGTGCAGGGCATGCAGAAAGTCAGGACACATCGCCAGGGCCTGTAGGTCGGTGGCAGCTGGAACAACGGGATCACCTAGATCAACGTGTTGCAGATCATCCACCACGACTCATCTCCTGGACGACTGCAATTATCTCACAGAGATCAACAGAGAGACCGTACAGTTCCCGGCGCAAGGCAAAACATCCGTCAGAGTGAAGATTGAAGGCCAACCATGCGACATGGAGGTGGATTCCGGATCTGGATTCACCATTGTTTCAGACAAGACTGCAAGGGGGCTCTTTCCTGGGGGTAAGTTCCCCTCTCTGGAACCATTCCCAGCAACCTTGCAATCATACACGGCTGGCTGCATCCACATTCTAGGAATGTGTGCGGTGAGGGTACAATTCCGGGAGAAACAGGCCGTGCTTAAATTGGTGATTGCAAAGGGGAGTCGCCCCAGTCTCCTGGGTACTGACTGGTTTTCCGCCTTGGGACTGTGTATATCAGGGCTCAACTCAGTCGAAACTTCCACAGAGTTGGGCAAGGCATTAGGCCAGGAATTTGCCGAACTCTTCAGTGGAAAACTGGGTTGTTATAAGGGGCCTCCAATTGACTTTGAGCTGGACCCCAGGGTGGCCCCAATCTGACTCAAGCCAAGGCGAGTGCCATTTGCACTGCAACCCAAGATTGAGGCGGAACTGGACAAATTGGTCAAACAGGGAGTTCTTTCACCTGTGGATTCTTCTAAGTGGGAGACTCCTATCATCACACCCCTTAAGGCAAACGGGGAAGTGAGAATTTGTGCAGATTACAAATGTACTATCAACAAGGCACTTGGGGGAAATTCATACCCCATTCCAGTCGTCTCACAGCTGTTGGCAAAACTAGCTGAGGGAAAAATTTTCGCCAAACTTGACCTGGCACAAGCTTACCAGCAGCTGCCAGTGACTCCACAATCTGCGGAAACACAGACTATCGCAATACACAAAGGGGCTTTCAGAGTAAACAGATTACAGTTTGAAGTTTGTGTGGCCCCAGGGATTTTTCAAGGACTAATGGAGCGCCTGTTAAGGAGTCTGCCAGGGGTCTTGCCATTTTTTGATGATGTTCTGATTGCTGGGAAAGACCCCCAAGAACTAGTGGGGCATATCCGTGCTGTGTTACTCAAATTTAAAGAGGTGGGACTGCAGCTAAAAAAGGAAAAATGCAGTTTTGGGGTGCCATCTGTGGATTTCTTGGGGTTTAAAATTGATGCAACGGGCATCCACCCTACTGACTCTAAGATTAAAGCCATTACTGAGGCACCACGCCTACGGAACAAGACGGAGTTACAGTCATTCCTGGGACTTATTAACTTTTATCATTCATTCCTACCTCAGAAAGCTTCAATAGTGGAACCGTTGCATAAACTATTGAAGAAAAAGAGTGTGTGGCATTGGTCTCAGGCACAGCAGAAGGCTTTTGACACCTTGCGGGGCATGCTGACTAGCAGGAGCATTCTTGCTCATTATGACGAGTCGAAACCTCTTGTCCTGGCATGTGATGCCTCTCAGTATGGGCTGGGAGCTGTGCTGAGCCATAGGGAAGCAGATGGGTCAGAAAAGCCCATCTCGTTCTATTCTCGTACGTTGTCGCCAACGGAGCGCAACTACGCACAAATTGACAAGGAAGCCCTGGCAATAGTGGCAGGGATTAAAAAGTTTCATGACTATTTATACGGTTGCCACTTCTTCCTTGAAACTGACCACAAGACTCTGTTAGGGTTGTTCAACCCGAACAAACAGACGCCGCAGATTCTCTCCCCCAGAATGTTGTGATGGTCTATATTCCTGCATGGGTTCCAGTACACCCTGACCCATGTTCCAGGGAAAAGGTTGTGCCACGCTGATGCACTAAGTCGCTTGCCCCTTCCTGGTGTGATCGATGCGGATCCTGCCCCAGCGGAATGAGGGATGATGCTAGAAACACTTCCGGGGGGGGGCTGTAACTGCCGCTGAAATAGCTGAGAGAATGAGGAAAGATACTGCTCTCTCCCGTGTGCTCACTTGGGTGGGGTGGGGATGGCCAGGTGGCCCACATGAAGAAAAATTTAGACCATATGCAACAAGGCAACATGAGCTATCCCTGCATAAGGGCTGTCTCCTGTGGGGAGACAGGGTGATCATCCCAGCACCACTGAGAAACAGGGTTCTGGATATACTGCACTTGGGGCATCCGGGAATGGTCAGGATGAAGTCGCTAGCCCGGTGCTATGTATGGTGGCCTGGGATGGACCCAGATGTTGAACAATGGGTACGGACGTGCAAGGCATGCCAGGAAGTGTGCCCAGAAGTGGCCAGAGCACCAGTCCACTGGTGGGAGCAGACCCGGACTCCCTGGAGCCGGCTGCACTTAGATTTTGCTGGGCCATTCCAAGGAAAGGTTTTTTTGGTTATCGTTGATTCATATTCTAAATGGTTAGAGGTGGCTATGGTTCCCAGCATGTCGTCAGCTGCCATCATCAAAGTGTTGAGACAGCTGTTCGCAACCCATGGGTTGCCCAAGACCATTGTGTCAGACAGTGGAGCAGCCTTTGTATCCCAAGAATTCAGGGCATTCCTGGCTGATAATTTCATAAGAGGGCTCACCTCAGCTCCCTTTCATCCCTCATCCAATGGGCAGGCTGAGCGCATGGTGCAGACAGCCAAAGGATCTATTGCACGCTTGATGGACGGTGACTGGTCAACGCGCATTGCCCGAATGTTGTTCTTGCAGCATGCGACGCCATGTACTACTACGGGCAAGTCACCAGCAGAGCTGCTCCTAGGTAGAAGGCTGGTAACGGTGCTGGACTATGTCCACCCAGACAAAATGCCAAACCGCAATGCTCGAGCACCTCCACAGGCAGAGAGCGACTCTACAAGGTATTTTGCTCCTGAAGATTTGGTCTGGGTGAAAAATTATGCCAGAGGTCCCCTGTATTACGTGACCATTGAAGATGGCAGGGTCTGGCGTAGGCACGTGGACCAACTGAGGTGCAGAGCGCCCAGTAGAGTTGGCACAGGTGTGGGAGATTTGCAGCCCGAGAGTGACACTACCCCCATGAATGAGTCACAGCTGCAAGATCAGAGCGGAGATGCCCCAGGAATGCAGGTACCAGTGGCTTCAGCAGATTAATCTGCTCCTGCAAGTCCTCATGGTGCCGAGGAACAGATCAGGGACACTGAGTTGTCTGAAACCCCCTCCGTGTCAGACGAAGCTATTACAGTAGACTCTCCACCACAGACACTGCCTGCTCAAGCCCCTGCAACACCCATAGATCAATTAGAAGTCGCAGGCCCCCACAATATCTCAAGGATTACGTGTGCTGTGCCCACCGGGGGGAAGGGGTGTTGTGTATTGAGCTGTATTCCTATTGGTTTCTGTTCCTGTTCCAAAGGGAACAGGCCTATTGATTTATTCAAGTTGCTGCATTTGGATCCTCAACCCTATTGGTCTCTGCAAAAGGCAGCTTTTTGGTTGGTTGTAATTGTTCCCTCCAAAATGTATCTTTTCCTAGCCAGTCCTGGCTCCTATAAATGTATCTCCCCCTCCCCAGTCCCCAGTCTTGTTCTCTCCCTGAATAAAGAGCTGTTACACTACAAGCTGTCTCCAGCCTGCTATGTCAAAGAACTGAATCACTAAACCCACTCTACAACACTCAGCTCTGGGGTAGATAACTGCTTTCAGCGATTAACATTTCATTTACAAAAATACATTTGGATTTTCTCCTCCCCTGCCATTTCCAGCCATTCTGGAGTAATGTTTTTCCCTCTCTCACACACGGCTATAACATTCTTAACCTTGCAATGACAGGCATGTAACCTTAGCTATTTGCTCAATGGATTATCTGGCAGAGAGCACTGTCTGAGCGGTTTGGCTCACCTCCTTCCCTGTAAATTAAGCAAACAACCTCTGGGATATGCATTCCCTCCAACAATGTTTCACTAGTGAAAATGTGAAGAGGCATGCTCTCATTCCACCAATTCTCATACCATGTTCAGTACTGAAGAAGGACCCTCTATTTCTATTGGAGGACATTCCTACAATTAACACTGTAGAGATGCTCTTCACCTGCTGTTCTTGGCATTTGTCTATTTAATCTATAACAGCCTGCTTGTTCTGGACAAGATTCTGAAGCGAGTTGTGGTCATAAACGGACAAAATTTGGTAGTGTTTCTCAAGAAAGAATGCTTCTCTTTGCAGTGGACTTGGCTCTCCTCCAAACATGTTTAGCAACTTAATTATTTGGATAGCTGCTTATTTGGAGTCAACAGGAAGCAGCAGCATTTTAGCAGCTAACATTTACATAGAAACGTAATCTGAGTCCAGCATGTCTGAAATCTCCTCCAACTTTGTTTGTTTGTTTGTTTGTTTGTTTTTACAATTTATATGCCGCCCACTACCGAAAGGTCTCTGGGCGGCTTACAATCAAAAAATTAAAACAGTTAAAACATAGAATATCAATAAATAATTAAAAACAATAATAAAAACCTTACACTAAAATCATTACACTAAAATTGCCATCAGAGGACCCACAATTTATATTGTGTCAATTAAAAAACTTCTGGAACAGGAAGGTTTTTACTTGGTGCTGAAATGTCATCCATGTTAGCGCCAGGTGGACCTCACTCGGGAGGGCATTCCATAGCTTGGGGGCAGCTGCTGGGAAGACCCTATGTCTACAAGCCATCCCTCTCACCTCCTTGAGGGATGGCTCTTTCAATAGGGCCCCCTGGCTCAATCTTAATTGCCGGGTAGGTTTGTATGGAAGGAGGCGTTCCTTCACGTATCTAGGTCCTAAGCCATTTAGGGCTTTATCTGTCAAAACAAGCACTTTGAATTGGGCTCGGGCAGCAACTAGTAACCAATGCAGGTTACACAGAATCAGCGTGATATGATCCCTGGCAGCCCTACTGCTTACCAGCCGCGCTACATGATTCTGAACCAGTTGCAATCGCCAAACCATCTTTAAAGGCTGCCCCACGTACAGCGCATTGAAGTAATCAATATAGGATGTTACATAAATATCATGAGGCTCTGCTTGTCTAGGTAGGGGAGCGGCTGGTATATTTTCTGCAGTTGAAGGAAGGCACCCCTGGCCACCAAGTCCACCTGGACTTCCAGAGTTAGACCAGGGTCCAGGAGTACCCCCAAGCTGTGGACCCTGTCACTTATGGGGAGTGCAACCCCGTCCAAAAGAGGAATATGACCGTCTAACCTGTCCGGCTAAGCACCCGTCGATGGTGTTGAAAGCCACTGAGAGGTCCAGGAGTATTGTTCTTGCTTTCTTATTCCTTAGCTTTTCGATTTCTGTTTCTAAGTCCCGATATTTGGTTATCTTTTCTAACTCGTTGCTGCTGACTCTTGTGTCTCCTGGTATTGTCACATCGGCGATTGGATTCTGAAATCCCAGAGCACCTTGATGACTTCATTTTCAATCACCTTTTCTGGCTGATGTTCCCACCGGTTCTTGCTTGATGGTAGGTTGAAATTTTTACATATGTTGCAGTGGAGCATTGCTGCTACTTTCTTATGATGGGCTAAATAATCACTGAATGATTATGATGCTGATGATGTGATTTACTGTTTCCTCCTTTTCTTTGCACAATTAATATTTACTATCTTTCAATGATTTATCAATTTTCTCCTCTATGGCATTTGTTCTTAAAGCTTGATCTTGAGCTGCCATGATTAGTCCTTCAGTTTCTTCCTTCAGTGTTGCTTTTCTTAACCAAAGCCATGTTTGTTCTTGGTTGATCTTATCATTGGTGTCTCTTATAAACTGACCGTGTAAGTGCTTTACTATGCCAGTTCTCTATTCGGCTTTGCATTTGTTGACTTCTAAATTCTTGTTTAGTTTCTGGATATTTCTTTATTATGCCTTCAGCAACTATTGACTTAAGCACAGCATTTTCACCATGGTGGAGCTAGTGAAATATTACTCATGTTTCTTCTTCAACAGTTTGAAGAACTTGCAAGAGGCCTTTACCTCCTATTTTCCTTGGCACGTAGAGCCTACTGACATCACTTTGTGGACGTAGTGCACAGTTTAATCTTATCACTTTTCTTGTCTTTTGATCTAATGCTTCTAATTCTGCCTGGGTCCAGTTTATAACACCTGCTGGGTATCATAAGACTGGAATAGCTCGTGTGTTTATAGCTTGGATGGTATTCTTTCCATTTAATTTTGATTTTAGTATCTTTCTAGCTCTTCTGACATATTATTGGCTAACTTTATTCTTTAGTTCTTTATGCTTGATGTTATCTGCTTGTAGTACTCCAAGATACTTATATGATTCTTCTTCATCCAATGATTTTATAAAATTATTAGACATATCAATTCCTTCAGTCTTTACTGTATTTCCTCTGATGATGCTGAAGGTTGCATACTTGTCTAATCCAAATTCCATTGCAATGTCATTGCTGAAAATTTGCACTCTATTGAGTATTGACTCTTTCTTGTTGTGATTTCCCATATAGCTTCAAATCATCCATATAAAGCAAATGGTTTATTCGGCTTGATGTTTTTGATATTTGATAGCCCATATTTGTCTTGTTCAATATTTTTGTGAGTGGAATTAGAGCAATTACAAAAAGCATGGGTGATAATGAATCAATCACCTTGAGATATTCCTCTCCTAATGTTGACACAACCAATTTGTTCACCAAAGACGAATGCTTTCTTATAGTCAATCCATACAACATGCAAGTTGGTTCTGCGTCTCTTACAGTTTTCAATTACCATCTTGTCAATAAGTAGCAGATCTTTGGTGCCACGGCTATTCTTGCAATTGGCCTTTTGTTGAAAAGTGTATAAATTGTTTTGTATCAAGTGACTCTGGATGGTATTGGCAATTATTCCTGTAAGGAGTTTGAACTTTGTTGGCAAGCACGTAATTGGACAATAATTGCTTGGTATAGGCCCGTAACTCAGATCTTTCATAATTATGTTCTTGTTGTTAACCATTGATCCATTTCATCTTGCTGGATTGTTTGGTCAAATTGTTCAGCGAGTCTTGAATCTTTACTGGTTAGATGTTTTAGCCAAAATCCATGCAATTCATCTTCTCCAGGGACAGTCCAATTCTTAATTTTTTTAGTTCTTGCTTTTACCAACTGAGATGTAATATTCATTCCATTTAAGCTACCAGCATCTATGGTGCATTTGACTCTCTAACCAACTTGCTTGCTTATTATAATTCTTAGGATTATCCCAAATATCCCACCAGAAGCTTAGCATTTCATTTGATGATGGCTTTACTCTGTTGTCTGGTCTGCAGTGTTGGTAGAAATTGACTGGTAGAACCTCTTCAGGTTACACTAAAAAAGCCTATTTTGTTGGAATTGTTTTATTTTATCTTCATATCTTTGAATCTTCTTTGAGTCTGCTATTATTTGTGGTTTGAGAATTTCTAGAGCGTCTTTGATTTTCCTTTTGTCCGGATGGTATTTCTTGATCAAATAATCTTTGGTCTTGTTGTTATTCAGCTACTTTTCTTTCATTTCTTTCCATTTGCTAGCATCTGATCATAATGTACAAATTTTATTTTGGAGCCTTATCTTCCATTTTGGTACTGCTGGCTTTCTACCTTTCTTCCCTATTCTTTCTGGCATTAGGTCTTCTGTTGCCATCAAAGCACACTATACATTAACTGGTTGGTTTCCTGCAAAGTTCTGTTTTCAATATTCTCTGTTGCAGCATTTATGTCAGCTAGTAATTTCTTAGACATGAATTTAATTGATGGTAATCTTATTCTTTCTTCACAGGTCTTCATGTGATTCATTATTCTTTCTTTACGCTTTTCTTGGTCTGCTGTCAGCTGCCTTTTATCAGAATGTAATGAGGGCAGAAGAGAGGCTTGTACTTCAACTTGATCATTGTTCAGTATGTGTTGATTCTTTCTCTACTGCCACCACTACCTGAAGTACATTCATATTTGGGGTTTCTTGAATTTCTTGAATTTCTGCAGCTTGTATGTTGCTTTATATTTCATTAATTGAAGTTGCATGAAATCATTAGTTCAGGTAATGAATCCTCACTGATCAGCTAGCCTCTGTTCTGTTAGGTCTCATTCTGATTGTAATTCCTTCAAATTGTTGTGCATTATTTTCAGATATCCTCATCTATTTGGGCTTGACTTGAAATAATGGGTCATAATGTCTTTATTGATCGATGTTGAAAATGTCTGCCTTGCTTGTATAGGGTTTTCATTATTAGGAACTTCAGGTTGGTGTTGGTTTCCTTCCAGTAGTGTTGCAGAGGCCAGCCCAGGTTGCTTAGCTGGTTGCCCTGAGCCCTGTAGTCTAGACAGCCAGGGACTTCACTATCTAATGCAGTCCTTGTTGGCCTGGACATCAACCAGTACAGTACAATTAAGACATGTTCAAGTATTGAGAACAAGGAATTGAGGGACATATTACAGCATTAATAAACAACATTACATTAAAGCTACAATGGTGTTAAGTAGTTATAAACACAAGTCTATGTGAACCTGTAGATTCATATAAAAGACACATCATGGTACTCAATTAATCATTCACGAGAAAGGTTTTTGCCTATTTCCTGAAGGACAACAGAGATGAGGCAGTCCTGGCCTCTAGTGGGAAGGAATTCCAGAGTCTGGGTGCAGCACTCAAGAAGGCCCTTTCATGGGTTCCCACGAGACGTGAGGGTGTTGGGATGGAGAGAAGTGCCTTTCCTGATGACCTTAACACCCAAGTTGGTTCATACTGTGGGATTCAATCTTTGAGGTAGCTAGGACCCAGGTTGTACAATGCTTTGTAGGTCAAGGTCGGCAAAGTGAATTGTGCCTGATAGCTGAATGGCAGCCAGTGGAGCTGCTTTAATAGGGGTGTAATGTGATCTCTGTACTCCACCCCAGTCAGCAGTCTGTCTGCTGCATTTTGGACCTGTTGAACTTTCCTGAGACTTTTCATCAGTAGTCCCACATAGAGAGCATTACAGTATTCTAGCCGGGGTGTCACGAGGGCATGTGTCACTGTAGCCAGAGCTGGTTTTTCAAGAAAGGGGCAAAACTTGAGTACTAGACTTAATTGTACAAATGTGCTCCTGGCCACAGCTGTGACTTGGGCATCCAAGCTCAAGGATGAGTCCAAGAGCATCCTGATTTTTCAATTGGAGGGTGACCCCACCCAGTACAGGTTGCATCCCTATCCCTTGCTCTCTCTTTCGACTGACCAGGAGCACCTTTGTCTTTTCTGGATTTAGTTTCATTCTGTTCACCCTCATCAAGTTCATTACTGCAGCTAAACACTCATGTAAAGTTGAGATAGTAGCTCAGGGATAGTAGCTAAGGGATAGTAGTGTTTTTGTTTCATTACCGTTTTGTTACCGTTTCGTTACCATTTATTCCAATTTTAAGTGATTTTTTTTAGCATTTAAAGCAGCTCACTTCATTGCTGTAACGGAAACAAAACGCACAACAAAAATTCCCGCATTTCTGTTCGTTTCATTTCATTTTAGGGACAAATTTCATTTGTCGTTTCATTGCGTAACGAAATGAAAAACGAAAAATGAAAACAAAAAATTGTTCGTTCTGTGCCCATCTCTAAAAAAGATTAAAGTGACTGATCCTCCATTTTAGAAAATAGATATCCCCTAAATCAATTCAGAGTTGTTTCCAGACTGATTTCAAATGCTTACACACATTTGAACCTCTCTAGTTGGTCTGATAAAGGTATTACCACGACATAGATTCTAGAATTTGTTCCATATATGACCACCTTTGCTGTTGCTTGTGATTTAATAGGATTACATCACTTTGGTTCCAAATACAGTAATACCTCAGATAATGAATGCCTCTGATAGTGAACGTTTTGAATAGCAAATGGAAATTTCTGGGAATATGGCTTCCTCAGATGACTAATGTTCCCTATGGGCTGCCTTAGATAAATATTTCATCATGCCTTGCAAAAAAAGTATACCCAGGATGTGTTGCATTACACCACCCATAGCTTTTGGAGGGGTAGGAGGAGTTAGAGCATTTTTTTCATGGAGTTTGGAACCATTCTGGACATTTTTTGCTGAGGGATTTGAACCTTTGAACTTGGAAAGGTAGGGAGGTGAGGTTTCCTTGCTTTTTCCTATCAATTTCCATTGCTTTTCATTGCAAAACGGAGGGGTGAGCTGAGGAGGGGTTTGCAGACAATTGTCCTGGCTTTTTTCTGTTTTTCTATTACTTTCCATTGCAAAATGGAGGGTGAGCTGAGGAGGGCTCACAATAATCATCCTGGCCTTTTTCTGTGTATTTGTTGGGAATGACCAGGTGGTTTTTGTTGTTGTTGTTGTTGTTTTTTGGAGCTTGGTTTCATTGCTCTTTGAACTGCTTTCCATTGCATTTTTGGCAGGAAAAGGCTGGGGTAATCTTGCTGGATTCTTTTGTCCATGCTTGCATTGCAATGCGGGGGGGGGGGGGTTCTGTGTGTGTGTGTGTCCCAGCACTGCAAGCCTTTAAAGTGCACTTTATAAAAAGATCTGAAACACACACACACACACCAGCGTTTTTGCCATTTTTCAGACCTCTGGAATGGATTAATTAGTTTCCCATTCATTTCAATGGGAAACCTTGTTTCAGATAATGAATTGCTTCAGAGAACAAATTGAATTCATTATCAGAGGTACCACTGCACTTGTAATTCAGGGCACAGATAGTCTCCATTGGTTTTTTGTAACCGAATCAACAAGCTAAATGAGGTTAGTGTGATCATCATACAAATATCTCTGTTTCCTTCAAAAGTAAGAAAAGACATACTTCACAATAAATCAAAGCAAAAGTCTTGGTGGGGGGGGAGTTTTGGCGGTCTAGAATTGGCTCCATGCAGTGAGCTGGGCAAAGTGGGACAGTGGTTTGTGGGTGTGACAACACCATGGAAGCAGGAGAGATACATAAGTAAATCATCAGCCAATCCCAGCAGGAGGGTGGGGGATTGTTTGGTATAAAAAGGATGGAGCCTGGTCTGTAAAGGAGAGTTGAGAGTTGAGGGTTGAGGGTTGAGAGTTGAGAGTTGAGACTTGAGAGAGCACAGCTCTGTTAGAGTTAAGTCAGTCAGGTCAGGTGTGAGGGCTTTACTATTTACTGTTTATTAAAGACAGGGAGGCTTGGAGAGTTGATTTAATCTATTTGATGTTTAAGACAACACATACCAATATTCAAAAAAGAGAAAGAACCAGTCAATCATGCCTAATTGGCTAGAAACCATTGTGATTCAACCCTCAGCCTTAATTTGGTCATGAAAATGAAGGAAGGTTTTTCCTGAGAAATAAAGCAATGAAGCAAAAATGAAGGACTAAATCCTCTGAACAAACTTTCTTTGATTAATCGTTCCATAACTTTTTGGCTTTGTCTATAAAACCAGTGTAAGGCAAAGGAAGCATGAGAAAAGATTCATTAATCTCTTTGAAAGATCGAAAGGGCCATCACAGAAAGGGCTATAAATAATAACAAGAGCTGGGGGAACTGAGCAACAAATAGCTGTATTCAAGAAAGGTAGTCAGGCAGTGTAGAGGTTTATTCCAGTGAAGAGAGCTGGACTCTTCCCAGCTACATCTAAAATATCTGATGATGAGTTCTGAAGTACATATTTATTTGAGGCTCCCTCAATATCACAATGAACAAAAGGGGTGCATAGTTGTTTCTTAAGGTTCAGCCAACCTGCTGCACTGCAGATATTGCTGGATGCAACTTCCATTAAGCTTAGCCGGGATGGTTCACTGTAGAGTGGATGGGAGTTTCAGTCCAATGACAACTGGAAAGCAATGCACTGCCTACCCCAGGCCACAAGGGTCAGTTGAAAAGTATTTGACTAGTGGTCTAATAGAAGATGCCTTGTGCATTGGTGTGTTGTTACACAGGAAACCCATTTGCTTTATGCACACATGATTTGGTGTCACAAAACAAATTCAGTTACTAACTCATTACAATCACTGTTGCGCCAAAAGATGTGTCAACATGCATTAAACAGCATGCTATTTCTGAGTTTTTCACTGCAAGGGGGAAAACCAATCTCACTGAAATTTACTAACAACTGAAGGCTGTTCAGGATGACAAATGTGTTGATTGATTGATTGATTGATTGATTGATTGATTATATTTCTATACCACCTGTCTTCCAAAGGAACTCTGGGCAGTTTACAATAAGTTAAAACAGACAGAAAACACCAAAACAGAAAACCATACAAAATGAAGAAAAAAGTTAAATTAAATTAAAGGTTGCCAAATGCCTCCCGGTAAAGCAAGGTTTTAAGTGCTTTTTTGAAGGCGGGCAGGGACTGTGCAAGGTGCAGCTCACTTGGGAGATGGTTCCAGAGCGAGGGGCCAGCCCCAGAGAAGGCATGGTTGCATTTTAGTGATTTCAGCGCCTCCTTGGGCATGGCCACTCAGACTGTGACATTCTCGTGGGACAGGCTTCAGTTGACCATTGGGAGATACGCTCCACCAGGTATCCGGGTCCCAAGCTGTGGAGGGTTTTGTAAACCAAAACAAGGACCTTGGACCTTATCCGGAGGGCCACGGGCAGCCAATGCAGGCGGGCCAGAACTGGGGTGATGCAATCATATCTACACGCACCCACCACGAGTCTGGCCACCGCAGACTGCGGAGAAGGAAAATAGTGGTCTTGGAAACAGCCATCACCTGAGCTTCGAACTTTGATGAATAATTCAAAGTGATCACTGCATAACACAAGCATGCATTCCTGCCTAGCCTTAAACCTAATCTTAAACCTAGCCTTTATCCTAACCCTTCCTATAGTCCTTGCAAATCCAAGTTATTTCTTCACATGAAATGTGAAGAGTCGGGAGACAAACCATTATGAGGATGAAGATGCACCAGAAGCAACAGTGAACCATTGGATTCAAAACAAAGACCCAGAATTGCTAGCTAGCAGAAGGAAGAAAGTGATTTTTGGGGGGGTAATTGTAGTGCTATGGGGGGGGGGGAGTAATTACGAAAAATAAGTTACAATTTAAAAGAGGGCAGTCTGAACTTTCATTTGGCTACTACATTTGTTTAAAACATCTCAGGCTGCAGTCACACCTGAGAAATGTTGCCTAGTTATACCCCTCTTAGATCATTGCATAAATTTCCAGTCATATGGCACATGGCCATTAGTGAAATATTTTTCTTGCCAGCGGTGTAATTGTAGAAGATTTCCCCTTCTTTGGGAGGCTACTATTATTGTTCTGATTCTCACATTGGAACCTTCCTTACTGGTATTCCATTTGAGCACAACCCTGGTGGTTCTTTTCTGAAAGTAAGTCGCCAGGGCATGAGGCTGCCAGTATTACTGAGCAGCTGCCCTGCCATAATTTTTTTTAAAATTCTTGATATGCAATATATTGGTATGTTGACACAATGCATGCAGCCTCTCATTTTCTGGAGTCAGTCATTAATTCAGTTGCTTTATATGCCAGCTTTCTCTCATTGTGAGTCCAAAGTGGTAACCTCGGCAAACTCATGTCCAATGTATGAACACTGATGTGTTTTATTTATTTATTTATTTATTTATTTATTGAACTTTTACGCTGCCTATCTAGCAAGTAGCCACTCTGGGCAATACATTTATTTAAATTAAAGTAATAATGGCCAGTTGGGATAGTTACATACATTAGTTTAAATCAGCATATGCAAATTTAATGTTAAAACACCCTCCCTTTTGTGATTAATGTCCTCTTTTTTTAGTGGTTTTTGTCATCCTTCTTTTAAGGGATGTCTGTCCTTGTTTTTGGTGATGGACTGATATCCACTCTAGACCCACCATTTTCTGCCATCTACAGTTCTAGATAAAGCCGCTCAAAGTGTGTAATCAATGGCCTTTAGCCCACCCTTAATGCAACATTTTCTTCTTCAAGGTTCTTGTGGTAGATCTGTACTTATTCATTGTACAAGAGATCACAGGATAGAGATTTAGACACAGAAAGTGTACTTTCTGTCAGACCAAGATGCTAACTCTGCCTCACTCTGGCAACACTGCTAGAGGGCATAATAATGTCAACAGGTGTTTGTATACTTCCTTATCAGCCAACATGATAAACACCATTTATCAGAAATGCTAAACAGAATCTGCAAAACAGAATCGGTGGAGACAAATCTGACATCAGAAATGGCAGTATTCTAAAATGAGTGAGTGAACACTTCAAATCCAAGGACAATATTAACTGACCATGAAATGGCCATTCTTGAATAAAGGATCTTCAGGACAGATTATGTTTAACTTTGTCTCCTGCAATTTAAATGGGAACAAAGATTGGTTATCATTGCTTTACTTTCTGTTCTCCATTCCTCTCTGGTAACCCTTAACACAATCTCCTCACAAAACCATATAAATTTATAGTATGCTTCTATATACTTGTTTACCTAGAACACAACATAATGCTTCAATGCTGCATGCAACTTGTTGGGTGTAGTCCGCAGAAGTTAATGACATACTGGATTTGCCCTTACAGTACTTCACTGTTGTTTTTGCTGCATCTGACTAACAGAACTACTCCTCTGCTAACAACAGCATAATATTTTCCCCCCTTAGGATAAATTCAAAATTCAGCTGGGAAAGACAGACCAAAATCAAGGTGGCTCTTATGTTTCTAAAGGGAGAACAACTATTCTTGTTTCAAGAAGGGTTCTGAGAGAACCTGAAAGGATTTTGTTAACATTTTAATTGGTCCTAACAGTGTGCAGATGTTGCAACACTAACACTTTGGAATCACTTTGGTCAGAGTTCCTAGTGAAACTAAGATACAAATTCTGATGCAAAGCTAATGAAACTTGCATTACTAGACATGGGCACGAAACGAACAATTTTTCGTTTCTGTTTCCGTTTTTTCATTTCGTTATGCAATGAAACGACAAATGAATTCTGTCTCTAAAATGAAATGAAACGAACAGAAACACCGGAAATTTTGTCATGCGTTTCGTTTCCGTTACTGAAATACAAGTGAATTGCTTAAAATCCTTTAAAAAATCAGAAAAAAAAATAAATAAATGGTAACGAAATGGTAACAAAACGAATGAAAACGAACATGAATTTTTTGCAAAAATTCACAAAAAACGGAAACGAAATGAACCGGACCTTCCAAACGACAAACGACAAACGAAATGCCATTTTTAAAATTCGTGCCCTTCTCTAAGCATTACAGAAAACACGGGGTAGCATCGACTACTTCCTTCCTGCTGAGGATTAACAGTATGAATCTTCCTGGCTGGCTCAAATGCACAGCTGTATCAGTGATGCTCATGGCCTCAGGTGTTTGTGCTGTTGTGCTTTCCTCATCCACCTGCTGATGGATGGAGGAGGGGGCTGATGGGAATGAGGGAAGCCCATATGCCTCCAAGGCACAAATCAGGCAAAGGAGCAAACATCTAAATAGATGTTTAGACACCTCTGTTTGTGTGTGTGTTGCCTCGTTACAGTGATGACCGACTCTTCGTGACCCCATGTCCATGGCGTTTTCTGGGCAGGAATACTGGAGTGGTTTGCCAGTTCCTACTCCAGACACCTGAGAGCTAACCAAATGTGATAGATAATGTATTCTAATAATGAACATAGTGATTGAGATATATTAATTTACTTAACATAATTTACATATAGTACTATAGTTAGTAAACATTTTCAAACCAATCAAAAACAAATGCTTCTTTATTTCAGGTCCATAAGACAGGAAGATATAAAAATGGAAAACAGAAAAATAGCCATAAAATGTGGCATACGGTAAACAACGTCAGCTTTGAACAGCTAGTCTAAACTGTTGGTCTTTTTCTTTTTTTCTTATATCAGGAGAAGAAAGTAAGAACTTCCTTTGGAAAGGTGTTTCACATTATTAACAAGCAAGTCCCTGCTTCTGGAAGAAACTAACCTAGGCCTCTCTGAAGTAGAGATGGAGAATCTCGTGCCTTCCAAATATTTTGCATTCCATCTCCAGCCAACATGAATATTTGTAGGGGACTGTGACAATTAAGACTCCAAATCATGCAGGGAGTCCACATCTCTAATTACATACTAAGGTTACTGCACTATGGATCATGGACTTTGGCCTGCAGTGCAGTAATTAGCAGCCAAGTCATGAGCCTAGTCAGTGTGTGTGTGTGTGGGGGGGGGGAATCACTGTTCCCCCAGAAAACACACACAGAGAGAGAGAGAGAGAGAGAGAGAGAGAGCACCAGTGAGTGTGAAAAATATAATGACAGCTGTTTCTCTGGAATCCTCAGGCAACTACAAGCGACATAACAGATCTTGTAAAACTATCCAAGCACTGAGCGGACAAGCCACTGTCCTCATTGTAATTACAAACCCTTGCAGAGGTCTTCCACAGAAATCCTATCATGAGCACAATATAGGTCCTGAACAGGGCATTCAGTCATCTTCAGCCCATGGGCAGGGGACCCTTTCTAGACCATGGGATAAATTCCAGTTTGGAAACCATTTGGCAGTGTTCAAGCAGTGGTAGCAGATGGGCGGGGTTAAATGCAAATGTTGCTCAATTATCTGACGATTTAGGCACATGAAACATCAACTTGACAGGTGGCAAACCAGTGCTCTTGTGCCATGCAAAACACGCCACTGACTCCATGCCAAACCTTGCCAGCCAGCCAATGAGAGATCCTTGTGCCATGCAAAGCCTTGCCATGCCTGCGAGTGAAAATTCCTCATCCTTTTAAGTCTTTCCACTGTTGCAAAGCAGAGATTCTGTTCCGTGCAAAACTTTGCATGCAGGGCATTCATACCTGATTACCTCTGATCAATATGAGTTCATTCTCCCCATATATATAGAAGATTCACTGGCTGAATCAGGTCTTCTGGAACCATTTGCCTCCTTTACTTGAGTTCAGCTAAAATCGTGCCCATCAATCCTACACACAGATCTAGAAGTAACTTAAATGGATCACAGGTTTACTCCAGAGTAGACAGGCGGAGTAGACATTGTAAGTCTGGATCCAATCTGTTGTTCTTTGTTTAGTTTTCATTTACAGCCTTACACAGAGAATGTTTACTTGTAATAAAATCTGAATAAATTCATAAGGACATTCCCTAAAATACATGTAAGAACTGCAATCCCAAATAAATTATAGAATAGCTGTTTTTTTATCATAGAGTAGCCAAACAGAAAAGAGACAGGGATCCTGTACCTTTAATGGCTGTGTAGAGGAATGAATCTCATCAAATATATTCCAAAGCTTGAAATTTATTTAATTGTATTATTTTAATTGTATTTTAATTGTAACTGTACCTTTTCAATATTGTAATTTATGATTGACCATTTCGTAAACTGCCCCGGGTAGTGCATTTTGTCTTAAGGGGGAGGTATAGAAATATAAATAAATAATATAAATATAAATATAAATATAAATAAATAAATAAATAAATAAATAAATAAATAAATAAATAAATAAATAAATAAATAAACAAACTTTGTTTAAAACTTCCTGGAATTTTTTCTATACATTTACTTAAAGCATGGGAGTGCTCTTCTTTCCTGCATCTGTCCAGCATATTTAGCTGAATATTACATTACACACAAGGTGTTGGTATATATCATAATACAAAAAGGTATGCATGTGTCTATGTATTTTTAGGCGAGAACTGAGGTGTCATATTTGTATAGCGCTGCTAGAGATGGGCACGAATAAAAAAGGTGTTTCGTTTGTCGTTTGTCATTTAGGGGTCCGTTTTGGTTCGTTTCCGTTTTTCGTGAATTTTTTGCAAAAAAATTGTTTTCATTTTCGTTCATTTGTTACCGTTTCGTTACCATTTATTTCAATTTTTGTGATTTTTTTAGCATTTAAAGCAGTTCACTGTATTGCCGTAATGAAAACGAAACACACGACAAAATTTCCGGTGTTCATTTCGTTTCATTTTAGAGACAAAATTCGTTTGTCATTTCATTACGTAACGAAATGAAAAAACAAAAACAGAAATGAAAAATTGTTCATTTCGTGCCCATCTCTAAGCGCTGCATTCTAAGCTGGCATCAGCCAGGCAGATATATAAAGTAGGTACCAGATAACTGTATCTAAGAGAGGGGTGTTGGCAAGACTTTGGGTCTGACTCCAAACCTGAGTCTTTGGTACAAAGTAACAAGTCCAACTTCCTAGTAAAGACAAGTTATTTTCCCTCCTCCACCACCCCTGCATGCCTGTTCTCAGATAGGGCTAAACATTAGATTTGGATGATAGGGTCCAGTATGTAATAGTATTCAGATCATGCTAAATGTGTATTAGTGTTGGATTGAGAGAATCATTTATTACAGTAAATATGTCTGAATAAGTCAAGTACATAACTATGTGACTAAGGACTATGAATTTATTATATTAGTCATATGTTTTCAAATAGTAAACATTAATTCATGTTTTAATTATGTTAAAAATTAATGTTTTAATGTAACAAAGACCAAGTGATTGTTTATTACCAACTGCTGTCACAAAAAACACACTATGGAAACTATCAACTTTTATTCTGCTAATACTTTTGTTATCATAACACTTACTGCAGTATGCAGACTCAGTTAGGTTCATTATATATTATTCATTATAGCCAAGATCAACACAAGGGTCACTAATCTAATTTCTTGTTGTTATCATTGTTGTTTTGTTTGTAAATGCACATGCTATGAACACCTCTGCTCTACTTTTTAAGCTTAATCACAGAACAAATAAATCTTCTGTTGTTATATATAAATCCTAGTCTTATTTATCTACAAGTAACCCTACCTTAAAATAGGCCTAAAACTGCAACTAATTGCACGCAGGAGATGTAGCTTGGCTAAGCAGACGGGAATGTTGACAAAATGCTCCATAACAGATGTTCTTTTCTTAGCTTGACTGCAGGCATGTTATGTACCCCTTCGACATATCATCCTCTCAATTGTCACTCCAAATTCTGTTCTGAGATTACTTACAGGAGGACAGATGCTGCAATTTTAGTAGTTTTGCAGCAGAGAGATTTCAGAAGGTCTAGAGCTTGTCACAAACAGGACATGTTTGTGGTCAGTTTGTGGTCAGTGGCCACCTTGATGACTCACTGTAAATATTTTACACTATAACATATACACAGGAGGTTCTAAAGAAAGAAAAATGTTTGTACCAATCTGGATTGGGTCTGAATAATAACAGATTAGTCAGAAATGCTAAATCATGTCACCTCAATCTAGCATTCTAACACAGCAATCCAATCCATCAATCTGGACAGTAAAAGAAGGGTAGGCAGTGCTTTTCACAGATGCTGTGTGTGTGTGTGTGTGTGTGTGTGTGTGTGTGTGTGTGTGTGTGTGTGTGTGTGTGTGTGTGTGTGCGGTAGATAGTAGAGATGGGCATGACCAGAACAAATTATGTTTCGAGTTGTCATTTTTCGGGACGGGTCCGTTTCGGGTCGTTTCCGTTTGTCGTGAAATTTTTCAAAAATTTGTCGTTTCATTTTTTATTTTTTCGTTTGTCGTTTCTACCCACTTTTTGTGCGATTTTAAAGCATTTCCGGGGGCTGCCAGAGCTTTTTATGCCCTCTGTGGCTGCCAGACCTGCCCAGACTGCAACCTGGGCATGCTATTGGTTGAAGTTTTTCAAGAATTTACATGATCCCATCACATGGCTTGCCTCCATGTTGTGGCTGGAGTGGCTGGCGACATCCATTTTGTCATCCTTATCACGATGGGAGAAGACAAAACCAAACGTTTTAAGGACCCCAACCCCCTGGTAGGTAATAATTTCAAATAATTCTCGCATTATCGCTGCATTTTAATGGATGTCCAGGGCGTTTAAATACCCAAGAAATCAATATTAGGCATCTGGGAGCCATTTTGGGTCAATGTCCCCAACTCCCCTTAAAGGAAAAAAAAAATACAGCGATCTGAGAAAAGACATAAATGCACGTTTTAAGGACCCCCCACCCCCCTGGTAGGTATTATCAGACAGTATAAATAATTATCGCTGCATTTTTATGGATGTCCAGGGCGTTTTTTAACATTTTAAAAACAGCTCTTTTCATTGCGCGCCGCCAGTAACGGAAACGAAACTAACGACCACAATTTTCATGGGTTGTTTCGTTTCGTCCAATTTCCAGCTCAATTTTCATTTGTCGTTTCGTTACGTAACGGAAACGACAAACAGAAACGGAAACGAAAATTTCACCGGGTCGTGCCCATGTCTAGTAGATAGATAGATAGATAGATAGATAGATAGATAGATAGATAGATAGATAGATAGATAGATAGATAGATATGCTGAAAATGTTATTTATTTATGTGTTTATTTATTTACAAAAAATTAAAACAATAAAATTATTAAGACTAAAAAATACAGTAAGTTTAAAACGACATACAATACAAATTATAAAGCAATACTAGTTATAGCTTTGGACAAAACCCTTCCCTAAAATGTTTATAAACTAAAGCAAAAGTTGACAAGGTGCAGTTTCCAAAGATGGTTTTGCTAGGATCCCCTAAAATAGTGCCAACACATTTTGGCCTAGAACCATAAATCTGATTCAAAACAAGCAAGAATTTCCCTTGTTAAGAGGCTATGAAATGCTGCAAAAACCTCTTTAAAACATGAATTGCTGCTTAAATTCAGCTGCATAGTTTTCCAGAGTTTCTGTAACATTGGGGGGGGGGGGTTGAGGCTCACAACTTGGGAAAATTGGACAGCAGATTCATTGATGCTGCCTACTGTACCACAAGGACAGCATTTAAATGCTTTCAAATACTATTGATCAAGCAAAAGCCATTTAAACACATTCTTAATTACCTTATTGATATTCTTCAGTGCTTGACTTTGGTGGAATCATGTGCTAGATTTCGATTATAGCAAAGATAGCAAAATGATGAGAGGACAATAAACAAGGAGAGGAGATGCATGGAAGATGCACCCCTTTAAAAAAAGGTTGGGTGTGATATATGTTTCAATCACCTATGTTTGCAACTTAAACAAAATGTGACAAGGTGTTCCCCATCTAGCTTCTAAGGAAACAGAGAATGCTTAGACTGCCCTAAACTTGTTTAGAAAAAGAAAGAGAAACAACTCAATTTTTCAATTTACCAACACAGGTGCAGAAGATAAAACAGATTATCTTTAAAAATTGCGATGAAAGAACATGGCTTGCATTACTGCCAGCTGGCAAACCACACTAGAACTTAGAAGTGAAGGGTAATCTTTTTCGATTTGCATTGCAGCAGCCGTAGCTAGGCGCAAAAATGCTATTATGCCTCTTGTTGATTAGCGCCATTCCCTAACATAAAATAAGCTATATAATAGATTTGCGAAGTTATCTTCTTGTTCTCCCCCATCCCCATAAAAGCTAAAAGCTGCCTATGATTCTTCTTTACCTTGAGGTTGATGTTAATAGTTAGGTCAGGTAAGTTTTGCCATTAAGAACAGAAGAACATAAGAAGAGCCATGCTGAATCAGGCCAAAGGCCCATCTAGTCCAGCTTCCTGTATCTCACAGTGGCCCCACCAAATGCATCTAGGAGAGCACAACACTAGACAAGTAGACATCTGTCTCCTGATACCACTCCCCTGCACCTGGCCCTTGAACTACCCTGGTTTTAAGCCTGGAGATTACACATCTCCATCATGGTTTGAACCTGTGATGGACTTTTCCTCCAGGAATCTGTCCAATCCCCTTTTGAAGGCATCCAGGCCAGACGCTATCACCACATCCTGTGGCAGGGTGTTTCACAGACTAACAACACACTGGGTAAAAAAAAATTATTTTGTCTGTTCTTACTCTCCCAACCCTCAATTTGAGTGGATGTCCCCTAGTTCTGGTATTTTGTGAGAGGGAGAAGAGCGTCCCTCTATCCACTTGACTCATGCCCTGCATTATTTTGTATGTCTCATTGTTCAACATAAGCTCTCTAGATTAGAACATGTTATACAACATTTGGGAGGCTCAAGTGTTCCCTGTGATCTGTGTTCTTTAGCTGAAAGTGATTCTGGAGAGACTTCTCTGATAAATGCAAGTACACTGTGTGATCTCAAGTAGAAGATTTCAGTTCTACATATATATGGTTCAAAGTCACACAACTATTACAAAAGTGTGTATGAAGCACTGTGGAATCCTTGTTCTTTGAAAACATTACTGTTAGCTAGAGTAGACCAAAATTTATTTAGGTAGATATCACTGGCTAAAATAGCAATGAAAATAACATTTGTGATTGAAGTAGCTTAAGATTGTGGGTACAGTTACTACAGCTCACCAAGAAAGCTCACTTTGATATCATCTGTTCTCCCTAATTACCAAAAGCAAGTAGTTACCAGGTATACTCTTGTAAAAGAATCCCATGGTATATCTTCCATTGTGTGGGAATAATTGTAGCCTGAGCTTGGTTCTAGCAAGCATTGATGAAACAACAGAAGCGGACTAAATGGCTTGAGATCTTTCAAAATTATGTATGAAACACCCAAAGCTGCATTTCCAAGACATATAATGAAGCACAAAATGCTACTCTGGAATTGTTTCTTAACACTAACAAAATGACTTGTTACTGACAAGAAGTGTCAGCAGCCACTGAATTCAACTATACAATAACATGAAGGGAGGGGAACCAAATAAAGAGGGCAGCATCACTTGTGTAACTACCATCTGATCATATGCCTTAAAGCTGCTAAGCTAAGCAAGGTCAGCATTGGCTCATCATTAATAATAGGGACACATGTTTTACATTTTGGACAGGATGATAAAAGAAGAGATAACAACATTCTAAAAGAAGGGCCCTATAAAGGCAATATTCAGATTCCAGAGTTAATTAATGATAATTTACTCATTCTTTCCCCAAAATATAAGAAAATGTATGACTTGCATGGCGTGCTACAATTTGCAGGAAAAATGGAGAATGTGTTGATGTCCCAGTTTTGTTAAGAGTACACTTTCGTCCTCCGTCAGCTTTGGTTGTGCTGCTCATGGGTGATAGGAGCTGTCATCAAACGATATTATGTTTCTCCCTATGCTTTCCAAGTATAAAGTCAGTAAAATAGATTTTTAAAAGAAGGGAAGCCAAACTGGATTGGCGCAGGGAAGCATTTTCAAGTGCTTAACAACATTTGAATATGTAGCTACTTTGATTAATTTTCCGAATAAACTGCAACCCTTGCCATTCATCTACAGTGTCTCCATCATAAGATTCAAATGGCAGACAAATATCCTAGGGTCATATTTCACAGAAAAATCTGTAGGCAGTGTTCAAATCTAAGTTTTCATATTTCATCATCTTCCTTAATGTTACAATAACAGCACACATTTGAAACTTTCAGGCATTTCCAGCTATATTATTGATTAGATGATTTTATTTATTTATTTATTTATTTATTTGACTTATATGCCGCCCACTACCCAAAGGTCTCTGGGCGGCTTACAATCCAAAGAATTAAAACAATTTAAAATAGTTAGAAGTAAAATATCAATAAATCATCAAGCAATAATAAAAACCTTACACTAAAAACATTATCCTAAAATTGTCATCAGCGGACCCACAATCTATATTGTATCAATTAAAAACCTTCTGCAACAGAAAGGTTTTTACCTGGCACCGAAATGTCATCAGTGTTGTCGCCAGGCGGATCTCAATCAAGAGGGCATTCCATAACTTGGGAGCAGCTGCCGAGAAGGCCCTATGTCTACAAGCCATCCCTCTCACCTCCTTGACGCATGGCTCTTTCAAAAGCCCCCCCCCGGCTCGATCTTAATTGCCGGGTAGGCTCGTATGGAAGGAGGCGGTCCCTCAGGTATCTAGGTCCTAAGTCGTTTAGGGCTTTACATGTAAAAAAACAAGCACTTTGAATTGGGCTCGGGCAGCAACTGGTAACTAATGCAGGTTATGCATAATCGGTATGATGTGATCCCTGGTGGCCCCACCACTTACCAGCCGTGCCGCACGATTCTGAACCAGTTGCAATCGCTGGACTGTCTTCAAAGGTGCGTGCTTTGTGTCATTACAGTCGTGACCGACTCTTTGTGACCCCATGTCCATGGAGTTTTCTTGGCAGCAATACTGGAGTGGCTTGCCAGTTCCTACTCCAGGCACCTATAGCGCCTGGTATTCCCTGGTGGTCTCCCATCCAAGTACTAACCAGGGCTGACCCTGCTTAGCTTCCGAAATCAGGTGAGATTGGATGTGCTTAGGGCATCTAGACAGCATCTTCAAAGGCAGCCCCACGTAAAGCGCATTGCAGTAATCAATACGGGATGTTACCAGTGCATGCGTAACTCTCATGAGGCTCTGCTCGTCTAGGTAGGGGTGGAGTTGGTATATTTTCCGCAGCTGAAGGAAGACACCCCTGGCCACCAAATCCACCTGGGCTTCCAGAGTTAGACCAGGGTCCAGAAGCACCCCCAAGCTGCGGACCCTGTCACTTATGGGGAGTGCAACCCCATCCAAGACAGGAAAATGGCCCTCTAGCCTGTCTGGCAAAGCACCCATTAACAGCACTTCCGTCTTGTCTGGATTGAGTTTCAATTTATTAACCCTCATCCAGTCCATTATCTGGCCCAGACAAGAGTTCAGTACAGAAACCCCCTCACCTGGATTGGTGAAAATGAGAAGTAGAACTGAGTATTGTCAGCATATTGCTGACTCCTCATCCCAAACCTCCTGATGACCTCTCCCAGCGGTTCCATGTAAATGTTGAACAGCATGGAAAACAGTATGGAGCCCTGGGGAACCCCGTGACGTAAACGCCACGGAGCAGAGCAACTGTCCCCCAGCACCACCTTCTGGACACGGTCAGCCAGGAAGGATTGGAACCATCACAAAGCAGTGCCTCCAACCCCCAACCTGGCCAGCCTATCCAGAAGGACACCATGGTCAATGGTGTTGAAAGCCACTGAGAGGTCCAGGAGTATCAACAGGGTTGCACTCCCCCTGTCTCTCTCCGGCAAAGGTCATCATACAGGGCGACCAAGGCAGTCTCTGTACCAAAACCCGGTCTGAAGCCCAATTGAAATGGATCCAGAAAATCAGTTTAATCCAGCAGCGCCTGGAATTGTCCGGCCACCACCCGCTCCAACACCTTGCCCAAATAAGGGAGGTTCGCTACTGGTCGGTAATTAACCACCAGGCCTGGGTCCAGGTTTGGTTTTTTTTAGGAGTGGTCTAATCACCACCTCTTTCAAGGTGGTGGGGACCACTCCCTTTCTTAAGGAGGTGTTAACAAATTCCTGGACCCAGGTGTGAACCCCCCTGGGAGATGTTTTGATTAGCCAAGAAGGGCAAGGGTCGAGTGGTGTGGTGGTAGCACGGACAGATCCAAGCACCCTCTCCACATCCTCAGGTCTCAATAACTGAAACTCATCCAATAACACTGGATTTATTAGAATGCAGGAGACATGGTTCAAATATTTACTCTACCATGGAAACTCCTGGGGGACATGTAATTAGTAAGACCATTCCTTTAATATCTCACTAACTTTGAAAGTTCCATTAAGGCCACTATAAGTTGGTTCCAAAGTGATGGTACATCATATTTAAACCTATTTCAGGTATGATTTTTCCAAAGTATTGGTGGGGTTATAATTTATTTGTTTGTTTTTTACTTGAAATCTGACACCCTTTCACAGCAGTGCGTTTCCATGGTTCAGTGGAAGCGGTTAGTATATTTTGAACAGTTCAGACATATAATTTCCCTTCAATATTTTAAAAGTTTCCAGATTATTTCAGCATAGAGATAAGTATGAATTTCTAGAGAAACAGTAAAAATAAAAAGCAAAATTAACCAACCACATACAGATTGTCCGTAACAATCATAGACTTTCTATAAAACAGATATTTTAGCAATAAGCCTTTTGTATAAAATTGTCCAGCACGTAATGTCAATGTCATATTATAAAGTGTATTCTGTAGATAAACCCAGTGATATATTTGTGGTTTAAGTGTCTAAGGGTCACAATTCTACCTAGATAATATCTTATATATTTGCCTTACCAGTTCATAGAAATCTTAGCAAGTCCAGATCTTGGTGGTATACATGGCTATGCAAACATTCAAAGAAGTAGCTTGCTGCCAGACCGCTGACCAATTCTGGTTCCTAATGCATGATTATATAGCTCTAATGACTCTATCATATTTACCAAGGTGCAGTCGAAAAACCCTTCCTGACCTTCAGCTTTAAACAAATTTAATCAGATTTTATGTATTTTTCAAATAAACATATTACAGCAATTAGTAGCTCTCTGTATACCAACCCGTGTTTGCCTTCAGATTTTAAGGGTCTTCAGATTTGCTGGGGTACTTTACTTGGAGGAATAAGGTAAAAGACACATTCCTACACTGTGGTAATTCCCAATGCCTGAAATCTATAACCCATTAAAAGTCCAGTAAGACCAACAATTTCTTTTTGCTGCCAGGTTGAAATGTATTTGTTCAAATATGTGTTATTCTGCTTTGTTCAGATTGTTTTGCTGGTTTTGTGCATTTTTGTGTATGTTAAGCTGATTTATAGTTTTATTGTACAGTATTATGCATATTTTATGCCTCTAGTATAACACCCTAATGTCTTAAAATGAACATTGAGCTAAGTAGTCTTTAAATAAATATATAGATAGATCAATTATCTTGTTGCATAAATCATAAAAAGCACTGCAAATCTACCTCAGGAGGGGATCTTAAAGTTCATGAGTTGCCTATTTAATGGCCTCATCGCACTCAACTGCATGAACTCTACAGAATACTGGTGATGCACTTACTGCTAGAAAATGCCAAATTTATTATCATAGGACCAAACTCTTGGAGAAAACATTGCATTCTTTCAAATCCTTGGTGAACACCTGGAGGATAGAATGGCATTCAAGAATATAGATGCTGATCATCTAATTTTTGAGAAATGAAAGCAGCAATCAGCTTTAGTAGCATTCCCACATTACTCAATCTTAAACATAAGGAACTTCCACATGAGCAGAAATTGCCTATATAAAATTGCAAAAGAAAAAAAATGGTAGATATACATGTTTATCATGATCTTAATACCAGCATCTGCAGTAGCTCTTCAAACTGTCACCTGAACCTCAACAACAACAACTGGAAAAGGCTAAAATACAATTGGTAGTCCCAAGTTCAGCACATCATTTGAATCAAATTCTGAAAGGCAAGTCAATCTTTAAGTCAATTGTATTGATTTAATAAATCTCCTCTAATCAGGATTTGATTGATTGATTGATTGATTGATTGATTGATTGATTGACTGACTGATTGATTGATTGATTGATTGATTGATTGATTGATTGATTGATTGATTGA
>JAHTLZ010000030.1:5409938-5435892 GCA_023846285.1 Phrynocephalus versicolor | reverse complement strand
ACACACACACACACACACACACACACACACACACACACACACACACAGAGCTCTGAGCACATCCGATCTCGCCTGATTTCAGAAGCTAAGCAGGGTCAACCCTGGTTAGTACTTGGATGGGAGACCACCAGGGAATAACAGGTGCTGTAGGCACCTGGAGTAGGAACTGGCAAACCACTCCAGTATTCCTGCCAAGAAAACTCCATGGACATGGGGTCACGAAAAATCAGTCATGACTGTAAGGACACAACATGCATGCATGCACACACACACACACCAAGTACATTTTAGCCAGTACAATAATCCTGCCAGGACTGGTCCAAGCCCACTTTGCTCTCTGAGACCATGAACATAATGGCACTGTTCCCCATTCCATGTACAAAAGAGTTGGCTGGGGTGACAGGTCTAGGCTGGTGATGGGGCCTCCTCCTCCTCCTCCTCCTCTGCACCTGAAGGCAGCAAGCAAGCTTCTCCCCTTCCAACTGGTTGCTGCAGCGTCGCAGCATCTGCTGCCTGAGCTAAATGCTTCTCTCCACCCAAGTAGTCTAGAGGCAGCCCTGATCCTGGCCAAAACCCAACTTATTCATTTTTGCCAACTGTAACTCCGCTGTAGGAAAAGATGCGAAGGTTTTGTGGAGAACCCAACATTTGACTCGCCCCGTCTAAAACTTCTTGAAAGGAGGCGGGGTTGGGGGGTTGTTTTTAGCGAGCGCTAAAAAGCCAGCTGATCGGGTGCCAAGCCATTTTATGCGAATTCCGCCCATCGGATCGGAGGCTACCCACCGCTCGCGCTGTCTCCCTGGGTCAGGATATACTGAAGCCGCGCAGCTAGGCAAAGAGACCGGCCGGCTGCCCAGCTGCTAAAAGCCGCTGCATGGCCAGGGCCACCTTCGCCTTTGGTCTGGCTTTATTTAGGCTGTCATCTTGTCAACCCACCCACCCTCCAAATGCCTGCCCCCGGGAGGCACCGCAGGGGTGTTTCTCTGCAGACCGACTTCAATGAGTCGCCGGGGATGGATAGGACAATTCTGTCATCATAACAAAGCGAGGCAGGTGATGGAGGCGGCGGCGGCGGCGGCTGTCTGAGCCCGGCCAGACACCACAACCTTTCTGAATATTTCATTGGACTTGCCCGCCGGGATGCCCCGCCACTGACCGCGACCAAGAAGCTCGCCGGTCATTGTGCTCGTCGCTTCCTTCCTTCCTTCTCCTTTCATTGCTCAAACGGGGCATTCGGCTTTACAAAGGATAACCTTTCCTGTCCCCTCTACCCCCTCTTTGCGACTTCCCGGACTGCGCTCTTGCAGAATGGAAAACGAACTCTTTGCCCCCCTCCCCCCACTTATTTTTTTCCCCTTTTTTGAGCGGCTGGGCGGCACGACGGCACTATAAAAGGTCTCGGTTTCAGGGGCTGGCGGCGCAGACGCCAACTACGACGCTCAGGGACGGAGCGACAGAAGACGCGGCGCCGCGCGTGGCGAGAGAGGAGGCGTCTCAGTCCCCAAGTTGGTGGCAGGCATCGCGGCGCTCGGGCACGCTAGCCGCGGGTCAAGGGCTTGACTTCGCGCCGTTGCGCGCCTGCTGGCTAGGCGGGGAGCCTTCCTTCCTCCGCGGCTGGCCGGGCGGGGACCGTCGCCAGAAGTCTCCCTTGCCCGCATTCATTCCTCCTCCTCCTCCCCCGCTGCCCCCTCTCCCTTTCCAAGCAGAGGCGCAGAAGGAGCGTCGCCGGTTCCCTCGCCGCTGCCCTGATGCGCCGGTGAACTGCGGAGGAGTTAACGGGAGACGGCAAGCTCGGATGGACTCGTGCTAATAATCCCAGACGGAACATGGTGCCAATGACAAGGAGGACGTAGAAGAGGAGTCGGCCGCGGGCTGCATGGCCCGGGCGTTGTAATGCCTCCCTGCGGCGCTTTGCTGGCCAGGAGACGAAGGCTGCTGCCTCCGGCAACGGGCGGGCGCCGGGAACCTCTCCACCACCGCCACCTTGCGCCGAGGTGTCCAGTTCTCCCCCCGTCGGCCAAGCCCCGCGCCAGGGATGCCCTCGGGCGCCTTCTGGCCCTCTGAAACCCTCGCGGCCGATTGAGAGAAGCCTCCCCGGGGCGCCGGCGGGAACCTCGCGCCGCCTCTGGCCGCGGCTGGTTGGACTCCGAGGGCGCTGGCGGGCGGGGGGCAGGGGGGTGCTTCTGCGTGCCGGGCTGGAGGGCGAGGAGGCGAGCGGCGCCCGGAGACGCTGGCCACGGAGAGGCTGCGGAGGGGTCGGGCTTCGCCCTGCCTCGGCCCCCCCTCCTCACGAGGAGGGGGAGGAAGCGGCAGCGCCGCGGGCACAGCGGCGGCCATGTGGCCGGGCGGAGCGGCCGGCAAGGTGCCCGGTCCGCGGGACTCGGCGCTGCGCAGGGCCGCCTTCTCCGGCAACCTTTCGGCGCTGCCCTTGCACTTGGCGCCCAGCGGGAGGAGCGTCCGGGTCTTCATTAGCGCCAACCCCGAAGGTAAGAACAGCCAGACCTTGATTTGGCGGCGGGGGGGGGGGAGAGTGGTTGGACAGGGAGAAAGCGACAGCGAGAGCGTGCCTCCCCCTGCAGAGGTGCAACATTTGCCAGTCTGATAAGACCCCCCCTCTCCACCCCCAGTGTGGCAGGGACTGTCACTAGACGGTTTCCCCTCCTCGCCACCAGATCCAGCCTTTGCTCGCCCTCCGGTTCTTTACCCTAATCCCATCCCCATCCCAGAAACCCAAAGGGCGCCTCCGTCCTCCTGGGGGGGGGGGGGGTTGGCTTGTTCCGACCCGAAGGCTGCCCTGTAGTCGCAAGTTCACTTCATGCCACAGGTTGTCACGCGGGTGGTGCAAGGGTGGTTAGCGTTTAGATTTTCGCAGCATATATATATATATATATCCCAGAAAAATAGGTAGCTCAATGACTGGGGGAGGCATGGCATCTCTAAGGAAAGGCTTTTCTTACAGTTGGAGCAATGGAGGATGCATTTATTCATATACAGTATATTTTTTCAATTTACTATAGGGTTCCCATAAGTGCTTCAGGCTTCTCTGGACAGTTCTCGGTGAAATGCACAGTCAAAATAGAAACCATAGAACAGTGATGGCAAACCTTTTAAGAGGCTGAATGCCCAAACTGTTATTCAAAGCCCACTAATTTTTTGCAAAGTGTCAATACAGCAATTTAACCTGAATACAGGTGGCTGTGAAGGGGCAATGTCCGGTGCCCACAGAAAGGGCTCCAAGTGCCACCTTTGGCACCCATGCCATAGGTTTACCAACATTGCCATAGAACAACCAAACCACGCATAAGGCCAGCCTTCTGGGTGGCCTGTGAAGCCTTTTGAGTTTTGTTCCTTGCAGTTCATTTCAGAAAGGGGGGATGGCACTCGCTGCCACACTTTCAGAGGACTAAGGGGATGTGGCTGTGGGCTGCAAGTATACCAAATTTAAGGATCCTGCCTCATGAAAAAAGTATCTTAGCCATTACACTCGTGGCCCATCCAACCGTAACGGAGACAGACGTATCTGGAGCAAGGGGCCATGTGGGACTTGTACAGGATTTTCAAAATTAAATGGCTTGATCCTGTAGTTGTGCTTCATTATATGTGTCAGTGTGTCCTTTCAACAGTAGATGTTTTCTATATTTCTTCTGCTATTTTATGATATTTCTTTTCAATACACAAGTGTCATCGTATTCTTTTAAGGCACATTATTACTATATGTAAAAATCAAACAATGGATTACCTGAATTTTAAAATACTTTCCCAAATTTACTTGAGTGAAACTAAACTAACCTGACTGTTCTTGATAATTTTTCTAGTTATTTCTTACTGGCATAAAAGTCTCTCTGCTACTCATTTTACCCTTCGCCCTTGGCTGATATTATTCCTCCTGTGGGTGCTGGTAGGAAGCCTTCTTACTTTACTGCTTTTTATTCTTTCTGGATTGAGAAATAGCAGGGGAAGAAATTCAGAGTCCTTTCAAAAAGTGTGAGCATGGAAGCTCCGTGTAGTACATGATGGCCCAGATGTACTGGCATGTAGCCCACTGCTATATTGGAACAGCATTGAAAACCTTCCTTGATTTCAGCATTAGGGAGTATAGTTGCACACATGTGGGTGTACTGGAATCTCTATGAGTAGTTAAGTAAGGCATAGTGGTTGAAGGTTGGGGGGGGCACTCAGCCTCTAAACGAAGAGTCCTTATTTCCTTTTCTCCTCTACTACTTATTCTCCGTCCAAATTAACCGCAGTGTAGGGGTATTGTTTAGCAGACACACCTACGGCTTTGGGCTTTGCATCATTCTGCAACTAGGACCACCGTTGGCTATGAATACAAGGGAAGAAACAAGCAAGACACAATCTTTCTTGACACTAAGTTCCAATATTTCCTTACTTCTAAATAGACTGGTGAGAAGCAGCTGCTGCAGATGCAATTTACAGCTGTGCTGCTACAAAAGATAGTTTGACATGCAACAAATCTATTTTCTGTGGCTGAGCATTAGCAGATATTTGAATTAAAAACCCAACAGTTTTAAAGAAAGATGTCCTTTTAAAAAATCAGTATACAGTATGTTAATACATGTGATCACTGTAGGATTGGTTTAAGATTGCATATTCTAAATTTCCCCTTCTTTTTCCATCCTAGCACGCAGCCTACTCTTGCTTTGGCATCATATGTGAATTCAGCATTTGTTTGGCATTTTGCAATAACATTTTTTTCAAAACTTCTTTTTGAGCTTAATCTCTGTTTAACACTTCCTGCTTGGTATGGAGGTGTTTGTTATGTAAAGTGGCTGACAGAAGGCTGTTGAAAATAGAGTTGGTAACTGCAAGAAAAAGAGGGGGAGAACAGAACATTTTAATCTGGAAAAAAAGGGCCCAAATCTCCACTTTAATCTGAAAAAGTCCCATTCTATGGGACCCTATATATGGATTTTCTAGATAAATTTATTTATTTATTTATTTTTATTTTTACAACTTATATGCCACCCACTACCCAAAGGTGAATGATAAATAATCAGTGCATACATACACTGGTTTCTTCCTCATTTGTTTTTGCAAGGGGAAGTCTAGACTTTGCAAGAATGTTTGGTCCATCAATCTTCAGGGGGAAAAAAACTTTTTTTCCAAGGAGAAAGGCGGGGTAAAAATACTCTAAAATAAAATAAATATAATATTTCACAAAAGACGGCATTTCAGAACAATGTTAACAGAATGATAAGTAGACATTGTTAGTAGGATTAACTGTTTTGGTATCAAATAATTTTTCTTCAGAGATTCAGAATACAGATGTCACATCACAGATAAAAACAGGCAATAATTAGCAAGTGCACTATGTCTTAAGGGTGGAAACAATGGCCAAAATCCTGTTAAAAGAGCGTAACAAATTGCACTAGAGTAGTCCATGAATCAGCAGCAGTTTGGTAAGTCAATTCATCTGTTAAGTTCCATTGATTCAAATGGGCCTACACAAACCGTGACTCACACAATTGGGTGTTTCCTGCAAGAATGCAACCACCACCTTGCTAATGAGTGGCAGTTTGCAGCCAGGATTTGCAGACATTCCTTCTGCACATCAGTAATAAGGTTCTGGCTATAGAAGGATTGGTTATAAGAAAACAAATCAATCACTGTTGGGAGGAAAATAATATGGTAAATCCAGTGTTACTTCCAATCAAAGTAGACCCATCAAAACCAGTGTAACTTAGCATGACTTGTCCCCCAACAAACTCCATTTATTCTTCTAGTTGGGACAAATATTGGATTTCTCTCATTATCTTTAATATTTTTGTTTTTACCTCATTGTGGAGCAGCACATCCAAATCCAAATTACTGTATATACTCGAATATCAGCCTAGTTTTTCAGCCCTAATTTTGGGCTGAAAAAAGGGGGCCTCGACTTATATGTGGGTCAATACTTTTAGCCACTGAGGCAAGTGCTTGGGTCGGTGGCTAAAAGTCATTTTAAACATTGTGTGCTGCTTCTCATGACCCCCCTCTGCATCACAGGGGAGTCTAGGGTGGGAAATGCAGCAGGGCCAGGCAAGTGCTTGGGTCAGTGGCTAAAAGTCATTTTAAACATCACACACCACTCCCCCAGCTTACAAAGGAGGAGCTGCCAGGCCCTGCTGCATTTCCCACCCTAGGCTTATACTCGAGTCAATACATTTCCCCAGTTTTGGGGGGTTAAATTAGGGGCCTCGACTTATACTCGAGTCAACTTATACTCGACTATATACGGTATCTCTTTTCTTAATTCTAACTGCATCCATTAGCATTGTCCCTTCACTAATATTACACTTCCGTTTGTATCCATATCTAAACTGTGTTAAACTAGCAACATTAGTCTGATTTCTCTTTTTTCTTTTCTTGAATAGATTGGGTTAATGCTTTCAACAAGTGTGTAAGAAAGAGAGAAATCCAAAATCTCGGAAAGGGCAGGATGTGTTTAGTTGTGAAAGTAATGGACAGAAAAGTAAATAAATGTGGCACCATTGTTACCAGTGGGAGTTACAGGTGATTTTCATGTCTGAAGAACGTGAAGTCTGTTGGATTAATGGATTACATCTTTAACTGACTACTAGTTAAAGGTAAACATTATTGTAAGTAATAAAAGATGAAGATTTATAGATTTTTTCATTATATATATGCCGATACATGTCAGCCAGACTCACAGAGCTGCTAACAATGAAAACAAAAACAATTTGCAAAACTGAGAAAATAAATCTACTTGATTTAGAATCCTAACTAATAACAGAAATGGCTCTGTGTGTTTGCTTTGAAGCAGTTAATCAGTCAATAGCATGCACACAGGGGTCTATTCAGATGCAATGCATTTTCTACTTAGGCCATTTTATGTACATATATCTTTTTTTTCTACACGAATTCTCACCCAACTATGAGCAGTGATGCATGATGATCTAACTATGGCTTGGATGAAATTTAAAATGCAGTACCTGAATCTTGTAGAAGAAGTTGGAATCTTTAAACTGTTCTTCATTAGTCCCAGTTTATTATTATGTCAAAAAACAACAAACTAGATTACTGAAGAAAGCCAATACCAAAATGGTTTGAGATTCTGCCTTGTTAATATACCATTATGTAAACCAACAAGTTTCCCCCTTTTGGGCATAACAGTAAATAGCAGATGTTTACTGGATGCTTCCATTCTCACCCGCATAACTGGGACACATGCAAACTAAAGTATATTTGGTTTGAGACAATTTGTTCACACAACAACATAACTGGAAACTGAGTCTGACAGAGCGAGGATGCACCCACTCATTACTGACTTAGAGATGGGCACAAAATGCCAAAATGACCCTTCGTTTCATTTTTTGTTTTTTGTTTTGTTTGAAATGAATTCTTTTTTAAAAAAAATGCATCTCATTTTTCATTTCTTTTCACTTTTGTTGCATTTTAAAACCCTGCAGCATTCCTCCCAATGAGCCCAATTGGGGGTTGAGGGGGTAGTGCGGTGTTTTAGAACATTTTTTTTTTAGCTACCGAAGCAAGCGGCAGTTGGAGGGAAGCGGCGGGTCCTTTAAAATGTCTTAGCCATCAAGGCAAGCGCTTGCCTCAGTGGCTAAAGAAATTTTAAAAGACCCATGCTTCTCCCCCAATGCGCCCAATTGGGGTGGGAAGGTGTGGGGTTTTAAAAATGTCTTTGAGCCATCAAGGCAGCCCTGGTGGCTCAAAGACATTTTAAATGACCTGTGCCTTACCCCCCCCAACGCACCCAATGGGGGGGAGGCGTGGGTTGTTTAAAGCAGAAACCTTGCCAGTAATGAAAAACAAAACGGAACGAATGGAAAATTTCCAGATTGTTTCATTTTGTTTTTCTTTAAAAATCTGTTTGTTTTTTGTTTCATTCTGAAACAAAACCAAAACAAAATGAAAAAAAATCATTTCGTGCCCATCTCTACTGACTGTTGTTTGGCAGGGGCAGTGCAGGTCCACAGGTGGACATATTTTCCACCTCTGCTTCTTGTAGTCTTCTAATTGAAAATTCGAGTGATTCACTGTGGGGCCTTCTGCATGCAAAACGTGTTCATGTAGTGGAGCTTGGGGTCCTATGCAATTAGAATTCCAACCTAAGCTTAACAGGAGCATTTTCCAAATAAACACATGACACTTTATATGCAGTGGCTTTCCCTAATCAGCTATGCAGCAGCCTTTCTCTAGAACATACCCTACTGAAGAGGTTAAAAAAATCTCATTAGTTCAGTCAGTCACTGAAATTACCTAAAATGGTAAAAGATTTGGTCTTGGTTAGCAATTATCATAAGATCTGATTAGTATGATGCTTTATTCCAGGCATGCCCAAACTTCAGCCCTCCAGATGTTTTGGACCGCAACTCCCACAGTCCTTTGCCATTTGCAATCTAAGCTTAGAATTCTGGGAGTTGTGGTCCAAAACATCAGAAGGGCTGAAGTTTGGACACGCCTGCTTTAGTCCTTTGCAGACATCTTTGGTGGTAAGTCATGATTAGGTTATAGCTGGAGTAGATTCTGACTTTACCAACCATTCCTTACCAAGAGACTTAAAATAAGGTTTGGTTAGTTTCACTGTAGGTCAGTATTCCAAGTTCTAGAACAGTGGTTCCCAACCTGGGGGTCAGGACCCCTTTGGGGGTCGAACGACCATTTCACAGGGGTTACCATGAGCCAGTTTAAAAAAAAAAAAGCACAAACGGCTTGGGTCTGGAGGAGGGGGGGAGGAAGGGGGGAAAGAGTGAGTTACAGCTTGATAGCTTGGAGGGGATGTCACTCAGTGGCACTGGAGGCTACGATTGACTGAGGGTGCCTGTAGAGGGAAGTTCTCTATGGCATCTGCGGCAGTGGCCTGCCAAAGGGGGCTTGTGGCCTCTTCCAAGCAGGACAAGGGGTCGGCACAACATGAGGAACTGTATTAAAGTGTTGCGGCATTAGGAAGGTTGAGAACCACTGTTCTAGAAGGTTAAATGTAAAATATGAACTTTTAAAATTTGTCAGTAGGAGTTCATGGAAAAATTTATTGGCCATAAACCAGTTAAACCAAACTGTTGCATCTTTATGTGATAAACTCTCTAAAGGAAGTTAAAGTGCATTTGTAGATCGATACACTGGGGGGGGGCAATTTGATTATAATTTTGTATTCACTGTAACCAAAGTGATCAGTATTTTTATGTATTTCTGTCATTTATAAACTGCCCTGTTAGAGCACACTACTATTTTTGGTGGTATACATGTAAAAAAACATGAAATACTGTACCACAAACAAACAAAAAATTAAAAACCAAACAAAAGTGACTAGAATAAACCAACTTTAAGTCATGATGGCACAATGTTTCAGAGCAGCAAGATAGGGGTGAAGAGATAAGTCACTTGTTAGCCATGTTAATTTACTGGATAGTCCAATTAAAATGACCAGCAGAAAATGTACTGTAAAAATTGTACTTAGGATTGAGTTCTTTCCACCCCAGTTGATGTAAATCAGTCACAACTAAATCGTACTGAAAATTATGAGATAGAATTTAAGCTGCAGATTTTGTCTACAGTTACTTGGAAATGGACCACGTTAAGCACAGTCAGCCTTTCTTCCAAGTAAACATCCATAAGTTTGGACTGAGTGTAATAAACTTCTTTCTGTCCGTGTGTCTTGTTTCATTGTGTTCAATGGGATGTACTAACCAAAGGTAATTGTGCACAGGATTGCAGTCTTGTTAACTGCAACCATGATTATTGACTTTAGCTGGACTAGAAATACAGTAGATTTGAGTTCTTGGTATAGAATTGGATAGAAGCTGATGTCCAGCCCTTTCTCCAGCAGCACCTCATCACCTCAAATATTTCTATGCGTAGGCTTCAGAAACTTTGTGGGAAAAGTGGGGAAAGTCCCACCATTAGTGTGAGTAGCTTCTTTGAGTAGACCACTGTTTACAGAAGATGCTTCCACAGGATTGTCACTACCTATCTGTAATGCTTTCCGGAGGGGGAGGATCATCCTTCTTCCAGCTTTTTTTCAGGCTGCTTTTAAACTGTTGTTTTTGTACATGTTATATGGAGAATAATAGGCAGCTCAAAGGTATTTTGAAAGCTGTCTGCCAAACAAACAATGCATTACTTGACTTGATTTACCTGACAGCTCAAGTATTTGGTAGAATGCTTTTCTACCCCAAATTCTTTTCCTTTTAGATACTAACTCGATTGATGTTTATAATTAGACCATAAATTAAGAAGTACTATAGGTAATTATAATCACTCGGTAGTCATCAAGTTTAAGAGAACATTCTTGAAATAAAGAATTAGTACTTAACTGTAAGTAGAGTTATCGTACCTAATAAACACTGAAACTGCTTTCCTAACTCAGATAATAACGTGTTGGTTGGTATCTAGTCCTGTTTTGTGTGTGTTCTTTGTAATGGCTTTTCCACACATGCTGCCTGGATTTTTCTTTTTACTGAAGGTCTTGCACGTTAAGTCTAAAGAATTCTTCATAAAGAGCACATGTTCCGCCATACAGCTACAGCTTCTCCTATAATTTTCCTAAAGGAAACAAGAGGAAAAAAGCTTGAAAAAAGGCACTTGTCTCATTATTCATTTTCCAAACGATGCCTTATAATCGATAGCCTTATGAGGTCTGCAGTTGCTACAGGTTAAGTTATGCATTAATCCAGTAGTATTAATATTTATCACGCCATACAATTATCTTTTTAATACTTTAAAAAAGAAGAATTCAGCCACCATCATTCAGAAGACTAACCTTATATTTGTTTCAACTGAAATACAAGTGGCTCAAGAAGATGCATCGAACTTTTCCACAAGGCTAGTAGTGCTCAGGGAATCACCCTTGAAAGATGTTGCAACAGTAGCACCTCCCATAGACTGGCTGCAGATCTGTTATTCTTGCAGGTAAAACAAAAATATCTGCTGCACCTTGGATTTGAGTTGATGAAAGAAGAAACAAGATCAATGTTCAGAGTGGAGTCACTGCCATCACGTTGAGACTAACATGCAGGATTAGCATTCTTAATAATTTTTCTACTTTCTCGAGTCACTATGGAGGCAAAAACTCTCATTCTTAGTGTTAGTAAAATTAGTAAGCTTTCTTAGAACTACAGAGCTGGAAAGAACTCTATGGATTTTGGAGTCCAGCCCCTTTCAAGGTCCTTAATGTGAGCAAAATGAAAACAAGCCCTTGACATATTAATCAAAAACGGAATATCACTTTGTAATCATTACTGTCAAAATGATTTAATTAAAATTGTGTTATTTACCATCAAGTCACCTCTGACCCATTCCAGTTGCATGAATGAGTGACCTCTAAAATAACATGCAATTAATAGGTCTGCTCATTTCTTGCAAACTCAGGCTACAGCGTCCTTTCTTGAGTCAATCCTTTGTATATTTAGTCTTCATCTTTTCCTATTGCCTCCATCCTCCTGGCATCATTGCCATTTTTATGGTGTCTTCCCTTCTCATGATGTTCCCAAGGCAAAGCCACCTCAGAAGCATTATTGATCCAAAACTTTCTTGCTTATTTTTCTCGTGATCCCTAATGTCCCCCACACCATCCTTCAGCATCATATTGAATGAACTGATGTTTTTCCTGTTGGCTTTATTTACTGTCCCACTTTCACATCTGTGCATTGTATTTTGAAATACGGTAGCATTGATTATCTTGGCCTTAATGTTCATTGACAAATCTTTAAACTACCATTCCATATCTCAGTCTACTTACAATCTCTTGGCTAAAGTCTAGATTTGACTTGATCAATATGCATAGAAACGATAACAATTTCATTATATACATAGTCATGATTTTTATCTTAATGTTCAGATGTGGTCCTACAGTCACACTTTCTCTCTCTACATGCATCACGAGTCACTTCAGGTTATTGCTGCTTATACTAGTAATATGGTGTTGTTCGCATATCTGAAAATGTCAATGTTTCTTTAGCCCTTCATATTTGTCTAATATAGCTTCTTGTATGATACATTCTACCTACTGATTGAATGGATAAGAAAACAACATACAATTTTGTCTAACACATTTGCTTATGGGAAACTATTATGTTTTTCTATATTCTTGTCCTAACACTGGTTTATTGTCCAAAGGATGTACACATCTGGATGTTCAGGCCCACTTTTTTATATAGCAATCCACCACTTTTCATGATCCATACCAGTGGTTCCCAACCCAGATATTCTTGGAGTACAACTCCCAAAAAGCTGGGGTTTCTGAGAGTTGCAGTCCAACAACTCCTGGGTTCCCCAATGTTGGGAACCACTGATCTATATAGTCAAAGCTTTTGTTGTTATCTTTAAATTATAGATTGTCTGAAATGCTTTGATACCCTTAATAGTCATCATGTGTTTGTAATATAGTCACCAGTGGTTCTTCATTTTTAGAATCCAGCATTTGGGCATTGCTTGTTTCATATAGAGTAGACGTTCTCATTGTGAAACCTTCAGCATCATTCTGCTGACATGCCAAATTGATGCAGTGGTCCTGTAGTTACTGTAATTCTTGGCATCTCTTCTTGGGAATTGGAAAGTATATTGAACATGTCAAGTCTGTGGACCATTGTTTTGATTTCCATATTTATTGGCATATTGCTACTAGGATTTTGACAGAGGTAATCTGGCTGAGGTGCAGGGATTTCATTACAAATTGCTGCTCTCCATAATACTATCACAATCTTGTGTCCTTAAATTTGCTATAAATGCTAAATATAATAGTTGAGAATAATTGCTATAAGTAGTATATTTTTTCCAAAACTCAATCATACCTGTATGAGAGGAGTTAAAACCAGAAAATATGAATTTAACTATGACTAAATTACGTTCATTATCTATTTATTGATAGCATTTATACCCAAACACTACAACTGCAAAGGCTCTCCAGCAGTCTTGCATCATATATATTTTTGAAAGGGGGGGAAAACAATCAATGCCCTCAGGTTTATAGTTGAAAAATGCATGGGGGCAAATAAGCAGTGTGGGGAAAGAACAGAAAACCAGACAACCCAGTACATATTTCATGTACTGTATATAATTGTGCTGATTTCAATGGTTCTGCTCTATGTCTTTGCTTGTAAGTAAGCTGTTGTTGACTTTAGTAAGAGATTGTTTGCTCTTTTCACATTGATATGTTGTTATGTGCCATCAAATCACATTCAACATACAGAAACCTTTAGAGTTTTCAAGGTATGTGAGGTATTTACCATTACCGCAACCATTCCCCAGTGAATATCTGTTAAAATGCAGGGATTTGAACTCAGGTCTGCTAAATCCTAGTCTATATCCCTTACACACACTGATGCTCCTTTTAACATCAGCTACATAGTTACATAATTTTGTTTTATAAAGGTGTGATAACCATAGCTTACTGTTAACAGGATTAAGGTATATGCATACACAGAGAGAGGGAGAGAAAGAGAGAGAGAGAGAGAAACTCCCCCCCCCCAGTCCCATCTAGGTAGCTGTGTTTGACATAATTGGCATCACTGAAACATGGTGGGATGAGATGTATGATTGGAATGTGGCCATTGGTGGGTATAACTTGTTTCAAAAGAACAGGCTAACTAAGAAAGGAGGAGGTGTAGCTTTATATATTAGGGACATTTACACTGCTGAAGTAATACAAAATAAACAGCAGGAGAAGCAGATTGAGAGCATTTGGGTTAAAATCAGGGGTGTAAAAAACAGGAGGGATGTCACTGTAGGAGTATATTATAGACCCCCAAACCAGCCCGAGGAGTGTGATGATGCCTTCTGTGAGCAGATGGCCACACAGTCAAAAGGGAGAGATGTAGTAGTAATGGGCGATTTTAACTATCCTGATATATGCTGGCAGTCCTACTCAGCTAGGAATGCAAGGTCTAACAAATTCCTTACTGCCCTTGCAGACAATTTCATGGTCCAGAAGGTAGAGGAGGCAACCAGAAGCAAAACCATTTTAGATCTGGTCTTAACCAATAAGGAGGACCTTGTAAATGGGGTCGAAGTGGTAGGAACGTTAGGTAAAAGTGACCATGCCCTCTTGGAATTTGTTATACAGTTGGAAGGTGAGGCTAAGCATAGTCAGACAAGAATCCTGGACTTTAAGAAAGCCAATTTTTGTAAACTTAGGGAATTATTGGCTGTGATTCCATGGACTGAAACACTAAAAAAGAAGGGAGTCCAAGATGGATGGGAGTTCCTCAAAACCGAGATATTAAAGGCACAATTTAAAACTGTTCCAACAAGAAAAAAAAATAGGAGAGGTCTAAGGAAACCACAATGGTTTACTAAAGAACTTTCAACTCAGCTGACTATAAAGAAAAACAAGTACAAGGAATGGAAAAATGGGAAATGCACCAAAGAGGAATATAAACAAACAGCTAATATATGCAGGGGGATGGTAAAAAAAGCTAAAGCGCAAAACGAACTTAAACTAGCCAGAGACATTAAAGATAATAAAAAGGGTTTCTTTAGTTATGTCCGCAGCAAAAGGAAAAATAAGGAAGCGATATGCTCTCTGCGTGGCAATGATAATCAGTTACTAACGGGAGACAAGGAAAAGGCAGAACTACTCAACACTTTTTTTGCCTCTGTCTTCTCCCAAAAGGAAGAAGGAGATCTGCTGGGACAAAGAGTAGATGAGGCAGGACGGGAATTGCAACATAGAATAGGTAGGGAGATAGTACAGGAACATCTGGAAACATTAAATGAATTTAAGTCTCCTGGGCCAGATGAGTTACACCCAAGGATATTAAAAGAACTGGCAGAAGTAATTTCAGAACCATTGGCAATAATCTTTGAGAAGTCCTGGAGAACAGGGGAAGTCCCCATCGACTGGAGGAGGGCTAATGTTGTCCCCATCTTCAAAAAGGGGAAAAAAGAGGACCCAAATAATTACCGCCCAGTCAGCTTGACTTCAATTCCCGGAAAGATCCTAGAACAGATTATTAAGAAATCAGTCTGCAATTATCTAACAAACAATGCTGTCATTACTAAAAGTCAACACAGGTTTCTTAAAAACAAGTCATGCCAGACTAATTTGATCTCTTTTTTTGATAGAATTACAGGCATGGTAGACGAGGGGAATGCTGTGGATATTGCGTATCTGGACTTTAGCAAGGCCTTCGATAAGGTTCCCCATGGTATTCTTGCTAAGAAGTTAGTAGGAAGTGGGATAGATAGTGCTACAGTGAGGTGGATTTGTAGTTGGTTGACTGATCGCACGCAAAGGGTGATCATAAATGGCCTCTCATCATCTTGGAGAGACGTGACCAGTGGGGTGCCCCAGGGTTCTGATCTGGGTCCAGTGCTCTTCAATATCTTTATTAATGACTTGGAGGAAGGAATAGAGAGTATGCTAATTAAATTTGCAGATGATACCAAATTGGGAGGGGTTGCTAATTCCCTAGAGGATCGGATGAAAATCCAAAAGGACCTTGACAGATTAGAAGACTGGGCCAGAGCTAATGGAATGGATTTCAACAGAGGAAATGTAGGGTGCTACATCTAGGTAGAAAGAATGAATTGCACAGATATAAGATGGGGGACACTTGGCTAGAGAATAGTACCTGTGAAAGGGATTTGGGGGTCTTGGTGGACCACAAATTGAACATGAGCCAGCAGTGTGATGCGGCGGCCAAGAAAGCCAATGCGATTCTTGATTGCATCAACAGAACCATAGTGTCTAGATCAAGGGAGGTGATAGTGCCACTCTATTCTGCTCTGGTCAGACCCCACCTGGAGTACTGTGTCCAGTTCTGTGCACCTCAGTTTAAAAAGGATGTTGACAACCTCGAGCGGGTACAGAGGAGGGTGACTAGGATGGTTGAAGGCCTGGAAGAGATGTCTTATGAAGAACGGCTTAGGGAACTGGGAATGTTTAGCCTATCAAAAAGAAGACTGAGAGGGGATATGATAGCTATGTTTAAGTATTTGAAAGGATGTCATATTGAAGAGGGAACAGGTTTGTCCATGGCTTCAGAGACTAGGAATCGGGGCAATGGTTTCAAACTACAGGAAAAGAGATTCCATTTGAACATTCGGAAGAACTTCATGACAGTTAGAGCTGTTCGGCAGTGGAATATGCTGCCACGGAGGGTGGTTGAGTCTCCTTCTTTGACGGTATTTAAGCAGAGGCTGGATGGCCATCTGTCGGAAATATTGTGAAGGGGTTCCTGCTTGGCAGGGGGTTGGACTAGATGGCCAATGAGGTCTCTTCCAACTCTATAATTCTATGATTCTATGATTCTAAGACTGTCAGTCTTACTCTGATGCAATAAAACGCTGTGGATATTGTGCATTTAATATAAATAAGACCAGAGCTGCAGTTAGTATGGTAAAGTGCCAGGGAAGTGGTAAATGGTGAAAAGATAAACGTAACAGTTGTACATAACTAGTTTTGCCTTGGGCTAAGCATTGATTTAATGGTTTGAACTGAATAAGCTTTTAGTCTCCTTTAATTAGTGCATTTACTAGGAAATTTTATAGAAGATGCAGGTAATACTAATAATTATCAGGGGTAAAATTATTCAGTCAGTATTTCTGGAATACAAGCATCTGTGTTTCAGTGCATAATTGAACAGAACATAATATTTCCCTTTAATAATTAGAAACAAACAGAATCAAGGTAAGCAATCTCAAGAAAGACGATTTCAAACCCAAGTTCTGTCTTTAATCTCCAGCTTCAACACTGAATCCACTCTAAACTTTTTTTACCATGTATGACATCTTTCTTCTTCTCAGTCCTACATCTAACTTTGCTTTCTTTCCCTCTCATCACATTTCATAAGGTTTTTTTTTCTTAAAACAAAAAAGGGTTGTGACCTTGCTCAACACCTGAGCATTGAAGTGAACGCAATTCTGATTCAGTCCCTTATTTTAATTTTGCTATGTTTAGGATAGCTTCACAGAAGCAAATCCTGAAGTATCAGCAAGCCAAGGATGTTGGTGAGAAGGGCAAAATGTTGCTACCTCTTGCTCTTGATATAACACATGCCTTTAAATCTCCCACTGCAGAGGTAAATGAACAGTGAATGATCTGGAGAAACCCATTTACTTCCTTTCTGGCAGTGCAGATCTAAGAGCCTTTTCACACAACCCCTAAACTCCGCGGCAAATGGCTCCCAGCTCCGGAGCTTAAAATTGTTTCCCCACCAGCTCCGGAGTTTACAGAAAATTAAATGCGACCACGCCCACCTAAGCACGTCCCAGCGCACTTTTCAGGTACCTGCTCTCCGGGGGTGAAAAATGCCTGATGCGGATCTAACGTAGTGGGTGCCGGGCTCTCCTCGCTTCTGTTTGTTGTTTTTTTGCCCCTGCCCCTTTAAGAGATCTGAATGCTGCCAGGAACAGAGCGAGACCGGCAGAACGGAGGTAAGACGGCATTCTTTTCTTTCTTTTTTTCTCCCTCCCCTCACGCAGCCAGCAGCCAGGAGTGCGGAGGGGGTGGGAACACAGGAACAGCGACAAACCCCCAAGATCTCTGGTCCGAATTTAAGTAGCCAGCGGATCTTAGGGGTCGTGTGAAAAGGCTCTAAGAAGACATGTTGGTGCTGGAAGCAGGGCCTCCCCTGACTTCAGACTCACAATTTTAAAAAGGGTTGCTGCATTATTCCAGTGCCAGTGACACTTCTACTCTTAGGTTTCACCTGAAGCTGGTCACCTCCTCTTGCTGGTCACCTCATACAAGTCTTCAAGGAGAATGGGAAACAATTTTAAAGGCATACAATTTGTCCTGTTGCATCAGCTTTCATGGGTAGAAGATAGATGCAAATACAGATAGAGGTAGACATGGATTGTGAGACAAGTGTATCATGTTTAAAGTTGTGGGAAAGGTGGAAAACCTGTCTTATGCAGGAGAATAGGTGTATTGTGAGGGAGGAACTAAGACGTTTCAATGCAATCAGGAGTGGTGGTAATCCTCTGTGGTTGCTGGGTGTCGTTAGCTGTTCTATTGTGTGAACTTATCACTGGTTCTTGTGGCTGCGTGGGAATCATTGAACTTTGATCTTTTGCAGACTCTAGTTTTCAGTACTGTAAGCCAGGCTTTGTTTATTTCTAGACTTTCAAGTCTAAATTAATCTTTAAAGCAACTTTAAACACAACTTTAAAATCACACAATCTCACTCATTCTATACCCCAGAGCACAGAGAGAATTCCTAGTTCCCTGAGCTCCTTACTCTCTGAAGAGGCCAGCCACAGAGTCAGGCGAAATGTCAGGGGGGGGAATTCCAGAGCAGAACAGTGATCAGATCCCGGTGTTAAAGCCTTCCAAGAAAACATATTATTCTTTCTACTATTATTGTCTCAGAATGAGTTATTGATACTGTAAGTGCCAGTTGAAGAGGACTGTGAAATAAAGTGGAGAACTTGAAGCTGTTCTGCTCTATAAGCCCCTGCAATGCTGCTGCACAGCCAAAGTAATTTAACCTATATTCAAAACTCTGCAACAGATTTAACCACTACAAATGTTAGAGGGTGCTGTGCTGCAGTGAATGGGACCCATAGCCATAGCTGATGCTAAAAGTGAGCAGAGATTTGCAGCATAGCAGATGGCCCTGTAGGTTAAACAGCTGAGCCGCTGAGCTTCTCGGTCAAAGATTCAGCAGTTTGAATGCATGCTACAGGGTGAGCTTTTGTTACTTGATCAGCACCTGCCAATCCAACCATTTGAAAGCACCTAAAATGTGAGTAGATAAATGGGTACCACTGTGATGGGTACCCATTTATGGTACCCATGCTCTTCCTGGCCACGACCATGGAAATATGTCTATATACAAATACTGGCTCTTCAGCTTATAAACAGAGATGAGCATTGGTCCTTCAAGTTGGAATAGACTAGATTTAATTGTCAGGGGAGACCTTTACTTTTACCTTTACTAATTTACTAATTTTCCCTCTATGTGCCTCACTTGAAATAAGGATGAGAACACCTTGCCAATTTCAGGCTCCTGGTAGAAAATGTATATACAGTGGTACCTCTACTTAAGAGTTTTTTAATCCGTTCTGAATGCATGATCTTAAGTCAAACAGCTCTTAAGTAGAGCAGCCCTATCTTTAAAAACTCAAACAAACAAATAAATAAAATAAAATAAAATAAAATAAAATAAATTGTAAATAGAGCAGACCGCATCTAAAATTTGTAAGGCTGCAGTTAAAATGCCAAAGGTTTTTCGCTCGTAAGTCAAATTGCTCTTAAGTCAAGCCGCTCATAAATAGAGGCACCACTGTACTGTATTCAAAAACTGTTATTTTTCATTTCCATGAGAAACACTGCTGCAGTTTTATTAGTAAGTGCTTCTTACTTGAACATGTCTTAATTGTACTGGACTGTATATTGTTCCTCATTAAGTTTAAACCACCTTGGGCCCTTTTCCAAGGAGAAAGGTGGGGTAAAAATACTCTAAAATAAAATAAAATGAATGAATTTGCTCTGTATGGGATTAGCTAAAACACACCTGGATGAAGCAATTATACACAATGAAAGATGCCTTCTAGCGCTCACAGCCATTTGTTTGTTTGTTTGTCTAGGGAGGAAAATGCCAAGCAGCAAAAGCTCCATCAGCAAATACATACAGTACCAGCAAATACATACTTTGGTCCCTACTTATTTCACTCTTCAGCAGTAAAACTCATATTAGCTGCATAAATGTAAACAAAACCAATAGAACTTTCTTCGTTGTAAACACTTAAGATTGCAGCACATCAGATATTTTCCCTTTATTCACTGTGTTGGAAGCTATCACAAGAGTATTTGACATTTATATCCTTTTCATTCTTGTTGGGATGTAATTGCCATGCCAGGTTGAAATAAAGAGGCGACACACGTTAGATTGGATTAAAATAAGGGCCACAACTTTATTAACTACAGTAATAAATTTTAACTTAATTATCACTGAACTATAACTTAAGGAGGACCTGCAACGTAGCGCACAATTTAAATGGTAACAATAAATTGATTAGGTCCCATTGCTCCGCCAATTCCTGCGGCCCGTTAGACTGCTGCAGTAAGGATGCCAACAAGATCTTTTTGGCATCAACCACTTAATTAAAGATTGACAGCACTCCTAGGGTAGTGGGTTATTATTATTTGCTCCCTAACTAATTCCTATTGGCTTATTAATTGAGGGCTGCTGAAGACCTGAAGATGTAATTTAAATTCGGGACCTAAATGGTTAACTTTTTATGCGCTACCCACCAGTTGTGACCGGGGTTATTACCTACAACGACCCACCACCAACATGTGAATGGTGGGATGGGCGAAAAAGCACCACCACTCAAGGCCAATTAGAGTAATGGTCAAAAATTCCCATCTGGCCCCGAAGCGACCAGCAAAGCATCACCAGCACATAATAAACAGTGGCGGGAGGGTGGGGAAGCCAACAATTGCGGAGGCAAGCTACGGGGAGCGCGCCGGGACCTTATAAAGGGCGCGCTCCCCGAACGTAGGCTACGCTGTTAACGTAGCAAATAGCCGCCTCCCACAACAGGCTGGCAAAGACGCCCCAGCTCAGCACAAGGCTGAGCGGGGCAGCCACTGTTGCAAATAATGATGTTTTTTTTTCTTTTTAATTCCAGCAGTGTAGAAAGGGGCATAGTCTTTATATTCTTATCTGCTCAGACCCATTGTCCTGAAGAGTGCTAGAAGTAATGCTTTAACATAATAAAATGAGATACTGTGCAACCTAATTAACCCAATAGCATGGTCATTGAATTTCTATTTCATTAAGAAATTTTGTTGTGCTCAATAGCTGGGACGTTCTGGACATTTGCAATGCAATCCTATACATGCGTATCTTCTGATAATTAGAGCTCAATGTATTTGATGAGACATAATTCCAGATGTTGTAGTCTTATAGGTTTATATCTGGAATCTGAGTAATCTTGAGTAGTGTCCTTTTATGTATATTGATAATCAAACAGAAAGTCATCCGAGGTCGGTAAAATGAGTACCCAGCTTGCTGGGGGGTGGGGCAATGTGTAGCCTGCACACTGTAATTAAAATTGTAAACTTCCCAGAGACTACTTGTAGTGGTATGGGGCGGTATATAAGCAGAACACTTTTTAATTTATAGTAAATGCCTTCTCATATAGTGGGTAATCAGCTCTGTAGTGCAAAAGGCATAGAAGCTTCATGGTCGGAAAATTGAGATTTTACATTTTAGATATGGTAAGGACTTTTATAATGTCAAAACGTCTTGAAAGTTAATTGTTTTGAAAATGAAAGCAATGTGCTGTACTCAAAAGCATGACTGAACAGGGAATACATTATTTGGAAAGAAAATATGATATAAATGAATCCATCTTTTTGACTTTTAGTGTTGACAAAAACTATAATCTATCCTCAGTTTATAGTTTAGGTTTGGAGTTGGGAATGGTTTTCCCAGCATATTCTCTGCTACTTTCTGATTCTTCCTGGTGCTTTAAAATTCCCCTTACCCCTGCAGTAAAATCATCTTTAATCAACATGTGGCAGACAGAAACTTAACAGATGTCTTATTTCCCATCTCTGTGAGAAAAACACCATACAATAATGTCTTGGTTTATGAGCTGCAGGCAAAATCAAAGAAAAACAAAATGAAACAAAAGACACAACAATTCTTGAAAGGACTAACATGGCTACCCTCTCTGAACCTTGGTTTATGAGTGTAATTAGTTCTGGAAACATGCTTGTAAACCAAAACACACTTATATATGAGGAAATTTCCTCATAAGAAATAATGGAAACTCAGATGATTCATTCTGGGGTCCCATAGACCACATATTGTACAGTGGTACCTTGTATAAAGGAATTAATTCATTCCAAATGAAATTATGTTAAGCAAATTTTCCTTTATACAAATTCCCATAGGAATACATTGAAAACGGAGTAATCTCATTTTTATGTTGTACGGATTCTCCCCATAGGTGATTATGTTAAGCAAATTTCCCCTATGTCTGGAATTTTTTATGTTGTACAGATTTTATGTTATACAAACTGTTTGTTACACAAGGGTCCACTGTACACACAAAATGCCAAAACTCACAAAAGAAGTTGGCTAGAAGTCCATGTCTATACTTGGCTGCGGAATCTGCTTTGCTTGGGACTAACAACTGGATTTTACTCTGTATCTTTAATGTGACAATAATAAAGTGCAATTTGTATCCCTATGCGCACTCGACTAGCTGTCCCATGACTAGAAATGGTTTGAAAAAATAAGAATGTTAAAAAAAATTAAATATAAATAAAGAAAAATAAAACCCTAACTTGCACTCCCCTTTGAAAACATTCCTGGCTGGTGCAAGGGAGACCTCTATCCATGTGTTCCAGTTCTTGTATATCAAGACATTGCTTGTTGATCAAGGCAAAATTTAGAAGAAATGTTTTCTTGTCTTGCAAAATGTTCTGAAACCAAGTTACTCCTAAACCAATGTATTACTGTACTTCTTTCTATTAAGCCAGTGTTAATTGCTCTGGCTGTAATCCTGTCCACACTTACCTGAAGTAACTGTTATAATAGGACTTGACAATGAGTAGATGTACATGGAGTAGCCTGTCTTGAGTTGCTGTTGGATTGGAGAGAAGCAACAGTCCTTTCCCAATTGAAAAGATGTTCACGGGGGTGGCTACTTAAACGTTCTCAACAATATTTACTTTCTTATCGTGAGAAGCAGAAATATATTGTAGTTTCTTAGATCCACCTCTTGAATGTGACCATCAAATGTTAATTCTGATGGGAGATACAACTCTTGACAGATGAATTGCTTCTATATCCTTGTAGCTTTCTCTCTAGAGTTCTGATAACTGCAAGAATATTCTCTGTACACTATTCAACTATAAAATGTAGCCACTGCATATAGGATAATGACAGAGTACACATTGTCAGTTTTTAACTTACGGAAGCATTGTTGTTTGTGCCCCTGCATACTTGTATACAAATACAAGTATGCAGGGGCCCATTTTTACATGTGAGTGACAGTACAATTTACAGGGTGCAAAGGGAGTTTTGGAGCCTCTCCTAGTAGTTCCTGTTAATCAATAGCCAACTTTCCTCTCTTTTTGTAGTTTGTAAGGGAGTTTTTCTTTCTTTCTGCTGAATGGCTGCCCCACTTTTACCCTGCTAATGAAGCTTTCTGGGACCTGTGTATCCCAAAACATCCATTTGTATAAGCACAGAGGATCTAAATCTTCAAAACTGCCACTGTTGCAAATAATAGCTACAGCACTGAAACGTAAGTCATATTAACAAGGCCAACAAAACACAGCCGAGAGAAGCAACTTTTATTTATAGCCTTACTGAAGGCAAACAACTATAAAGTAAATTGCTACAAATATTTTATTTTCAGATGCAACAGAGAAAAGTAATAACAATAATCATTAACTGTTTTGTTTGCTGCCTCGATTTTTCAAGTAACTAATAATAACATGTCGACTGCATTCAGACACTTGGGATAGTTAAAAAAAAACGGGGGCTGATAATTTTTATTAATACTTTGCAAGCTATTTTAATGAGACCTTTAATGAGTGATGTTGGTTTATGTAAGAGTTTGAAACTCTGTTTAGAAGAGTTTTTGTTACAGGATACATCTTCACAAAAAAGAAACACATTTTTGCAGGCTTCTGGTTTGATTAGATTAGGCAGCTAGTAGAGGAGTATCAGTCCTTTGAAGGCCCTGTAGAAAGGCAAATATTGGACCACTGGTTGAACAAGAAATAGTAGACATTTAATAAACTTTAGTTCCAGTGCAGACCTTTTAATTTCTCAGGAAGTGATATTAGCAGTGTGTGATTACTGCATAAAAAAGAAATCCTGAACTTTCCCTCTTAAGTATTAAAAGCAAAGCAAAGTGTTCTGCTTATATACCGCCCCATACCACTTTAAGTAGTCTCTGGGCGGTTTACAATTTTTTAATTACAGTGTGCAGGCTACACATTGCCCCCCCCCAGCAAGCTGGGTACTCATTTTACCGACCTCGGAAGGATGGAAGGCTGAGTGAACCTTGAGCCTGCTACCTGGGATTGAACCCCAGGTCGTGAGCACAGTTTCACCTGCAGTACAGGTATTTAACCACTGCACCACGGGTTTATTTTAAAAGGTGGGTGTAGCAAAAGCCTGCTTGAATGTTTTCTGAACTTCATGAACTGAATCAGCTTTACTTTCAGCAGCAGAAGCAAATGTATGTATTAGTGGAAATGAAAGTGATTTTCTTCCGGCCGTGGAAGACTTAGCAAGGAAAACATGGTCAATACAGTAGGACCCCCGTATCCAATGATTTGTTATCCACTGATTCAGTTATCCATGGTTGGCGGGGGGGGGATCAAATAAATAATTCAGCAACTGCAAAGCAAGCTACTGTTACAAACAGCAGCTGTAAAGCAAGCTACTTCATAAAGCAGCATCCATAAAGCAAGCTACTGTCACAAATAGCAGCTGTAAAGCAAGCTACTGTCACAAAACAGCAGTCGTAAGGCAAGCTACTGCCACAAAACAGTAGTCTTTTGGGATTTTTTGGTGTTCTCTCTTGATCACAGTTTTCATTATCCACGGGAAGGCCTGGAACCAATCCCCAGCGGATACTGTGGTCCTACTGTATATAGAACAGGTGTAGAAACTCTGCTGAGAGTTCTCTATCTGGAGAGAAGAAAGACCCTTTGTATTGCAAGTATTTGATAGTATGAGCCCTGCCCTCTCAAGTACAAGAGTTCGGAGATTCAGACTATTCAGTCCATGTCTTCCCTTTACCTAGAAGAGAAGCTGCCACCCTAAGCATAGTTACTTAGAAGTGTTCCCCCCCTTCAAGGAAATGATTGCCATTATACCAAATATTCTAACTCCCCGAATGTCTGACCACTGGACATTCTAAACACGCCTTCTTGGAGCTGAAGCCCCAAAACATTTGTGATCTATGGCTGGTAAATAGGTATTCTAGAGTTCTTTGACAATTTTGTTATATTTCTTCCCTCAAATCTGTAATGCTTAATTACTACAAGACTTAAGATTGCCCTAATACTGTATATTAAATATCTATGAAACTGAACTCTTTCCATACCAAACACACTTGGGGTGCCATATGACAAATACCAACCTAGCATTCGGTTTCTTCACATATTGGTTTTGTTAAGGGCTTAGGTGCAACAAGGTATAGCAGAGGTATGCTACTGCTCCTCTCACCCATGATGTTGTGCAACACCACACTCTATAGGTCAGAGACGGGCAGTTTCCCAAGGTTCAGAAACAAAACATAGCTGTGGTTCAAAGAGCGATTCAGCAATTTCAGACTACAAAGTTTCAGGGGTTTGTTTGGGCACCATGGGACCTGTGCACCTCACAAGCTACAGTTTGCACTGTTGTAGCTGAAGTTTGGGCATGTAGAGTATAGAATCGTAGAATAGTGAAGTTGCACAGGACCTATAAGGTCATCAAGTCTGACCCCCACCCCACCCGCTCCATGCAGGAATACAAATCAAAGGATATCTGTTGGGTGGTTGTCCAAATTTCTCTGGAATGCCTCCAGTGATGGAGCACACACCACTTCCTGAGGTAATTGGCTCCCTTGCTGTACTGCTCTGTAAATCATGCGTTCATATAGAAATCTTATATGAATAGAATTCAGCTTTTGGAGGAATCTAGGATTCACTTGTGCAGATGTCCACATTCTGTGTGATGATGGCGTGAGAAGAGTGTGATGTCTTGTTTCCTTCTCATACATATACAGCCCTCTGACCACACGGAACTGCTTTTAACTCTTTGCATCTTAGTATTATACAGAAACCACTAACCATTTAATTTCAAGTGCTTTAACAATTGTTTGTCACTTAGGTATTTAATTTTAATAATGCAATATGATTCTGGACTATCACCTGTCCCTCTCATATTGATTGTGGGAAATTTTGAGTAGTCAGCTTTTGAACTGTAAGCCAATTTTGTGGCACACTTCTGATGAGGCCAGTCACCAACGGTCTTGGTTGTCATTTACTTCTTTTATGAAAATA
>JAHTLZ010000030.1:5386520-5409928 GCA_023846285.1 Phrynocephalus versicolor | reverse complement strand
TATACATTCTTGTTCGCTCCCTACTCCTGTATATATGTACTCCATAATACCAAATGTCTACATTTGAAACTGGCTGGAGTCCAAAAGCGCATTATCCCCTTTCCTTCAGAATCAATGGTGCTGCCAAAAATCAATGATGTTTTGTTTCCGTACTCCAGATGAGATTTTTAAGGTAAGAAAGCTCATGAGGAGGAACTACCCCTTTCCCGTTCCACTAGCACAGTGGTGGCGAACCTTCGGCAGTGCAGATGTTTTGGACCACAACTCCCAGAATTCCAAGCCTAGATTGCCAATGACAAAGGACTCTGGGAGTTGTGGTCCAAAACATCTGCAGTGCCGAAGGTTCGCCACCACTGCGACTAGCACATGAATACTGTTGGAGCCTAACAAAGTTTTTATTGTTGATGGTAGTGATTTTAATTTATAGCATGTACAGCAGCATGTACAGCAAATGCACTTATAATAAAGTTGAAAATTTGGGACATTGTGTAAGTTTCTGTATTCTGCAATGTATAGGACTAAAAATTGAATGTTGTCTTATACATGCAAGTAAGCCAAAGAGGAAACCACATGGTTGCGAAACTGTAATTTTGGGTTGGGAAAGATGGGGGCGTCTTATATGCGGAAAATTGAGAATCGATTGAGAACCTATTTTTTTCCACTACAAGAACAATTTTTACATATGTTTTAACTCTAGAGCTAGCAACTTCAGAATAGCTCAGGAAACTTTGGGTTTTAAAATGTAGGGTGGGGAAAGATGCTTGACTATTACAGCCAGAATAATAATCAGGAAATATTTTTAGAACTTGGAGCATTTTCTTTAATGTAAGCAGAGTTTAAGGCAGCTACTTTATCCTCTTTTCCAGGGATTTAATTAAGGAAGGATAATGGAAGATGAAACTAGAGGCCAGAGCCAATCATGCTTTAAACGCTCATAAATCTAGGGTAACTCACTCATATAAGCATAATGTTGGAAAGGATTTCATGGGTCATTTAGTCTGTTGCACCATATCAATAGTCAAAATCTATTGTGACTAATTATTATTCTCTTTTGGTATGTAGGCCTCATAGGGGTACACGAAATCTGGAACGCCAGTAAAGGTGGCTTCAGACAATCAATAGGGATTGGATAACCAGGAGACCAAATTGATTTTAGATGCCAGTGATGCATCTGACATCAAAAAGGGGACTGAGGAAACTCTTGTTCCTCCTTCTGTAACAACTTGGATCACCCTAGAAAATTGATGATAGATTCAGGGCAGCTGCCACATGAATAGTCAGGGCTTGTAGCATGGGGTGAAGGCATTTATTCCACTCTGCCATTTTTATATGAAAAGTACATCCCCCCCCAACTTCTGTTTGCACCTTTATCAGTTTCCAGCTAAGGGGAAATGATACAGGGTGATTTCACTGTGGAAATGATACAGGGAGATGGGTTGTAGACATTATGTGTCAGACAGTAGTCATGACCCAGAAAAGGCTGCAGTTGACTCTTCCTTCCTTCCTTCCTTCCTTCCTTCCTTCCTTCCTTCCTTCCTTCCTTCCTTCCTTCCTTCCTTCCTTCCTTCCTTCCTTCCTTCCATAGTAACATAGCATCCTGTTGTTTGGCACCCGGTGTATTACTAACTACCAATGAAACAAGCATCAAACATATATAAACACTTCTAATCCTTTGTCACTTTGCACTTGATTTATTTATTTATTTAAAATATTTTTATCCCACCTTTCCCCCATAAAAGGCTTACATACATTAAAAAAAGAAGATTCAAGAGCTAAAACAGTAAGTATGGAAATATTTAAAAAAGAATTTAAAAGTCTGATATTAAAATGATCAACAAAAACAATACTAAAAACACAATTGAAAGCAACAGAGGACAGTGGTCTCAGACAGCCAGTCACTAATGAAAAAAGCCTGCCGAAAAGAAAGGCTTTTGCCTGCTTGCAGAAGGGCTGCCAAGATGGAGTCGACCTGAATTCCCATGGTGGTGGTGGTGGGGAGTTCCAGAGTCTTAGAGCAGCAACAGAGAAGGGCCTCTCCCATGCACTGGCATAGCATGGAGGATGCCAGAGGGCCGGTTGGCAGCAGGCACATTATTTTTAGGGGGTACACCCTCCTTCTCTACATCCCACCCTGGGCAGTAACAGGTGCCTCCTTGGCATGCCCTGCCAGCCTGCGTGTCTGCTTCCTCCCTTCCCTTCCTCAAAGGTTCGGTCACAGCTCAGGAGCCCATTGCCAAAGAGTGCCATCTAGAGGCACCCTACCCTAACCCTAACCCTAACCTTAACCCTTGGCCCTGGCACCTGCCTGAAGCAGTGCCTACCCCAGGACTGGTCTTGCAACTGTGAGCAACACCTGGTGTATGCTGGTGCGCCCAGTCCCTGGGCCAAGGCGGTGGCTGGCACCACCAAGTGTACCCACTGGCTGGTAGGTGATGCAGGGATGGGTTGTAGGGGGAATTGGGGGCAGGTCAGGGGGACAGGACTAAATTGGATCAGGGCTTAGCCTCAAAACATGTTTTAAGCCCCTTTCTACAGTGCTCCCTCAAACTGGCCATGACTTGGAGGACTCCCCAGCTCAGTAATACGTCTTGCTTACTTGTCCCTCCTGGTCCGCCACTATGCCCATCCTTTTGTTGTTCTTCCTTGTTATGGTTTTATCCTATATTGTGATTGTGTTATTCTTTAAAAGTAATATTTACAATTGTATTAATGTATTTTGTGGTTTTATACCACAAATAAAGTTATTTATTCATTCACAAAGGGAGGCAATGGCTACAACAAGTAACACAAGGAGTTCTCATTTTTGTTGTGGGAGAAGGAAATGTCCAGATCCCTTTGTTGCTTTTACAAGAAAAGTGAAGTCATTTGGAGTACTTACTTTTGAGTGTAACTCATTAACAAGCAATTTTGTAAATATGTTCTGTCCAAGTTCTATGTCTGGTCTAGCCTGGTCTGGCGAAGTTCATTGACCAGATTTCGACAAAGCAGGGCATTTCAAGAGACCAACAGATCAGCTATGGAATTGAACAGAGTTGCAACCAGAACAGGAAGAAAGGATGTGTTTTTTTCCAGAAAGCATTTATATCCCCAGCTGGTAATAGAAGGTGGTACAGATGAAGTGGGAGGGGGAACAAATGGAGCAGATGGGAAGGACAGAAAATGTTGAGATAGGAGCCAGAAGACGTGAATGAAACGGGAGAGGGGCCGTGAAGCCACCTGACCGGAATTCAAGACAGGAAAAGTAAAGAGGGCAGTAGGAAGCAGAAGACCCTGTAGCAAACCTGGCTGAAGGAAGCGATTGTGGCCAGAAAAAGAGCTGTGGTCTAGTCAGTAAGTTGTGTCTTTTGAAGCTTAGCCATGATTATGTATAATTAAGGAAGGCAGGGAGGAATGGAATGGTCATAAAGGGAGGAAACTAGGTGCACCATGCATCTCAATCAAATATCAGAACCTCCACTAAATTTGAAAGTTTAGAGAGACAAATAAAGGCAGCCCACCATTTTCAAAGTGAGTACATTGCCATTCATCAATCTCTTTGTAACTGTCAGTTGAGCCTCCATTTGGAATTTTATACCTGACATTATGAAGGACAAAAACAAAAAAAAAGATGGAAGAAGAACAGGAATTAAACTGGTGCACTTTCCAGCAGCAGCATTTTATGAAACAAGAAGTCAACTAAAAAAGGCACTGTAATTAGGTCAGTTCTGAATTGAAGTAGAGACTGTACACTCTTAAGGAACTACAGTAATACCTTGGTTTAAGAATAAATAGGTTTAAGTGCATTTTGCAAAATGAGCGAACATTTCTTCTTAATTTTGCCCTGATCAGCAAGCAATGTCTTGATATACAAGCAGTGGAGCAGGTCACATGATCCCAAGCAAGTCAATGGCAGCCCTCCCTCCATCTCCCTGCTGGATTGTGGGTGATTGTCTGGAAAATTCTGTCTCAGTCAGCTTCCAATGCAGAAGGAGGAGAGAGGAATAGAGAGCTCCCTTGCACCAGCCAGGAATGTGCAGGTTAGGGTTTTATTTTTCGTTGTATTTATATTTTTATTAAATTTGTTTTCAACATTCTTATTTTTTTCAAACCATTTCTAGTCACGGGACAGCTAATCAACTGTGTATAGGGTTCCAAACTGCACTTTATTGTTGTCACATTAAAATACAGTGTAAAATCCAGTTGTTACTCCCAACCAGAACAGATTCCACAGCCATGTATGATTGTAAACCATTGTGTGGACGTGGATGTCTAGCCAACTTCTTTTGTGAGTTTTGGCATTTTGTGTGTACAGTATGTGGTCTATGGGACCACAGAACAAATCGTCTGAGTTTCCATTAATTCTTATAGGGGAAATTGCTTTGATATAAGAGTGTTTTGATTTACTCGCATGCTTCTGCAATGGATTATCCTCATAAACTTTGCAGGCAAAATTGAGCAGATCCAGACTTACCTTGGATGCTGCTATTTATCGAGAGCCTGTATATAAAATGCCCCACCCTGCATGTCCTATATTAATGGATGACTTTCAGCTCCTACAGCTGGATCACCTTGGGGAGGTGAGGGCCACCACATGTGTGTTGGCTCCTTGCCCATCATGGATCATAAAAGCTGCCAGAGAAGGTATGGCAGACTGGTTAGGAAGAGTAGTGAATGCCTCCATACAACATGGCCGGATTCCGGCTTGCTTAAAGGAGGCAATAGTAAAACCACTGTTTAAAAAGCCCACCTTAGACCCAATGCAACTGAATAATTACCGACTGGTATCGAATATCCTTTTCTTGGGGGAAAGTCCTGGAGTGGGCTGTGGCCTCACAGCACCAGAGGTTTCTGGATGAGATAAACTACCTGGATCCATTTCAGTCTGGCTTCATGCTTGGCAATGGGACTGAGACACCACTGGTTGAATTAGTAGATGACTTACGCAGGGAAATGGATAGGGGATCTGTGTCCCTTTTGGTTTTGCTAGACCTCTCAGATGCTTTTGACACTATAGACCATGGCATCCTTCTGACTCGTCTCTGTGAAATGGGAATTGCGGGTACTTCATTAAAGTGGCTTTGGTCCCTCCTGCAGGAAAGAACACAGAAAATGGTATTAGGTGATTCATGTTTGACACCACGGCCGTTGACCTGTGTAGTTCCCCAGGGTTCTGTTCTGTCTCCTATATTATTTAACATATATATATGAAACCACTGGGGGAGATTATCAGGTCTTTTGGAGTTAAGTGCCACCAGTATGCCTATAATACACAGCTCTACTTCTCATCACCTCCAGATTCTAAGGGAGCTACTATCTCAACTTTACATGAGTGTTTAGCTGCAGTAATGAACTGGGTAAGGATGAACAAAATGAAACTACACCCAGGCAAGACAGAGGTGCTTCTAGTCAGTCAAAAAGAAGAAACAGGGATAGGGAAGCAACCTGTACTAGATGGGATCACCCTCCAATTGAAAAATCAGGTACGCAGCTTGGGGGTGTTCTTGAGCTTGGATGCCCAGGTCACAGCTGTGGCCAGGAGTGCATTTGCAGAATTCAGGCTAGTATGCAAGTTATGCCCCTTTCTTGAGAAACCAGCTCTGGCCACAGTGACACATGCCCTAGTGACGTCCAAGCTAGACTACTGTAATGCGCTCTATGTGGGGCTACCAATGAAAAGTCTTAGTATTGTTGTTGTTGTTGTTGTTGTTGTTGTTGGTGGTGGTGGTGGTGGTGGTGGTGGTGGTGGTGGTGGATGTGTGTGTGTGTGTGTGTGTGTGTGTGTGTGTGTGTGTGTGTGTGTGTGTGTGTGTGTGTCTGTGTCTGTGTGTCTGTGTGTAAGAGAGAGAGAGAGAGAGAGAGATTCTCCTCTTTCATTAATGATTTGTAGGCCAAATTCTCCCAACATTGTTTGATTCCACTTCATTTCCAGTTACCTAAGGTCTCAGCAGATCCTGTTTTGGTACTAGGTCAATTTTCTTTTGAACACTTAAAATACATTAAAAGCTTTTGATTTCTTTTTCTTTAGCATCTGTATGTGGAGCATGGACTTGATTTCTGGTTATGTTGATAGGTTTTCCAAGGCATCTGGGCCTTCGCATAGGTATATTTTCATCATTCATACTATACTAGTCTCTGACAATACAGGTAAATTTGCATACATGTCCTATGAGTTCTACATCCATTACTCTAGCATTGTAACATGTCCAAATTGCTTTTTCTTTGATTTATTGGTGCCAGAAAGGCAGAGTGAAGATTGGCGGAATTTTAATGAATAATTATAAGAACATTACCCATTTTGCTAAGCTGTCTCTTAGGTTTCAAACCATAATTCCTTCGGTATTTTAGATATGAACAAATAATATGTTCAAACTCATTAATTCAGTGATTTCATTCATTGTATTCATCTGGTCTCAACTGTAATGCTGTTCCTGATCATAGTTACAGTATATGGTTATTTTATTAGAAGTCACCCAGGAAACTTATTCTGCGCACAAAGAGTGCTTGTCTTTAGGAATTAATTTTGATTGCAGTAATTCTGTTCCTTGTAGACGTTGTTTGCGACCTTTAGCTGTGATCAGCAACAAATGTTCTGTGCTAGTATTTTTAAAGCTTAATTTGTAGCATCTCTGTTTTCCTTGCATTAACATGATGCAAACAAGGGTGTTATAAAATGTATAACAAATTACTATTCTGTTGGGATATTCATGTGCCAGAAGAGTGGAGGCTAGAAAATGATGTATAAAAATCCCTTTCCAAAGCACCCCGCAGTCTTGCCTGATCAGCTTTGGATCCCTAAGAGGCAGCTGTGACCGGCTAAAGCAGAAATTTTAGAATTGTTGCTTGGAAATTTACTGTAAGAAAGCTTATTGTGTGCATAGCTGTCAAGTTTTTAATATGCGCATGCATGCACACACTCAGACACAAACGCACACACGCACGTGCCTGCGTGCGCACACACGCGCACACACACCACTCACTTTGCCACTCCCACCCCACCGAGCCACAGCTGCACCAGCTTGTCCCTATGGCACCAAAAAGGCTCCCTGTCAACCGCCACCATACAGGACAATTCCGGAAGGTTGAAAAATGGTAGTGTCTCGGCCAAAATGGGACAGTTTGATAGGTATGATTTTGTCTCATGAGGAATTAAGTAAGTAAGTAAGTAAGTAAGTAAGTAAGTGTGACAACACCCTGGAACCAGGAGTAATGAATATACAAATCATCAGCCAATCCCTGCAGGAGGGCGGGGGATGGTATGATATAAAAAGGGTGGAGCCTAGTCAGTTGAGGCAGTTCAATTAAGTTGAGGTTTTGAGAGTGCTGGGATAGAGCATTGCTCTGTTGGAGTTCTGTCAGGCAGTGAGGGCTATACTGTTTACTAGTTATTAAAGACAGGGAGGCTTGTAGAGTTGACTAAATCTATTGTATGTTAAAGGCAACGCATACCATCCTCAGACATTGTTATATTTATTATTTTCTCAATAAATTTCGTCATTATTTTTATATTATACATCTGAGTCGGTCCCAATTCATAAGGTGACGATCTAAAAGGTGGCAGCATTACCAAGTGAATAAAAGGTGGCAGCATTACCATTTCCATCACAATTCAGTGTGAAAAAGGGAGGTGTTGTCACAATTTGGTGGCACAGCAGTGGGATGTCGAAATAAAACCCAGATGTGCCTTTGAAAACCCAGTCTGTGAAAGGGGTGACGTCACAGTAAGTCACAGTAAGTAAGTAAGTAAGTAAGTCACCAGGAGAGGACTTTCTCTCCATCTCACCACCTTCACAGGTATGTCCCATGGGACCACATGAAAGGGCCTTCTTTGTTGTGGTGCCCAGACTCTGGAACACCCTGTCACTAGAGGACAGGACTGCCCCATCTCTGATGTCTTTCCGGAAACAGGCAAAGACCTTTCTCTTCAGGAAAGCTTTCCCTGAATGATGGACTACATATTATGTGTCTTTCATATGAATCTATAGGATCATATAGACTTTGTGTTTATAACTACATATAACCTTATGTAGTTATAACATTGACACTATGTTTTCAATGTTAGTTTCCATCACTCATAATTATATATAAAACTTTACTCTCCTTTTAACTGCTTACATTCTCTTGTAGCTTTAATGGAATGTTGTCTTTTAATGCTATAAGATGTTCCTCAATTTCCTGTTCTCAATACTTGAACATGTCTTAATTGTACTGGACTATACAATGTACCTCATTACTGTAAGTTCTTTTCCAAGGAGAAAGGTGGGGTAAAAATACTCTAAAATAAAAATAAGCAAGCAAGCAAGTAAGAAGTAAGCAAAGCATGTTTGCAATCCAGAATACCTGTTCTTATCGAGTTAGACAAGTTGATGTTGCCTGGAATCATTGCAACAATGAAAAGACTTACTCTACATCTTGACATTCAGATGAATTTTAATATGACTGTCAAATAATTGTCTGGTTTCACTCTAGAATTAACCCTTAACTGGGATAAATGCTGCCTCTGAGGAACAGAGGCTTCCAATTTTTCCCTACAGGTCTATCAAGAACTTTTAGAGAGAGGTTCAGTTGTCAGAATCCCTGACCTAATGACCCAAGTAGCAACTCATCTTCTTGATATAGAGGCAATTCTAAAGACAGCAGGGAGTAAAAATAGGACAGAGGACCTGGAAGAGCGTTGATAATAAATAATCCCTCATACATTTCTTTCCCAGAAGAATTTCTTGTTATCTATGGCTTATAATTACAGATCTTCTACATTTGCAGATCATCTCCGAGGGCATCAGAAAAAGGCTTCAGCATCTTAGGCCTACTTTGGTTTTGGAGCTCAAGAGTCTCCCTTAGGAAGGAAATTGTACAGGTGTGAGTTTTTTTCAGTGTCTAAAGGCAGCTTTGATACTTGCTGCTTCTCTAATGTTGGCGAAATGGTTTGAGGCAGTCAAGATGAAAGACTTTGTAGAAATGCAAATGACTGTTGTTATTGCTGCATTATATTGCAGAGACAACAGTTGCCACAACACAAAATGACTGACAGGTTTATCTTCCCTGGGAATGCTCAAAAGCTCTTTGTAATATGAGCAGTACACAGTCACTGAAAGTAATTTCAGTGTGTGGGGGGGGAACACCCTACTGCCTAGTGCCAATTATTTGCTGCTGCATGCTGCTGTGTGTGGCATAAACTTTTGCCCTTTGCCCATATCTTTTAACAACAGATTTAAATGAAAAATGCCATACACTACTACTTCCAAACATCAAAAGACAGAGAAGAATATATGCAAAGTTACGAACTAAGAACTAGAATAAAGGAGTTTCCTTTCCCTTTTAATTAAATATCTTTTTCTTTCCTGAATTTAAAATGGTTTCTCACACACACAATTTTAGTACAAAATAAAATTATCTGTATGTTGACAAAAAAAAGTAAAGCAGAGCAAAGTGTTCTGCTTATATACCGCCCCATACCACTTCAAGTAGTCTCTGGGCAGTTTACAATTTTAATTACTCATTTTACTGACCTCGGAAGGATGGAAGGCTGAGTCAACAATGAGCTGGCTACCTAGGATTGAACCCTCGGTTGTGAGCACAGTTTTACCTGCAGTACAGGCATTTAACCACTGTGCCACTATCTTTATTTGGCGTTTCTTCTATGTAAAGAAAATTGCAGTCTTTAATGTTTATCACATAGAGAGATAATGTATTTAAAGAAAGGACTGGCTTAGAAAACCCTTCAGCCCAAACGTATCTTTCTACTGAAGGCATCAAGTTGGTTTAGCAAATCTTCTGCAGAAGTCAGCTACTGTATTGATTCGGCAGTGCCTATGATCCTGAACTTGGAAAAGTTTTGTTTTCTTAGACTACATTTCCCAAAATACCCCAGCTGGGGGTAACAGTGGCCATGCTTTACTGTATTCTACCTAAGGACATAAATTCCAATTGAAGAGCCACATTTAAAAAATGTTTGCTTTAATTAATAAATCAAAGCGATTGTAGCACTTTTAAAAAGAAAAGAAAATTGTTGGACAATGTGCCAGAAGCATGAGGTCAAGACTAATGGCCGAATGGTTGAGCTTTAGGGTACAAATATCTACTGTTTAAATTATGGAGCTATCAGTAAGCTGAAATAAGCTATACGTTCTCAAGAATTTTGGAAATACTGGTTGAACAAGGCCAGATGTTGCTGCAAGTGGGAGGGGTTAAATGTGCCACCTTGAATCTATAGGCTTTGAGATCCCAATCTTAAACACACTGATTAGAGCAGGCATGTCCAAAGCCCAGTCCGGGAGCCAATTGTGGCTTATTTTCAAATTCCGAATGGCCCACATAAGGTCTGAACTCCCTGAGAACAGTTCTGTGGGAGGGTAGATCTTTCTGTTTGTTTCCTTCCCCTGAAAGTCCATTGCCTCCTAGTAAAGTCCCAGAGGCAGGAAGAGCAAAGGGCAGCCACCCAGCCCATCTGAGGAGAGCCATTAACAGCCCCACCACAGCCCTCCTCCGTGCCTCCATTTACTTTTTAGCCACGTGACCCTTGTGACATAAGGCTTGTGTGCCCATTTCTAAAATGGCGACTGTAACTAAAAGAAGGAAGGTTGACAGACAGGGCCGCCGCTTCCAGGACAAGTGGAAATTGAAGTAGTTTTTCACTGAAATACTAGACAACTGTGTCTGCCTAATTTGCCGAGAGACTGTGGCTGTTTTCAAGGAATCAAGTATCAAGAGGCACTACCAGATGAAACATGCTAACTACAACAAACTAACTGGGAACAAATGTGGTGAAAAATTGAAAGAACTGCAAGCTGCTTTAATGGCACAGCAGCGCTTTTTCACAAGAGCCTGTGAGTCAAAGAAAAATTCTACAATGGTGAGCTATGAGGTGGCAATGCTGATTGTCAAGCACTGCTAACCTTTTACTGAGGGTGAATTTATTAAGGACTGTGTGATGAAAATGGTGGAGAAGATTTGTCCTGAGAAGAAGCAAGCATTTGCCAATGTTTGTCTGGCTCATAACACTGTGGTACGGAGAACTAAAGACATCATCTGATATTAAGAGACAGTTAGATGCAAAAGGAGTGCAGTTTGACTCTTTTTTGTTACCCTGTGATGAAAGCACGGATGCATCTGACACCACTTGGTTATTTATTTTGTGAGAAGAGTGGACAATGACATGAATGTGAGTGAAGAGCTCCTTGAACTCCAGGGCCTTAAGGACCAAACAAGAGGAACAGATTTATTTGTTTCTGTTTGTTCCGGCGTAGATGACATGAAACTACTATACTGTGGAATAAAGTCACTGGGATTATTATGGATGGTGCACCTGTCATGGCTGGTGAGGAAGTGGATTATTAACCCTAGTCTGTAATAAAGTCAATGAAGAAAGAGGCAAAGCTATAAAACTACATTGTATTGTTCACCAACAAGTTATCTGTGCCAAACATCTGAAATAAGATCATGTTATGAAACCGATGATGAAGGCTATTCATTATATTTGCCCAAAGCCCTGTGCCACTGCCAGTTTCAACAGTTTCTACTCCACATCCAGGCTGAATACAGAGATGTTGTATATCACAATTAGGTAAGATGGCTCAGTTGGGGGTTTGCACTGCAGTGGTTCTACTCTCTTAGGAAATCGGACAATTCTTGGCAAAAAGGGGGCAACTGATGGCAGAGCTACCTGATCCTGTTTGGCTGGTTGATTTTGGATTTTTAGTTGACATAACAGGACATCTGAATGTGCTGAACATGAGATTTCAGAGGCAAAATGCAGTGATAAGCCAACTGCATTCACATATCAAAGCCTTTGGGACCAAGCTGCTACTTTTCCAAATGCACCTGTCACAGACGAAGCCCGATAACACACATTTCCCATCACTGCAGGAAATAATGACCAGTTTTCTAATATGTGCATAAATAAGGAGGTATGGCTGAGGAGTTTCAACATCACTTGAGATTTTGCAGCTATTAAAATGAGACCACACTCTTTCCCTCTCCTTTCTCTATGGACCCTGATGATGCTCCAACCATCTGCAGCTGGAGCTCATTGAGCTTCAGTATGACACCGAGTGTTGCATTCAGCAGCAACAGCTTCCTTTTGTCAACTTTTACCACCAGCTGGATAAAGGCAGGTTCCAGAGATTCGAACATTTGCTAAGAAAATGCTGGAGCTTGTTTGGTTTGACATACTTGTGTGAGAAGACATTCTTGGTTATGAATATTAACAAGAACCGTGTGAGGGCAAGACTAAGTGACTTTCACCTGTGTGACATCTTGCACATCAAAACCACCGTTTTTGAGCCAGACCTGGCCTATATAATGCAGCAGAGATCTCAGTATCATTCTTCACATTAGTGCAGTTATTTGTTTATTTAGTCATTCATAAAACAGTTCATTTGTATTTAATGTTAATAGTTCAAAAATGTCAGGCTGAATGGTCAGCCCCTACACATTTTCACCTCACCAAATCTGGCCCTCATTGCAAAAAACTTTGGACACCCCTGGATTAGAGAGTAAATGCCATTCATCACAAGGGGGGTTATCTCTTAGCAATAAGGATAACACTGCTAGGCTGTGAAGGGGGAGAAACTGTAATCCATGTAGTTATTCGAATCACTGAATTTTCAAAGAAGCAAAAAAGATTATCTGCTTATTCTGCATTTTATGGGTGTCCCATTAACAGATTTCAGAGTACTTAATAAAAATGATACAAAAATAACTTCTGAACTATTTCTATTTTGACAGTAAGAGGAAGATGTTTAGATATACAGTATCATTTTTGCAGAAAGCTGTATTTTTTAAAAAATAAACCACTCCCTTCTGATATGTCCTGCTTTAATTTATTTTAGAGTGAGCTAATCTCATAGTCTTCCTATACCGAAAGTGCAGGTTTTCTTTTTGTGTAATTAAACTGGGCAATCTGTCATCTAGCCATATTAGTTCATACCAGCTTAATTATGTGCCTTTCCTCCCCAAGCACAGAACCTGCAAACAGGGAGAGGATTAGAAGCAAGTCAGTGAGTGGGTGTTTAGAAATTCTTGACACACATTGTCACACAATTCCAGCATGACAAAATGTTTCTGGGAAAAAGAAGTATCCACCTCTAATCAGAAAAGCCTCTTCTTTCTCTTTAAGGGGAAGGTGGATTACTGAATAAACACATACACTAATATATCTCAATACACAGTTTAGGTCTAGTTTCAGGTCTGCTAAAACAGAAGAACTAAACTGAAGTCTGAACTACAGCCAATAATTTGTGGACCGATTCCTTATTGACAGTGCAGTTATAGAAGCATTGAAGCTAACTTGGGGTCAGGAAAGGGGGTTCTTTTTGTCTTAATTTAGTTAAAACTACTGTGGGAATTGGAACAGCACTGCAAAAGCATGGGGCTCCTTCCACCAAAGCCAAGAGCCTTATTTTATTCCTCGTCATCTCACCAAATTCTTGTAAACTTTCTCATGCTACCCTCACCCTCAGTAGAAATGCTGCACCTGCTCCACATCAGTCACTGTCCCAGTGTTGGTGAAGTCAAGCAGGCTCACAACAAAGTCAAGTCAAGACTACTGTTGTATTTTAAACTACAGAAAAAGAACTACAGTCCATAGCAACCAAAATACAGAGATTCAGATTCAAATTTCTGCTCACTCACATAACTTAAAGGTGACCATGGGCCATTCTTAGCTTAAGATGGACTGCATTGTCAAATAACATACTGTGTCAGATTTGGCATGTTTAGATTCAGTGTTTTTACTGATGAATATATGATGTACAGCTAAATGTGAGTCAGCCTCGCCATTTTTTCCTCCTAATGCATAGTCCCCTCTTCTCCCCCCCCCCCGCCTCTGAGGCTTCTACTTTTGGAAACATCAATTTTCATCAATTTTGGACATGAGTGATTGTTTGTGGCAGTATAGAACAGCAACAGGGCATGTCCTGGTGTCCTGTTGAAGGTGATGTCTCCATCAGGGTGTTTTCTACTACTAAATAAGAAACAAACCCATGCACCTCTGTAAGGTCTCCATTTTTGCCCCTCAAACAATGAATTTATTTATTTATTGAAAAAAATTCCCTTCTCTATGGCATATAGTTTTGCCACTTGCTTAGCTTTCCCTGCATTCCTACTCTCTGATCACTTAGCTTGAGTGCACTGCTACAGCAGTACATAAGCAAAGAAAAATAAACATAGTCATCTCACTGTTGACTGGCAGGAAGCAAACATATGAACAAACTACCTCTGGGATAGCATCAGGGTGGCAGACTGCAGTTTTAAATTAGCACTGCAGCCTTTACAAGAAAAAATAATTGTAAAAATCCTGAGGAATTAGACCAAAGTTTTATATTCCTACTGTTTGCTGTGCGTATGTGCATGAACGGAAAGGCAGGGAAATAGCGTGGTGCTGATGACAGAGGAGCAAGAATTACAGAATAATTGAGTTGGGAGGGGCTTATAAGGGCATCGCATCCAACCCTCTCCTCAACACAGAAACACAAATATTTGTCTTGAATGCTTCCATTATTTAGGCAGGCACAATTTGTGGTCCTGTTATGAACTGCAGCATTTTAAGGTGTCCATTATGGTGCCTTGACCCGATTCAGTTTGGAACAATTAAATGTTTCATTTCGTGTGGTAACATCAAGGAAGGCTGCCAATCATTCCAATTCCAATTTGTTCCCCCACCCCCAGTGTGGTTGCACACTTTGTCTGTCTTTCACATAGTCACAAAGAACGAACATCAGAGCAGCCACCATGCCATTTAAGCTCTTGAGAGGAATAAAAAGCAAAACCTAGAATCTAATAATAATGATGAAGCTGGGGGATTTGGCGATGACTTCCATTTTCATTGAGCTGCCTCAATGCCCTAAGCACATCCAATCTCACCTGATTTTGGAAGCTAAGCATGGTACTTGGATGGGAGGCCACCAGGGAATACCAGGTGCTGTAGGCACCTGGAGTAGGAACTGGCAAACCACTCCAGTATTCCTACCGAGAAAACTCCATGGACATGGGGTCACGAAGAGTCAGTCATGACTTTAACGACGCAACACACACACCATTTTCATCAGTACCCCTTATTTCTGGAAAAATTTAGTACCTTCTTGTGTGAAAGACCAAGTCTGATAAGGGGTTTTTTCGCAGTAATGTGGGCTGAAAATGCTATCTTTTTGACACCTAAACCGATGTAAGAGAGACTGAATTCCTCCTTCACACATACCACTTCAGGTTTTAATCTCCAAACAGGTCACCTTTGTGCAGGCATTTGTTGAAAACTAGCCAACAAAATCAGATTCATCTGTGGACTCTTAAAACTGGCCCTGTGAGGCTGGGAAACTATAGCAGGTCTGGAAGTTGAGTCATGGCAACTGGGCTTCTTTTTCTTGAGATATTGAAATGTTTCACTCATCTAAACAGTTTTGTCAGTCTCAAGAAAGCTAGTTGTGAGTCCTCCATTTTATAGTTATTTATTTATTTATTATTTATTTATTTATTTGTTAAGCTTATATCCCGCCCATCTTCCCAGGAGGGAACTCTAGGCGGCTTACAATAAAACCAAATAAAACAGACAGACACAGTAAACAAACAAAACAACAGGAGTTGTCCAAGCAGAGATGGCACAGGCAACCCCCCCCCCCCCCCCAAAAAAAAAACTAAGTAGAGAGGTCGCCAAACGCCTCCCTGAAAAGGTGAGTCTTCAGGGCCTTTTTGAACGCGGGCAGGGACTCTGCTAGCACAGCTCACTGGGGAGATGGTTCCAAAGCATGGGGCCCATCATAGAGAAGGCACAGTCATGCGTACGCGATTTCCGCACCTCTCTGGGTGTGGCCACCCTCAGTGAGCACACCTGCGCCAATCTTGTGGGTCTGGCCCCAGTTGATCTCTGAGAGATACGCTCTGCCAGATACTCTGGTTCCCAGGCCGTGGAGGGCTTTGAAAGTCAAAACCAGGACCTTGAACCTAATCCGGAGGACAACGGGTAGCCAGTGCAAGCGAGCCAGAACTGGGGTGATGTGCTCGAATCTACAAGCACCCACCACCAGCCTGGCCGCCGCATTCTGCACCCACTGTAACCTCCAGACCAGGGTCAAGGGCAACCCCACGTAGAGGGTATTGCAATAGTCGATCCTCGAGATCACTAGGGCCTGCATGACTGTCCTCAGGAAGACTCATTGAAGTACTGGCGGATCTGGGCGATCCTGCGGAGATGGATAAAAGCAGCCCTGGAGGCAGCCATCACCTGGGCTTCCAGGGAGAGGGCTGAGTCCAGGACCACGCCCAGATTCCTGGCCCTGTCCGTAGGCTGGAGGGAAACACCCCCCAGTCTAGGGAGGGGGCCACTGTACCCAGACAAGTACACTTTGTTCACTTTGACCTCTTGTCACCCTGGTCTGAAATGGGCTCATAAGATCAACAATGGCCTGAATAGGCTCGTTAGGTAGAAAACAGTCTCAATGGCCTTAAGGTGAACAATGGCCTAAGGTACTAACACCCACAAAGTATGGGTCTTTAGCTATGGCCTTGGTGGTGAAGGCATGGTGTGGGCAGCTCAGGCACAGTCTATCTGCCACTTAGGCTGTGATTTCCACAATACTCAGAAAAAAATGAAAAATAATCCACGCCTTCCCCACCAAGGCCATAGTTCAGGCCTGTACAACCCGTCGGCCGCGGGTGACTGGTAGCCCGTGGGGCTCTCTGAAGTCACCCGCCACGTCCCCACCCACCTCCCGACCTGCCACCACTGGCTTAGGCTCTGCTGCCGCCTCCGCTAGTGCTGGGACCTTGGGGGGAGAGTGGGCAGGTGGAGCAGTGGTGAGGAGTGCACATGTGCGCACATGCTTCAGAAAGGAGCCTGACTTGTGGATCTTCAGAAAGACGCCCGTGAGCTGTTCAAAGTTGGACAGCCCTGACATAGCTAACGACCCATATTTTATGGGTTTCAGCCCCTTAGGCCATTGTTCACCTTAAGGCTATTGAGACTGTTTTCTACCTAACGAGCCTGTTCAGGCCATTGTTCATCTTATGAGCCTATTTCAGACCAGGGTGTCAAGAGGTCAAAGCGAACTATAAAATGGAGGACTCGCAACTAGCTTTCTTCAGACTGACAAAGCTGTTTGGATGAGCAGCGAAATGTATCAATTTCTCAAGAAAAAGAAGTCCAGTTGCTATGAGCTCAACTTCCAGATAAACTCACCTGGATGACTGAGAAACTTCACAGACTCTCTGGAGCTGATTTTCAAATGCGGAGGTTCCTTGATGATCACCGGAGGAAACACCTCTTCTCTATACATATGCATCCTATATTTTTAAAGAGTATATGTTGAAATCAATAGTGTTACATCATTACAGAAACCCATTACTTTTCTCTAGAGGTAATCTTAACTGTAGAAAATCAAGGCATCTTATACAGCCCCATGGTGCAGTGGTTAAATGCCTGTACTACAGCTAAAACTGTGCTCACGACCTGGGGTTCAATCCCAGGTAGCCAGCTCATGGTTGACTCAGCCTTCCATCCTTCCGACGTCAGTAAAATGAGTACCCAGCTTTCTGGAGGAGCAATGTGTATCCTACATACTGTAATTAAAATTGTAAACTGCCCAGAGACTATTTGAAGTGGCATGGGGACAGGACACTTTTCTTTGCTTTGCTTTAATGAAGCCACCTGGAGGGGCCCAGAGATCACTTGAAGTGGTATGGGGGTATATAAGCAGAACACACACAACAGACTAAGGTTGGATTTTTGGAGTGAGTATTAAAATGAATGTTAGTAAATGTTGCAACAAGCATTTCAGCTGAGTTGACTATTCCCTGGGGCGTTGAATTAAGATTGCTACATTAAGCTCCTGCTCACAGTTTTTAAGATTAGTATTCTCTCCTCCATTCAGCTACAGAGCTATAAATATATAGTTGTCACATATATTGTTAACAAGCTTTTTCTTCCTTCTTTACAGATACGGTGGCAGAAAGAAGTGCATTACGAGAACATGTGTATCCTAAGCTGCGGGAATTCTGCAGGGAAAACTATGGGATGGAATTTCAGGTAGAAATCCCCTCTCTATTACAGTATTTAAATGGTGGTGCTCATAAGCCTAGAAAACACAGTACGTCATACTGTGATACAACACTGACCTACCACTGTGGAGGCTTTTTAAGACACGATCCATCCCCATGTGGCTACAGTTGGTGGAGAACATCAGTGTGACTTCTTGGTGGCCTTCATTTCTCCTTCCCTTTTATTCCTTAACTGGCTCTCAGGTACAGTCATATATCTGGCCATTACATGCAAAAGGATGGGGTATGCCTCTCTATGCCAGTCCGTGCTTATTCTTTTCAGATCCCCAGACCACAAGAGTAATTTAAGGAAGCTCTGCGAAAAAGAGGAATAGAGATGTTTCATTCTATGTAATGGCTTTGGTATATAAGCAACTACCATAGCTAGTGAAGACTCAGTAGTATAACCTGAAGTATGATCGGGATCATTTTGGAAGATTTTCATTGGACATTTTCCTTCAATCAGCTTGACTCAGATATAATAAAAAAAATCAATGGAGTTGTAACCAACTGGAACTTTTGGACTTGTACAGGCAAATATTGTGGTGTGGTAGCAATATCATCAGGTGGGAATCCCATGGGTTCTAAGCTAATTTAGAAAGCTCTGGTGAGATTTTTCCCCCTCCAAATGTTTTTTTTTAAGTTCTTGTATGCAATGATAGAAACCCTGTTGCTTAATTCATATGGGCCTACTCTAGTTGTGACTTACTTTAGTATAATAAGTTGCAACTAGAGTAGGCCCATATGAATCAGTGGAACTTATGAAGGAGTTGATTTACTAAAACTACACGGATTCAATGAGTCTGCTCTACTGCAACTTACTATACAAAGCAACATGATTTCAGCCGGGATGTTTTACCCGATCACTCCTGTCCACATCTTTATTGACAGTTTCAAATAACTAAAAGCTTAGAGAGAGAGGACTACTTTATCTTTGCTTGATATCTTAAAAATGTTTCTCATCACTTTACACGAACAGAGATGAAGCTAGCTCGTTTAAAGTACAATTGCTTGGCTTACTTTATACAACATGGGGCTATTTCCTTGGCAGTTTCCTTAGCAATTTCCTACTCCTCAAAAGAAGAGGACAGTTTTAGAATTAAGTCACATGTTGTTCTTAAAGCAGCAATGTCACAACTGAATCCTGCTTTTAGATAGATGCCATCCTTGTGTACTGTTTGCCTCAGTTCATGACAACACAAGCACCTGCCCTTTCCTTTCAGGAAAGGTTGTAGAAAAATATTAAGGGTGCTTCCAAGAGGTTTTTCTTGTGCATTTGATATGTCACAAATACAGTGGACCCTCGTATAACAAACAGCTTGTATAACATACAATCTGTACAACATAAAAAATTCCAGAGATAGGGGAAATTTGCTTAACATAATCGCCTATGGGGAGAATCCGTACAACATAAAAACGGGATTACTCCATTTTCAATGCATTCCTATGGGAATTTGTATAAAGGAAAATTTGCGTAGCATAATTTCATTTGGAACAAATTAATTCCTTTATACAAGGTACCACTGTATGGTGGGATTTTAGGAACAGATCTGCAGAAAGGGACACCTTTCATTTGTAATTGCCTGTGTTTTTGTGTCCTCTCTCCCACCCCCATGTTTCCTCATAATGCAAAAGTAGATATTAAGGGCATAAAAACTGATATAGTGCCTTCTGGTTAGTAGTGGCAGGAGCAGTTCACATGCTATCATCTTTAATTCAACTTGTCCACAATCATTATTGCTCTTTAGCAACACAGGAGCGTCCCTTTCTCTCTTGCATAGCTCAGCGGCAGCGCTGCTGAGGAAACGCCCAAAGGAAACTATTGCTTTACCCTTCTTTGACTAGTTCCTTTCCCACTGAAATTTCTCTGCCAGTGGCTTGTATTCTCCAAAGGTCACAAACCAAAGATTTGCAAGGGCAGTGGTGATCAAGCAGGCTAGTGGAGGTGGGGATTAAAAGCACCAAGAAGGATAGATTTTCACTGACAGTCATTAGCAGTACTACCTTCCCCCACCTTTTTTTCCAGTACAGTTTTCTCCCTCTGGTGATGCTTTGTGACCAGAAGCAGCATCAAGACTTCCGCTACGTGTCCCTAAATTAGAGTGATTTCAAGACAAAAGGCAGATCTCTACCCCAGCTGTGTAGAAAAGTGTTGTATGGGTGTATTCTGGGAGGAATTCCCTTGATCCAAAAATAAAAAGGAAAGCCATCATTTTTAAGTAAAATATATGTGTTGACATAAGCCTGAATATGGAGGATAGTTTCCTCTGGGCAGCTGGCAACACTCATGGAACTGCTAGCCATTTTGTTTACAAATTGTGAAATCAGGTCACGAATATGACAAGTCAAATATTTCATACTGCTGCATGAATAATTTCAAACAAGTTGGAGAACAAATGCAGAATTTTACAGGGGTGAATTCTAGTTGGACGCTGCTTCTGGGTCTAGTCTGTTTTGCACTGAGCTTGAATGCCAGCCTGTTGCTATTTTTGGAATGCCAACACTATCTACAACCTTGTATATAAAACAGAATGAAGCTATAGACCTTGCCTCCGGGCTTACTGTCTAAGTGAGAGTCTTGGCCACAAATGAAGCAAATAAGACCAATGAAGGAGGGAAATTGGATGAAGGATTCTAGAGCAAAGAGCTGACTTATTAACAGGCATTTAAAGGCAAACCACATACTGCACTCCGGTGCAAGGTGAAAAGAAATGTCCCTTTTCCAGTTAGTGGTTTGGAGCCAGGTTTCCCTTTTCTTCACTTTTGCAAACAAAAAATTGAGAACAACATTTGAAACAGTGCGCTCCCTGGAAGAGAAGTTGTTTGCATTTTTTTTCAGTGCTTAGTTGAGATTTTTTAAAATCATACAGTAAACCCCCGCCTATCGCGGGGATTAGGGACCTGACCAGACCCACAATAATTGAAAATCCGCAATATGCGGATGCTGGGTCGGGTCAGGACTGGGGAGAGCTCTCTGGGGGCTCTTGTACTTACCCCAAGCCTGGCGCTGTCCCGAACGGGCCTGCAAGTGACTTTCTGGACCCTAGGAGGCCCCGAAAGTGCTTTCTAGTGATCCGGAGGTCACTTCCGGTTTGTGGGGAAGCACTTTTGGGGACTCCGACAGGCCCAGGAAGGCCTTTCCTCCTTACCCCAGGGATAGTTTTTTCCATATATTGCAGACCCACGATATACCAGGACCGCTGTATATGAGCCATGAAAGGGCGGGGAACAACTGTATACTGTAGTCCTTGCCGCTTGTATGATTTCCATCGGGTGCTTTCCAAAGAAGCAAGAATGAGCAAGGCTCATCGCAGAAACTAGAGATGTGCTTTATTTTTATTATTTGTCCTCTGCGTTTATAACACTAGAACCACATGCTGCCTATGGTCCAGCTCACAGTATCCCTTATGTTCCTCCCACACGTTGACAGAACAGTGAACCTTAGCAAAGAGCTAATTTCTTAATGGAGAAATTTCCAGGGTTCTGGCAATCTAGATGAGAAATAGCAAAGAGAAAGAAGAGAAGAAGCAGAGAAAAACAAGAAGAAAAGGAAGGAGGCAAGTTATGAAGAGTGAGAGAAAAGGAGACAGAGAATATTGTTTTTCTTTGGCTCTCTACTGACACACAGCCTTTAGAAAATCCCATCACTTACGGTCACTAAAAATAGTTATTCATTTTCCAGCATATCCCCACATATTTATTTGTTTTCTATTGCACCATTCAGAGCCGAGTGACAAAAATAAAATCCAGACACAAGGGAATCTCAGTTAAAACATAACAAGCTAAAAACACAATAAAATATACATAATAAAAAAACACCTAACCAATTAAAGACTTATCCAGCAACCAACTAATTTAAATTCCAAAACGTTCCTGAATTAAAAAAACATATTTGTATATATACTATATATCATACATCATAGCAATTGGGTTAGAATCCATCAGCATTTAGTTTGCATGAAAACCAGATATCTGTGCCATACAATCGTTCCTTATATTGAGTATGTTTCTTAACCTTGGACTGGGCAGCTGGAATCTTTTGATATCCCAGGCATGGTTTCATGCAGTATTCATAGGCATCCTGCATGTAGCCATCTTTCAATCTTGTCACTGGAAGTTATAAACTGTTTATCTCCAATTTCAACCACTTGCTAAACTTTTTTTTTCAAGCAAAATGCTGCAAGGGCAGAAATTGTCCCAAATAATCTATTGCATTTTGCCACTGGGTACTTCTGACATTGGATTTGTTGTTGTTCAGTCATTCAGTCGTGTCCAATTCTTCGTGGACCCCATGGAACAGAGCTCTCCAGGCCCTCCTGTCTTCCACTGCCTCCCAGAGTTTGGTCAAATCCATATTGGTTGCACTGATGACACCGTCCAACCATCTCATTCTCTGTCGTCTCCCTTTCCTTTTGCCTTCAATCTTTCCCAACATCAGGGACTTTTCCAAGGACTCCTCTCTCCTCAAGAGGTGGCCAAAGTACTGGAGCCTCAGCTTCAAGATCTGTCCTTCCAGTGAACATTCAGGGTTGATTTCTTTCAGGATGGATAGGTTTGATCTCCTTGCAGTCCAGGAGACTCTCAAGAGTCTCCTCCAGCACCACAGCTCAAAAGCATTTATTCTGCAGTGATCAGCCTTCTTTATAGTCCAGCTCTCACTTCCATACATCACTACTGGGAAAACCATAGCTTTGACTATCCAGACTTTAGTTGGCAAAGTGATGTCTCTGCTCTTTAGGATGCTGCCTAGGTTTGCAATCACTTTCCTCCCAAGAAGCAGGCATATTTTAATTTCATTGCTGCAGTCGCCATCTGAAGTGATCAAGGAGCCCAAAGAAAATAAACTCTGCCATTGCCTCCATTTCTTCACCTTCTATTTTCCAGGAGGTGATGGGACCGGTGGCCATGATCTTAGTTTTTTTGATGTTGAGCTTCAGCACATTTATTTCACTTTTTTCTTCCACCCTCATTAATTAATTAATTTTATTTATTTTTATATTTATATACTGCAGTCGAAGTTTCCTCAAAGAGGAACTCTGGGTGGTTTACAATAACAACTTTTAAAACAACACCCAAAAACATAATAATAATAATAATAATAATAATAATAATAATAATAATAATAATAATAATAATAATAATAATAATAATAATAATAATTAGACATGGGCACGACTTGGCGAAATTCTCGTTTCCGTTTCCGTTCCTCGTTTCCGTTACGCAATGGAACGAAGAACGACAATTACTCCGCCAGAGCTCGAACTCGAACTGATAAAAGAAAAATTGGGTCTGATTTGTCGTTGTCGTTCATGGCATGGCAGCGATCGCGCGATGCCAAGCGGCACAGAAAAAAGTTTTAAAAATTAAAAAAAACCCCGATTCCCGGCCAAAAAAGCAGGCGAAAA
>JAHTLZ010000030.1:5339792-5385014 GCA_023846285.1 Phrynocephalus versicolor | reverse complement strand
AATAATAATAATAATAATAATAATAATAATAATAATAATAATAATAAGGTGGGAAAGAAGAACAAGACAAGTAAGGGGGGGGAACACCCAGTATACGAACACAAATGACGACAACAACAACAACAAATACCCGGCAAGAGGCAAGACAATTCGTGACAGACAAAAAATGAACACAGGGATGACAAAACACGTAGCTATTCCCAAAGGCATCCCTAAATAGCCAGGTTTGAAGGATGCCAAGGATGGGGCCTGTCAAATCTTGCTTGGCAGTTTATTCCATGTCGCTGGGCCAGCCACTGAGAATGCACAATTGTGTGTTACAGCTTTACGGGTCTCCCTGGGGATGGCCAACTGGAGTGAGAAAGCCATAGAGGCTCCAGTGGGATGGGCCAGCTCTGATCTTTGGGAGATATGCTCTGCCAGATATTCAGGACCCAAGCCATGGAGGGTTTTGTAAACAAAAACCAACACCTTGAACCTTATTCAGGAGGCAACGGGCAGCCAATGCGGGCAAGCCAGAATTGGGGTGACGCAGTCAAACCTGCCCACACCAACCACCAATCTGGCTGCCACATTCTGCACCCACCAAATAAGGGTCAAGGTGAGCCCCATGTAGAGAGTGTTGTAATAATCTATCCTTGACATGACCAGCACCTGCACAACCATCCTTAGAGAGTTCCCATCAAGGTACGGGCGAATCTGAGCGAAGAGCCTAAGATGGTAGAAGCCCAACCTGTTCACGGCTGCCACCTGGGGTTCCAGGCACAGATCCAGATCCAGAATGATGCCCAGACTCCTCACTCTTTCAACCAGCTGGAGGTCGGACCCACCCAGACTGGGAAGATGGCCTCTGTACCCATCCAGGGCACCCCTGAAGAACAGAACCTCAGACCTCACTTGCTGAGCACAGCCCTCGAGGAAGGAGTGGAGCCAGCAAAAGGCTAGACCCCCCAATCCCCATCTCAGAGAACCAGCCCAAGAGGATACAGTGGTTGACGGTATCAAAGGCGGCTGACAAGTCGAGAAGGACCAGCAGGGAAGAGCAACCCCTGTCGGCCCTCCTCAACAAGTCATCCTGCAGTGCAACCAGGACAGTCTCAGTCCCATGGCGTGGCCTAAATCCCGACTATAAAGGATCCAAGACAAGGTTCTCCTCCAGGAACGACTGGAGCCGCATGGCGGCAACCCACTTCACCACCTTACCTATGAAGAGACAACATTGGCTATAGGACGATAATTAGACATATCGTCTACAGCCAAGCCTGGTCTTTTAAGAATGGGCTTCACCACCATCTCCTTCAGCCGACAGGGAAAGATCCCGTCCCTGAAGGAGGCAGTGGCAATCAATGAAGCCCACTCAGCCATGCTCCCTCCAGCATTCTTAATAAGCCAAGATGGGCAGGGGTTGAACGGAGAAGCCTCCGGTCTGCAGCAAGCCATCTCCCTGGAAGCCTCAGCTGGAGTAACAGGCCCAAACTCAACAAACCGAGGGGACCGAGGGGGTGCAGCACCTGCCACACTCGAGGACAGATCATGGCAACCAGAGTCCAGGTCGGAGTGGATGGCCTCTATTTTAGATTTTTAAAAGGCTAAAAAAAGAGGTTCTTTAATTACTCCTCACTTTCTGCTATCAGAGTAGTATCATCTGCGTATCTGAGGTTGTTGATATTTCTTTCGGCAATCTTAATTCTGGCTTGTGATTCATCGAGACCTGCCTTTCCCATGATGTGCTCTGCATATACGGTAAGTTAAATAGGCAAGGTGACAGTATACAGCCTTGTCGTACTCCTTTCCCAGTTTTAAACCAGTCACTTGTTCCATATCCAGTTCTGACTGTTGCTGCTTGTCCCACATATAGATTTCTTAGGAGACAGATAAGGTGGTCAGGCACACCCATTCTGTTAAGAACTAGTCATAGTTTGTTGTGATCCACACAGACAAAGGCTTTGGCATAGTCAATGAAGCAGAAGTAGATGTTTTTCTGGAACAGTCGTGCAGGCCCTGGTGATCTCGAGGATCGACTATTGCAATGCCCTCTACGTGGGGTTGCCCTTGACCCTGGTCCGGAGGTTACAGCGGGTCCAAAATGCGGCGGCCAGGCTGGTGGTGGGTGCTCGTAGATACGAGCGCATCACCCCAGTCCTGGCCTGCCTGCATTGGCTTCCCGTTGTCTTCCGGATCAGGTTCAAGGTCCTGGTTTTGATTTTCAAAGCCCTCCACGGCTTGGGACCAGGATACCTGGCGGAGCGCATCTCCCAGAGGGCATCCGGATCCAGACCCACGAGATCGTCGCAGGCGCGCTCACTGAGAGTTGCCACACCGAGAGAGGCGCGGAAAACGCTCACGCGGAACCGCGCCTTCTCTGTGGTGGGGCCCTCTCTCTGGAACCATCTTCCTTCTGAGCTGCGCCTGCTGGAGTCCCTGCCTGCTTTTAAGAGGGCCTTGAAGACCTTCCTCTTCAAAGAAGCTTATGGTGACCTTATTAGTTAGTTTTTTTTCTTTTCTTTTTTCTCTATCTCCTGCCGCCATCTTGTTCTCTGCTGTATTTGTGTGGAGATTTCGCTTTTTATCCTTTTTGTCATTGTTCGCCGCCCAGAGTTCCCGTTTAGGGAAGATGGAGAGGGATATAAGTCCTTAAATAAATAAATAAATAAATAAATAAATAAATAAATAAATAAATAAATAAATGAATGAATGAATGAATGAATGAATGAATGAATGAATAACTCTCTAGCTTTCTCCATAATCCAGCTCATGTTATGCATTGTATGGTATCATGTAATGTACTCTATTAAAGCAATGTCCCATGTCCTTTTTTTTTTTTTTTTTTTTTTTTGCTGGGCTGAAGAGGCAGTTTTCTTGTCAGTAGATTGGCCCTATTCGGGAATACACTTGGATTCTCAGTAGGTTCAAGAAATATAAGACAAACCAACTGCAATTCCGTCTCTAACCCTAACACTTCTACTAACAGTAACATTGAAATTCCCATGGAGTCAGAAGATAACTACAAAGTCTCTGGGTGCCATTTTTTAAACTGCCTCAGTTATGGTTAAATAAGTCACAAATCTGGGAGATTTATTTTAATAGATATACTTCGATTTTCTCTAAAGTATCTGTGAATGATATTATGGCTGAAATACATGTAAACCATTAGGCATCTCGAGGTTAGTCCTAATTTTCTTGTGCAACATGATTCTTCTACTTATTGCTAGTGATATCAGTGTTATTTTCAACTACAAAAAATCAGTAAGTGAAACAATCCCATCAAAACTAATGGATCCAGTCTTATTAACTTAGAATGATCACAAAGGTGACTTGAAACAAAATTAAATGAGGAGTGTAAGGATGTCAGTTGTGATTTGGTTTGTTTTACAACTTTTCACTTCTTTGTCTCATATAAGAAAGCGGAAAACATTAATGCAATGAGAACATAAGACTTTTCTAGTCAGTCTCAAGTAGAATTTGTTCTTCTCTCCCAATTTTTGGGACATGTGGACAAAATTTAAAGTAACTATTAGCTGGTTTAAAAAATCAGCATTGGATGGGTTATTTGCTAGGTGGATAAATATAAATGATTCTTTAAAATCAATTCAATTTAAATCATGATTTAAAATTTAAAAATTGTTTTATTTAAATTGTTAAAAAATACTGTTTTTTAAATTTAAATTGTGATTTAAAGCCAATCTACCCAGATTATTTGCATGTTTATGGGCAGTCAGCCTGTCCTTTTGTGCTTACTGTCTGTGCTTTTGTGTGCATGTGTATAGAATGCTTAACTTCAGAGGAAAAAAATTTCCACATTGCACAAACCCCAACTGGGGTTGGGGTGGGGGGTACAGTTCTCACAGAAGGTAGGGAGTCCTCAAAAAGTTGTCTTGCTAATTTAAGAGAGCCTGTGTCACTTATAAGCAGGGCATTTATGAAATTCCTTTACATTCCTAGAGGAGTGTGTCTGATGTTAGGCATCAGCTGATTAGTTATGTCTCTTTAATGGTACTGGAATTATCTGAACAATACTTATCAGGAGTCCAGTTTTGGCTGAAATCCATTCGTCATTCAGTAATTGAGTTTCGCATTAGAAGAAATGGTTGAAATACTTTTTAAAAAGAAATCTATTCTAACATAAATAGTTTAATAATCAGCTATCTTGTAATCCTCTAGTAAGCAGAGTTAGAGTGTAATCAGGGATGGGAATAGTTTACATACTGGACTGCTTGTGGCATGTCCTGGTGTGAGCTTGTTACTGGTGTTCACACAACATGTATGAGATTGTAATCCCTGATCTGTACACAAGCAGAGCTAATCTTTTGGAGGACTAACATAGAGTGATTCCTCCATGGACCACAAAGCAACTCTTTATGGTGTGATCAGACGTGGCCCTTTCTTGCCATCTGATCACACGCTGAGTTAAAAAATAGGAGTTAAGTCTGCTTTGACCTAGCTATTCTTGTGTTCTTAATATGACTGATGTCCACGTGTTAGTTCAAGTTACATCCATAACCAAATCTGGATGGCTGTTGCTCTGGCTGGTTCAGAGTTCGGAAGCAGATTTGTTTCTGACACAAAGTTATTCTGTGGAGGATGCTCAGAGTGCATCTGTAGAAACATAAACAATGATGACTTTATGATAAGTTAGTTTTATATGATTTTATTGAACTTTTAGCTAAATGTGAGGAGTGGTTTTGTAGGTTGCATTAATTATTATGTTTTAGGGTGTAAATATAATAAGTAAAATGATCATAGATAGTTCAAGGTAAGTTCCCAGTTCACCTCCTCATCTGATCCAGCTGCAAAAGTGGAAAAGATGTTTGCACCGGTGTCGTGTTTCAGGGACACTCAGTCAAAGTGCATTATGAGGTCAGAGGCACTGCTTAGCTTCGCAGCTGGGAGAAGGGTCAGAGCTCCTCCAGAGCTCCTCGTGACTGCCAGAGGCTGGGCAGTTGCTTAATATAGCAATAATATTGGAAGTTGAATTTGAAGATTGCCCATGGCTTGCCTCCCTCTTGTTGACTCAGTGGCTGAGCTTCATGTTCTAGGGCACAGAGATGTTTTATATGTCGACATTTCGCTCCTCTCCCGTACGACTCTACCCATTCGTTCTGAGAGCACTGAAAGTTATAGATTAGCACTATATTTTTGCTTCTCTCTGTTTCTCTGATACTTTTTTCTATTTTAGGATTATCATCCCTGCAAACAAATATTATGTCCACAGCACTATATTACTATTGGAGATGACATTTCTAATTGCAGTAATTATATTAGTGATCTGCTTCTCCTGTACCTTCTCATTTATTGCATTCAGTGGCCTAAAAAAGATGGCAACATATAGAGTTTAGTTGATAGGTTATGTCTTGAGAATTATATGCCATTAACTATTACCATCTTACCTTTATCTTATATTCAATATCATCTCCTGAATATTATCTCATGCCTGAATAGACTTTGGTGATTCCAGTATTGGTCTGCAGAAATGTATATGTTTTAGCCCCTTTGGCATGCAATTATGCTATACTATCTTCATTTTTTTAAAAAAATTATCCATTTGCATATGCATGCTTATTATCAACGTCTCTCTGGTCATGGGTTTCAGATCACTGAATCATAGAATCATGAACTTGGAAGGAGCCTACAAGGTCATCAATTCTAACTCCCTGCTAAAGGCACAAATGTAGCATGAAGCAGGACTGTTTAAAGTTTGCATAATTTTCAGCTCAGGACAGGGACAAAAAACAACTGCAACTAGGTTCATTTATCGTCTACAGTACTGCATGTGCATAACAAATCAGACATAAAATAATTTCAGTTCAGTGTTCAAAAGTATTGAATTGCAATGATGTGATTATGCTTGGCACATGAAAACCAGAACTGGGACAGCAGTATGCCAGCTTGTGCTGAAGGCCAGGCTTTTCCTTTGCAAGTTTCTATCTTTCTAAAGGTCACTGAATTGATTTTGAGTTGCACAAAGTGTACATGCCAGTGTTAAATAAATGTTGATTTTTCATGCTATTATTTGTTCCAAGTTTCATCCCAGAGAGATGGCCCAGAAGGATACCATGGCTGATGGTATCAAAAGCCACTGAGAGGTCCAGAAAATCAGTAGAGACACACTTCCCCTGTCTAGTTTCTGGTATAGGTCATCCACCAAGGTGACCAAAGCTGACTCCATCCTATGTCCAGGCTTAAAGCCAGGCTGAAATTAAGCCAGATAATCCACCTATGTACCCGTGGAGCTGAGTGACCAACATATACTCTTAACACTTGGCCCAAAAACAGAATATCAAAGGCTGGGTGATTTGTTCAGTATAGCTGAATTCATGGAGGGCTGTTTCAATAGCAGTTTCACTATTGCCTCCTTTAGGCATAGTGGAACCTCTAAATCAGGAGTGTCCAAACTTTTTACAAGGAGGGCCAGATTTAGTGAGGTGAAAATGTGTGGGGGCCAATCATTCAGCCACATCCCCCCCCCAGCCAGACTTTGGACAGCCTCTAGGACAGGCATGTCCAATGTCAGGCCCGGGGACCAAATGCGTCCCGTTTACAAATTTCGAGTGGCCCGCGGCCTCTTCTCCCCGCTGGCTCAGCCTGTCATGCATCCCTGCCAGCTGGCCCTTTCCCATACCAGATGGAGGCATCAGCTTGCAGTTTTATGTTTTGCCTGCCCTCCCTGCCTCCGTCCACCACCACCCAGCCAACTTCCCAGCCTACCCGCCCCTGGCTCCGTAGTTGCAGCGTCCTCCCTTCCTCCTTGCATGTTATAGAGACTTGTCCAAAGTTCGGCCCTGGGGCCAAATGTGGCTGAATGGTTGGCCCCCATACATTTTCACCTCACCAAATCTGGCCCTCCTTGCAAAAAGTTTGGACACCCCTGCTCTAGGACATGCAAGGAGGTGGGGAGGATGCTGCAGTAACAGAGCCAGGTAGGCTGGGCATGTGGCTGTGGGGACGGAGGCAATGGAGGGCAGGCAAACTGTAAAACTGCAAGCTGACATCTCCATCCAGTATGGGAAAGGGCCAGCTAGCAGGGATGTGTGACAGGCTGAGCCAGTGGGGAGAAGAGGCTGTGGGCCACTCAAAATTTGAAAATTGGCCCCCAGGCCTGACTTTTGGACATGCCTGCTCTAAATATTCTCTAGGCCAGGGGATTACACGTGCACGCACGCACACACACCACAACCCCCTGGGGTCATGAGTTGCTTGATTCTAGCCCTTGTTAAATAATTTATTCCTTGACCTTTCAGAACAGCATATTCAAGTTAGTGTGTGTATATATATTTATCAGAAATATGCCCTTTAGGGGAGTAGGAAGCCTCTACTTTCTGAAAAGAGATAACCTTGCCTTATTAAAAATGCATTCTTTTTGCAAATGGGGGGGGGGCAGAGGTTACTTGGCTATTATAAAAGGGAGTTCGAACTTTAAAAAAAAGTTTGGGAACGACTGCTGTAGACCATATTTAGATTCTTGCTAAGTAACCTGTCATTGTCACTCTTGCCTCTATTCCATTGGTTTCATCACCAGCAGCTCCCTGTTTTACCAGGTAGCTAGTTTGATTCACTTTATGTGAGGGAGACACTTCGGAGTGATCATAACTGTGCACCTGTCCATTTCCCCATTTCTGGGACCAGTCAGGACTTCGACAGGATTACCTGCCGAGGTGACAGGAGACTCCTGACAAGCTGTCTGGAATCTATTTGGATCCGTCCACCTCCTGGAATGGACCAAGTTAATTGGCCCCTTAGCCTTGCAGGGTCTAACCCCCCCCCCGGAAGTGATTGGTCAATGGCAACAGAACTAGGCAAAACTCTTCCACACCCAGATCATCCTGCTCAATACAGAAAAATTAGGTCCAGAATGTGACTTTCTACATGAGTGGGGCCAGGGTGGCTGTACCATTTTGGGCAGAGCTCTGGCTGTCATGGAGACACCGGGTCCTGAACTCTTCTTGACAATGTAGCCTCAGCATGGATATTGAAGATGCCTAAGAAAGACATGGAGGGAGCTCTAGCACCACCCCTGAGGCCAACTCAGTCAGCTCAGGAAGGGAGGCTATTGAGGAGTGGGATGTGTGGTACAGTGACAGAATTCTGTTTTGTCTCAGGCACCCACTTTCAGATACACTGACTCAAGCCCAGAAGACTGGGAGACTCCACTTGGTAAGGAAATTAAAGCCAAAGTAGATCACTGTAGCTTCACCTCCCTGCTCCCCAGGTCTAGCTTGCTGCTGCACAGAAAACCAAGGTGGGCATCGCTGAGAGAAATTAGCTCTCTCAGCTTCATCCAGCCAAGTCTCTGTAATAGAGGGCAACTTGGCATGCTCATTTTGATTCAGGTCCTTGTTAGTAGTTATTTCTCCTTTCATGGACCTGGCATTCAGCAGCAGCAGCAGCACTTTCAGCCTAGATGGACTGCCACCCAGGCGATCCATGCTGTCTGGGGCTAGGAGACAGTTTATTGGGGGGGGGGGACATCCTGCTTCGTCCCCTTCTCTCATCCTGCCAGGGAAAAGTGCTCATGAATGTTTGGCTGACGTGATTGGCGTGCTCAAAGATAGAAACATTTTAGAATAAGGAAATTAACTGGTTAGAGAAGCTAACTAAACAGAAAATAGTTCCAAATGAAATGTTGTTATTATTTTCATTATTTACTGGGGGGCATGAAAAACTAGCTAATAAAGAACTAATAGCAAATTTCACAGGTGTGGCTAGAATGGACATTACTCGGGATTGAAAATATGCCCAGGATCTCTCACTCACAAAATCTGTAAACAGAGTATGGGAAGTAGCAGTTATGGAAAAACTGACTAGTGGGTTCAAACTATACAGGGAGAGAGAAAAATATGATAATTTCTTGAAAATATGGCACCCTCTACTGACCACAGGTCTTATACTTTTTTTTTTGATAAATCAGATTATGGATTGGAATGTTGGATAGTTTAAGAATGTTTAATTTGTTGTGTTACTTCATATTATATACAGTATTATTATATATATAACAAGTTATATTAGGTGATATGTGTTATTTTAAGCAGATTGTCAATAAAATATTTTTTTAAATTAAAAAAAGAATGTTTGGTTTATAGCACCAGTATTTGTAGCAAAATGACAGATATGTATAGAGCTACATGTGGGGGTGTCCCCCCCCCCGTGTGACAAACACCACTCTGTGCTGTTGCAGGGAAAGGGTATTAGAGAAATAAGGTCATATGAGTCACAATATTCACATATAGAGACTGTGATTCCAGTGGCAATATTCACATATAGAGAATCTGGTTCCAGTTGGAAGAACTATGCGTTGTGTTGTCAGATTTGCTTGGGATTTCCACCACACACTGGATTCAATAGGATTTCCTTCTAAGATATGTATAGACATGGCACTGTTGAAGTGTCATGAATGGCAGAGGTAGATTCACTAAAGTGTAGAGCTTCCACCTGCTTTGAGCACTTCTAGAATATTGGTTGTATCTAGAGATAGGCACGAAATGCAAAAATGGCATTTCATTTTCCTTTTGTTTCATCGCCATTTCATTTCGGTTGTTTCATTTGAAACATTTTTTAAAAAAAAATTGTTTCATTTCCATTTTGGTTCGTTTCGTTTCTCTGTGCTGTGTGTGTGTTTTGTGTTTCTTTTCATTTTTTTTACTGTTTTGGGGGGCGGGGTGCATATGTGGTGCTTGTGCAACATTTGTGTGTGTGTGTGTTTTTTTCCCTCCCCCAAGTCCATGCCAGCTGATCGGCGCTGTGGTGGGGGGGAAATGGTTTTTCCCCACCCCAGCCCCAATCAGCTTCAGCCCACTTGGGGAGGCAGACTGCGGCTCTATCCCTACCCAAGGGATCTGCGCCGGCTGTCATCCACTTGTGGCGGAGATACCTTGGGTCAGGAGATACCGCAGCCCTCTCTCGAACGCCCTCCACCACGAGGGGATAACAGTCAGGCCAGCTGTCATCTACCTGCAGCGGAGATCCCTTAGGAGAAAGCCCCGGTCCCGCCTCCACATGCGGAGGCGAGAACAGGGCTCTGTCACAGTCCTCCCCTGCGGGCGATGACAGCCAGGCTGTCATCGCCAGCGGGAAAGAACAAAATGAACCTAACCAAACCATTTTTTTCGGTTCGGTTCATTTTGTTCTAAAATCACTATGGGCTTCGTTATTCATTTTGTTACCTAATGAAATGAATAACGAATAACGAAATGAAGTAAAAGTTCGTTTTGTGCCCATCTCTAGTTATATCCTATCATGACTCATAGGACATATTTGGCACTAAAAAAAATCAAGGCGATAACAGTTGCTAGAGTATCTCTCGGACAACATTCCACACTAAGTGGAATCATAGAATCATAGAGTTGGAAGAGACCTCAAGGGCCATCTAGTCCAACCCTCTGCCATGCAGGAACCCCCTATCACAGGACTCCCGACAGATGGCCATCCAGCCTTTGCTTAAAAACCTCCAAAGAAGGAGACTCCACCACCCTCCGTGGCAGCTTATTTCATTGCCGAACAGCTCTAACTGTCATGAAGCTCTTCCTAATGTTTAAATTGAATCTCTTTTCCTGTAGTTTGAGACCATTGTGCCACATCCTAGTCCCTGAAGCCATGGAAAATAAACCAGTTCCTTCTTCAATATGACATCCTTCCAAATATTTAAACATAGCTATCATATCCCCTTCCAGTCTTCTTTTTGGAAGGCTAAACATTCCCAGCTCCCTAAGCCGCTCCTCTTAAGATGCTTCAATCGAATGCTTCATATCATGCTTCTGTCTCTAATTCCTTCCTGTGTTTCCACAGTTCCGTGCAGAAACTCATGTACTTGATTATACAGCAGGACTATCTGTGTGAAAATCACACTGGAAGTGGAATAAATAAGCTGGCTCTAAGAATTCAGTGGTGCAAGAAAAGGCATGTGATTTCACAGCATGCCAAATATAGTGACTAAACATTTTGCTTTCAATAATGCCTTGCAGTAATGTACTTTTTGTCTATCTTAGCTAAAATATTAAGTGAAAACACACTGCATCACATAATTTCTTTAAATAACTATAGCAGCCCCCTATCACTATATATTTACTAACTTGTGTCTTATACACATTCTTCAAATTGGACATGTTGGCAGAAAAAGAAAGTGTGAAATGCAAGCCATCTGTCATTTTACATCCCTGGAAATAACTGCTTCCACACCACCACCACCCAAAAAAATATTAAGCAGCAGCAATAAGAATAGCATTACACGTATGCGATCCTGTTGTACCTGCTTATGTTTTATGAAAAGTACTTTAAGCATTTTCATCACACTTCTTTATTTTTTTCCTTCTTTAAATTTTAGGCCAGCTGCAGCAAATGCAAGGGCCCAGTGTCATTTCCTTCTGTCAGTGATGTTTTGTTTGTTTGCTTGCTTAGCCCTACCACTTGGCCTTAGGTAGATGTGGGCCTTGCATTTACCCTTGGACAGGCTGAAAGGGTCCTGGATTCCATATTTAGACCTCTGCACAAATTCTGAACTTTGCCTTCTCATCTAAGATTAGCTTTAAAATTCCACCCCTTCTTTACCCAACCAGGATCCCGTGCCCATGCTATGGCCCTGCAGGATAGATTGTACTTTTAAAAGATATTATGACTGGTAAATCCAAAATGTTGTACAGAAGCACTGTTTTGTGCGCAAGAAGTTGGAATATTTTTAATTATTTATTTAAAATTAGGAAATGTTTCCAGATTTGGCCCTCCCTCTAGTGCTCTTTCTTTTTTTAACCTACCTTAGTGCCTATTCACTCCTTTCCCCTCCACTAATCCTTAATAAATTGTGATATTCTAAGTCCCCAAATCCATGCAGCCACATTTGCATATTATACAAATTATTGGCTCATTATTCAAGTTGTACCATAGATTCTTCTCTGTGGCATCTGTGAATTCACACTCTGGCTCTTTGTGCGCCTGCACAGAAAGCTTTGGGCTCTGCAATAGCTTTTCTTAAATGTTTAAGGATCTCCTTCTCCATACGGCACATGCTCCTCCTTTCCTGCTCTGAACAGCATCAGTTCCTTTTTACTGCTGCTGCAGAACGAATGCTTGTATTCCTGCTCCTGCAAAACAAAAAGGAATCCAACACTGTATCCGAGTTTATTCTTTATTTTCCTTTTATACATGTTCTCCTACTACTACTACTGGCTTTCCGCTTAGATCTCCTTTTGGAGAGCGTGATTTGTTCCAGTCACCCTGTCTCTCTGTCCCCTTCCCACTATTTTATGGCCTCCTTGGGCCCTTTCAAGAGGTGCACTATGTGCTCTAATAAAATTCCATTCAGCAACGGACATCACAAGTATCTTTTCTTCTTGGGAGAAGCCCACCACCACCTCAGCCTGCAAAAAATTGACTAAGCCTGCTCTCATGCAACGACATGAGCACCTTTGAGCCCATGTTTGGGAGAGATCATTAAGGCCCATGGAGCCATGGTAGGCATTGGATGAACCCCTAAATTCAGTGCCCATAGTGCCTCCTCCACCTAAGTTTCACTCAAAATCTAATACACCAGCAGCTTCGACATTGACACTGAAACTCCCAACATCGAGCTCCAGCAAGAAAAAGAAAAAGAAAAAGACTTCAACCTCGACATCGAAGCTCGACTCAAGACCGACACACTCTGTGCTGAGTCATGCTCTCTCACACATGTGCATGCATGCACAATCACACACAACGATAGTTGTGAACAGTGACTAGAAGGCAAAAAATGTTATTACATCCAGACATGAGCAGCACATACAGAGTTTGTGTATGTGGAATGGTAATAGAAGAGCTGCAGATACCCATTTCAAGAGTGGAAAAGGTTTTCAGATATGGGCCAAAGTACCCTGTTCAGAAAACCTGGATTCTGTCCATTACAACTGCTGCAAAAGACATGATGCCAAGCCATAAAACAGATTAAAATGGCTCTCAGTCCAGGTTTTCTGACTCTGGTTTATTTCTCTTTTTTGTGGCTACTTTTTAAACAACAGCAGGAAGTCTCCAGCTTCTTCCTCCTGCTGTGCTAGGGCACCAATGGCCGCCTCCTCTTTCAGCTTTTCTGGCATCACAGGACACAAGTAAATGGAAGACCGAAATATAGAGCAGAAGAGAAGATTAAAACTGGGGAAGTTAAAAAACCAAAGCAGCCTGAGATGGGTAGTTGCACCATCAGTCCCCATGACTTACAGAAAGGCTGTCTCTCTTCCAGCAAGAGTTTCCCAGTTGATTCCCATGCCCAATGAAGCTCTCGGTGGTAGCGGAGCTGTTCCGTTGCAGATATTTGCTCTCTATAACTTGCTTGGACAGTATATTTTCTATATTTTCAAATTACCGGTATACCTGGGCCTTCATTGGGTCCTGCTAGTCCAGTGGCAGAAAACTATCTGGCTGCTCTTTTGAAAATGCGGATATTCTCGCACTCAGAGATCTACATGAACCATATTTTCAGGAGAGTATCCGGAAGGATGTGTACCACCTGGTTGAGCCAATAGGATATCCTTGTCACCTTGTTTGGTGAACAGAGAAATGTGGATTTGCACTATTTCCAGTTTTGTCTGTCAACCCACATTATTTGAATGTGGACATGTCTTATAAAGGTGTGGGAGATCCCTTAAAGTGATGGAGGTAGACCACATGGCTAAAGTGTCTGAATAAAGTGTCCAACTGTATAGTTTATTACAGAAAAAAGGAAGAAAAATGCATCTTATTTAACAGGACTAAGGCATGCTTGAGAGCCTCCCACTTCCTGGTTCTTTCAAAGGAATTTGGCAGTTGCCTCCCTCACCAGCCTGCTGTCCCATGAGTGACTGCTCTCAGTGTCTCCATAGGCTCTCCCAGGGTTGTCCCTTGTCGTTACATATGTTGTACGATATTACACAGGCTGTGATGAAAGGTATGGCATTGTACAGTGGGCTGTCGTGTAACAAACGGTTTGTATAACATAAAATCTGTACAACATTAAAAAATTCTGGAGATGGGGGAAATTTGCTTAACAGAATTGCCTATGGGGCGAATCCGTACAACATAAAAATGATCACGATTACGGATTACTCTGTTTTCAATGCATTCCTATGGGAAATTTGTATAAAGGAAACTTTGCTCAACATAATTTCAGTTGGAGCAAATTAATTCCTTTATGCAGGGTACCACTGTACTTCCTAAACCCCAGCCAACCAGAGGATCACCAGCACCAGCTGATTAGGGCCCCCAAAGCATACTCCACCACATTGCAAGAACAATTGAGACAGAGGTGGAAGTGCTTTTGATGGGTAAAGGTTTTCCCCTCCTGGTGGCTTCATGAAAGCAAAGCAAAGCAAAGTGTTCTGTCCCCATGCCACTTCAAGTAGTCTCTGGGTGGTTTACAATTTAATTACAGCATGTAGGCTACACATTGCACCTCCCCCAGAAAGCTGGGTACTTATTTTACCAATTTCGGAAGGATGGAAGGCTGAGTCAACCATGACCTGGCTACCTGGGATTGAACCCCAGATCATGAGCACAGTTTTAGTTGCAGTACAGGCATTGAACCACTGTGCCATGAGGCTATGGAATAACCACTTCCCTATGGGCTATGTCAAAACCAAATGAGGAGGGGACCTGCATACTCTGGAGTGTGGGGTGGGGTGGCAAGATACTAAAATTCGTATCTTTACAAAGAGTGCCAGATTCCTGAACTGCAGCTGCCCTGGTTTCCCCTGTACCCACCAATGCATTGTCAAAGTGTCCCGTGCAAACTATTATTCCTTCCAGTGTCACTAGGTAGTCATGTTTCCAATTCACAAACTCATTTCTCTGACTGACCAGTAAAAGAATGCTTATCAGTGTCCAGTCACAGCCCCCCCCAATGCATTGTGGGAAGCCAAGCACCCCAATACAAGACATTAAATAAATAAATAAATAAATAAATAAATAAATAAATAAATAAATAAATAAATAAATAAATAAATAAATAAATATCTGGATGGATGGATGGATGAAAAAAAGAGAGAGAGGAGGGTTTTACTTGCAGTGGCAAATGAGTGGAATCCAGTCCTTTTGGGCTGGGAGAAGTTGAACAAAGCAACATGGGGGTGGGGTCAAGAGTGGTTGTCAGCACAGATGGAGGAGGGCAGAAGCCCTTTGGAAAGGGGTGTAAAAATGTGCACACATGCAGAGGTTGTGCTTTTTATTAAAAAAAAACTTGGCAGAATCACCAAGACACACCACATGGTGAAGGAAGACCTGCTTGAGCAACAGACATACTTCCATGGAAATCTCCATCAAGATGGAGATCCATACACCAAACTGATCTGCTGTGGTGTGAGTGAACCTGATGCTTGCCCCAGTGGCAATCCTCTTCACGACTAGAATTGGAGGATGCCTCCCTGTGCTATGTCATTAGAGGTACAGTCTCATCTCTTCAGCCAGCTCAAAAAAATGTTGCACAGGGCATACAGAAATCCATGATCAATACCTCTCCTCTCCCAGACCATGTTGACCCACAGTCCATGAATGTGGGCTCCTTCTAGCCTCTCCACATCATGACAGGGTGAAAGATGTGCGGCATGGCATTCAACAGTGGTATTCTTTGCCATTATCATCCAGAATACTACAGATCTGCACCACTTAAAACAGTGGTGGAACTGAGTGTGGATCCTTGCATACTGTCTTTTCCACAAGTGCAAGCAGGCAGAAAGCAGCTAGTGTGGCAGCAACAGAGAGCTCAGTCCCAACATCCTCCAATGTGGAGAAGAAGAAAAATGGCAGAATTCAAATTACAAAAGGCTCAAAGTCGTTTGTCATGTACCACCCCCAACAAAGCCCTGGTATTCTGACCACAACAGTTAGAACACCCATATACACCACAGTATCTCTCCGTTGTGTATCCTTATGCCAGATTAAAATCTAGAAGAACTTGAAGACACCCCCACCCCCCAAAAAACCCCACAGGCACAGAGGAAGAGCCGACTGCTACAACTGCGACAGATTTGTTGCTGATCTGCAACCTTGTTTGAAAGTTATAATTTTTTGTTTGGGCTGCCCCAACATTTAGAATTGTCATATAGAACACTGATTTGCTCTGCCCTCATGCAGTAATAATGTAGTCAACACCAAACCTCATACAGGAGAAGGTCAGCTTATAACACTGGTTCCCAACCTGGGGGTCGGGACCCCTTTGGGGGTCGAATGACCATTTCACAGGGGTCATCATGAGACAGTGAAGAAAAAGGCTTGGGTCTGGAGGAAGAGGGGGAAGAGTGAGTTACAGCTTGATAGGTTGGAAGGGATGTTAGTCAGTTGCACCGGAGGCTGTGATTGGCTGAAGATGCCTGTAGAGGGAAGTTCTCTGTGGCACCTGCGGCAGTGACCTGCCAAAGGGGGCTTGTGGCCTCTTCCAAGCACGGCAAGGGGTCACCACAATATGAGGAACTCTAATAAAGGGTTGTGGCATTAGGGAGTTTGGGAACCACTGCTTTATAAGGTATATTGACAATAATGTCTGCTGGATTTTCCAGGTCATCGACCTGTACTGGGGAGTTGAACCAGAAGAATGGGACAGCCCTGAGCTCCAGAAAACACGCATGAGGCTATTAGAAGATTGCCTGAAAACATCTGCAGGTCCATGTTTTGTTGTGGGTATAAAAATATGTTTTACCTAATTAACCTAGAATCTATAGTGCACTTACAACGTTTCTCTTAAGGCAAACTTTTTATAGAAGAACCCTTAAGATTTTTTTTTGCCTTTTTTGTATTCTGCAATTGATTTTGCAAATGTTCCTCAATGTAATATGTAGTATATTATTTTAATATTTGTACAGCACATCGTAATCATTTCTATAATGCAGATCAGGGGAAAGCGTCTGAATCTAAATGATCAATGACTTGTCTAAATCTATCTAGCAAGCTTGCCGGTCATGTGTGATTTGAAAGATGGTGGAGGCCAAGAAATGAAGAGATGAGTCAGTTCTGACTTGCTGTTTGTTTGTTTGCATCTTTTTGCTGTTTGTTGTGGATTTTCATCCTTCCTGTGTGGTCATGCATACCAGAGATTCAATGTACTCAGCCAGACTTGAACTGAAAGTGCAGCTAGATTAAAGTGTTCTTGGACTAAACGTGCACAAGAGAGCTGTCAGAGTTCAGCAATTGGAAAACTATTGTGTACGCGTGCCGTTCTGCTGTCATCTGCAGGATGGTAGGATCTTGGATAGCACAGTGTGTGCCATGACTGAGACCTTGGAGAGCCACTGATGCTTAGAATAAATAGGAATGAGCTTGAGAAACCTATAATCAGAAACTGTACAAGGCAGCTTCATATAATCCCGAACCAAATTAGCTATGGAATTAGCAAATAATACTGCCCTGAGCAGCTGCCTAGATGCCCTAAGCATAACTGATCTTGCCTGATTTCAGAAGCTAAGTAGGGTCGGGCATGGTTAGTACTTGGATGGGAGACCACCAGGGAATACCAGGTGCTGTAGGTGTCTGGAGTAGGAACTGACAAATGACTCCAGTATTCCTGCCAAGAAAACTCCATGGACATGGGGTCAAAAAGGGTCGGTCACGACTGTAATCACACACACACACACACACACACACACACACACACACACACACACACACACACACACACACACACACACACACACACACACACACACACACACACACAGCTCTGAGCACATCCGATCTCGCCTCATCTCTGAAGCTAAGCAGGGTCGGGCATGGTTAGTGCTTGGATGGGTGACCACCAGGAAATACCAGGTGCTGTAGGCGCCTGGAGTAGGAACTGGCAAGCCACTCCAGTATTCCTGCCAAGAAAACTCCATGGACATGGGGTCACGAAGAGTCGGTCTTGACTGTAACAATACAACAGCTGTAGTAAAATCATGCCATAAGAGATCTGTGGTTTTTTAAAAATCTAATGATAAAAACTATTGTCATCATAGTATAAGTCACAAGAATGAGAAGATAAAGAAAAACTTGAGAAGCAAAGCAAGCAAAAAGAACCTTAGATACTGGCACTAAGATTTTTAAATATCATAAAAGTGTTCCATTTGGTTTCAAAACTAAAATGAATGTAGAAATTTGTCATCTTGGCAGTTTCTGTATTATGTAGACCTAAGTTTTGCTTTTAATTCCTGGTTATGCCAACATAGCCACAGAAGTTGAATTGTAGCTCATTTCTGAAAAGTTTGTAATCATGGTGTTGTTGTTTTTTAGTATTCAGAATGCTGACAGAATCACACTGCATGGTTAAAGGGAAAAGTAAAAATAGAAGAGTTTTCACCTTTAGAAAGCGTACAGAAAACAAGGAGAAAGAATTATAGGTTTTATACCCATCCAAAGACATAGAAGTGCAGACAACACAATTCTGGCTTTTTCATCTTCATGGCTTTGTTCCAAAGTACAGCAAAGTCATAGAAATTGTTTCTCTATTAGTAGTAGCAAATGCAGAAATGCAATGTGGAAAAGCCATTTCAGTGGAGCCTATATTTTTCTACACTTCTTTTAAAATGAAAAGCAGCTGTCACCATCTGAAGAAAAGGATGCTTTGTCCTTCAGATTATGTTTAAGCCCCTATATATACATTTTACCTTGCAAATAGAGATTTAGGTAGTTTAAGAGAAGAGATGAGTCTAGGGTTTGACTGGGTAAAGTAAGGTGATTCTGTGACATTGAATCTGAATGTAAAAGCGACAGCTAATGCATACCAACTGTGTATTCCACAATACTTTCAACAGCATAAAATGATAGGCATCTTTTTTAGTATCAAACAGGGCTGATGATGGAAGTGACAATGGAGTAGGTGCCTGGGGAACAACAGTTCTGGAAAGACTCATGCTTTCCTTTAAGGATCAGATTCATATGATGGGAGAATTTTCTGGACGTAACACTGCTCCTGGAATCTCAGGTAGCAGCTGTGGCTCTGACTGCCTTCTTTATTTTGGTCTCATCTAATTTACCAAGTGCACAAAAACAGAAGAAAGGATTTCAGCACTGTCAGTTGTGTTTGGCAGTTCTTTGATAGTGCCAATATGATTTGTGTTGAAAAAATGTGGCCTAATGCACAGTGCTGCCCCGTGACTGTTAAGATGTATACGAATGACACCTCAACTGAGCTATCTGCCAGGGAAATTTCTGTACTAGCTGCTAAACTGTCCAGTCCATTTAATATTCTGCTGTGCTGATATCCTTTATTCTTAATTTTTATTACTGTATTTACTTTTCAACTATGCCAAAGTGGCTTTTTGACATGTAAAGCTTTAAGCAGTCTGTATGGCAGTTGTTTTAAATTCCCCTAGCACTTAAAATCAATTATGATGCCTTATTAAAATGCCACTTATTGGAAAAGCAAGGTGACCCACACATTGTGTAAACCATTTTATGTTAGAAAAGCAGAACCCTTGTGGGAGGTCTGCCTTCTTGTCAACTCTGCCGATGTCCTCTTGAAATATGTCACTTGAGTTATTTCTACTGATTTGAATCTGTATTGTTTGATTGTCCACGCTTGATTATATGCTGATTATTCTAGTTTTTGCCAATGCACAACTTTTTCAGGAAGTCATATGTCTGCTAACCATAGAAGATACGCAGTTTAAAAAAGAAAGAAATCTATATGATCCTACCTTGTGCAAAACATGGACTAAAATCCTATTACTTACCATAAGCAATTTGGCACAGGTTGATAAGTTGCACATCATCTGCTGCGGATACATTGCATGATTCAATGTGCAGCAGGAAGTGCCTATGCTAACTTAATAACTTGTGCTAATTTATCAGCAACATTTACACCAGCAAAAAGATTCAGTTGGATTTTAGCCATTTTTATTTATTTTTATTTTTTCCTTCGCCTGCTTATTACAGGAAGAGACTGTGATGGTGCTTCAAACCGATTTCTGCTAGAGCAGCTCTCTCAGTTCACAGTAGTTCTCCTCATTCCCGTTCTAATATGACTCGTTGCTGTTTCTGGCTTGCAGTATGTTCATGACTAAGGCAGTAGATTCACTGAAAAAAATGCAGGATATTTTATACGTTTGGAATGATCTAGTTCACTTTTTTTTTTACTGATCCCATGACATAAAATGCAAATGTGAATTAATCCAAAATTTCCAACCCTCACTGTGGGTTTTTTCCCCCTCCACTGGGTTTTCTATATGTTTTTCCATAGCAGATCCATTTGGTTTGGTTCAGACGAACTAATGCAGAAAAGTATAGTGCTTGCTGTAATTGACACGATGGCATGGTGGATGGGGCTGTGTGCCAAAGAATTAACTAGTTATTTATATTTATTTATTTATTATTGAGCTTCTATACCACCCATCTTCCCAAAGGAACTCTGGGCGGTTTACAATAGACTGAGAAGTTCAGCCAGCCAAACAACATAACTAAATACTACGGAAGACATACAATGTTAAAATACATATTTAAAAAATAGAAATATAGCCTTGGCAAAACTGCAAATGCCGGATTTGATGGCGGGGGAAAAAAACTACACTAGGTCACCAAAGGCCTCTCGGAAGAGCCAGGTCTTTAATGCCCTCCGGAAGGCCGGCAGGGACTTTGCAAGGCGCACTTCGCTGGGAAGATGGTTCCAGAGAGAGGGGGCTGCCACAGAAAAGGGCCGGTTCTGGGTCGAGGATTTCCGGGCCTCTCTGGGCGTGGGCACCCGAAGCGAGTGCGCCCCTGACATCCTCATAGGACGGGCCGAAGTTGACCGCTGGGTGATTCGCTCTGCCAGGTAGTCGGGTCCCAGGCCATGGAGGGTGTTATAAACTAAAACCAGGACCTTGAATCTAATCCAGGATGCAACGGGTAGCCAATGCAGACGAGCCAGAACCAAGGTGATGTGGTCGAAGCGACGCACACCCGCCACCAGTCTGGCCGCCGCATTTTGCACCGCTGCAGACGCCGGAGGAAATTCAAGGGCAACCCCATGTAGAGTGTGTTGCAATAATCTAGCCTCAAGATCACCAGCGCTTGCACAACAGTTCTCAGAGAGTCCCCGTCCAAGTATGGGCGAATCTGGGCAATTTGACGAAGATGGAAAAAAGTGGTTCTGGACATGGCCACCACCTGGGCTTCCATGGTGAGGGCCGGGTCCAGAACCACTCCCAGATTCCGAACCCTGTCCGCTAGCTGGAGGGAAACTCCCTCCATGCTGGGGAGAGGGCCTCCATAGCTGGTCGGGGAACTCCAGAAGAACATCACCTCAGTCTTCTTGGCGTTGAGTTTGAGCCTGTTTGCCTTGGTCCATGCCATGGCTGCATCCAGGCACTGGTCGAGGATCTGGACAGCGTCATCTGCAGAGGTGGAAAAGGAGAGATAGAGCTGCATGTCATCAGCGTACTGATGGCAGCAGACTCCAAATCTCCTGATGACCCCTGCCAGCGGCCTTATGTAGATGTTGAACAGCATGGGGGAGAGAGACGAGCCCTGCGGAACCCCACAAGGGAGTGTCCACGGGGCCGACAACTCGCCCCCATGCTGCGCATACTGGGGATGGCGCTCCAAGAAGGACTGGAGCCAACTGCAAACAGTGCCCCTGATACCCACCTCGGAGAGCCAGCGTTCCTCCAAAAAAGTATGGAGTCGGATCGCGGCCACCCTCTCGAGAACCTTGCCCATGAAGGGGACGTTGGCGATCAGGCTATAGTTAGCCAATACATCAGATGCCATGCCTGGTTTTTTAAGAATGGGCTTTACCACGGTCTCCTTCAGGCGGGAGGGGAAAAAACCCTCACCGAAGGAGGCCGTGGCGATGACAGAAGCCCATTCTAGCATACTCCCTCCGGCCGCTTTTATGAGCCAAGAAAGGCAAGGGTCGAAGCGGGTGGACGCGGGCCGACAGTGGGCAATAGCCCTGGAGGCCTCCAAAGAGGAAACAGGCCCAAACTCAACCATGCGAGGAGACCGAGGGGGTGCAGCATCAGGGGATGCCAAGGGTAGACTAGAGCAACTGGAGTTGAGACCGGTCTGGATGGCCTCTATCTTCAATCTAAAAAAGGCTGCGAACGTCTCACTACTGAACTCAGTAGGAGGCCTCGCCAGACTAGGATTGGTGAGGTCTCGAACCACCCGGAAAAGTTCTGCCTGTCGGTTCGAGGCCTCACCAATTCTCAGGGAGTAATATGATGTTTTAGCCTCCCTGATCGCAGGAATGTAGCGTCTAGCCTGGATCACAACGGTAGCCAATTAAACGCCGTCCAGTCCCTCCTCCAGCTGCACTCCAGTCTCCTCCACTCCTGCTTCATCGCTTTCAGCTCTGCCATAAACCACGGCGAAGATCGAGCTCTGCAAGGGAGGAGACGCCTAGGGGCGATCCGGTCGACAGCGCGAGAAGCTGATTCAAATCACTGATCGGTCGCAGCCTCGGCTGGATCGTCAGCCAAGCCGCCAGGAAGCACCCCAAAGGCTTCCCGGAACCGAGCTGGATCCAGAAGCCTCCGGGGGCGGGCCCAAACAAGTGGCCGGGGGTCCCCGCGGGGAGGGGCCGCGACCGACAGGGAAAAGGACAGCAGGTGGTGATCTGACCATGACACCGGCAGGGAGATGATGTCCCCTACCTCCAGATTGGAATCCCTCGACATGGAGGTAAATACCAAGTCTAGGGTGTGCCATGATCTGTGGGTGGGACAAGAAACATGCTGGGACAGACTCATGGAGGTCATGGACTCCATGAATTCCAGGGCCGCACCGGAAAGTCCATCGCCGGGATGCACATTGAAGTCCTCAACCACCAGCAGGCGGGGGGACTTCAACAGCGCAGCAGCGATGAACTCCATGAGCTCCGGTAGGGATTGTGCTGGGTTGCGGGGAGCTCAGTAGCCCAGCACAATGCCAAATCTGTCCCGCTGTCCCACTAACAGGTGAAGGCATTCTAACCCCGGACTAACCAATGTCGAGGCCCTGCTGATAGAAATGGATTCCCTGTAATTTGCAAATAACCAGGGTTGTTTTAGCAGCTTGGCATCACTGCTATTATGATGAGATGGCTAGGAAGGAAGGAAGGAAGGAAGGAAGGAAGGAAGGAAGGAAGGAAGGAAGGAAGCTTGTTTTAGCAGCTTGACATCACTGCTATTATAAGATGACTAGGAAGGAAGGAAGGAAGGAATTGTCATTTGGCCCTTGTCTGCAGCTTATTAAGGTAGCCATCCTATAACCACACCTCTTGCAGATGCATACAAATGCAAACAAGGCTGTTTAGGCAATTTTCTGAACAAGAACGGACCCAGGGAACCCCAAATTCCCCTGTGCAACTTCACAGTGAATGAATTCACAGTCCTCTCACTGTGTACTTGCATCCTAAGACTTTGAAATATAGGACTGAAAAGCTTTTTGAATGTTTAATTGATTACAGTCAGGAGTAGCTTTTGGCAATCTTCTAATTGAGGCAGTTCATGATAAATAAAGAAACCATGTGAATTATTTTCTTAGCTAGCGTACAGTGGGCTTATAAGGAAAGTATCTATATCCCAGCACATTATTAGTTATGTGAAATATCATTCAACTGTTTGGGGAACTTTCATTGATAGGAAAATATCTTTTTTGGTGCCCACAGAAGTGGCTACAATAATGAAGACAGCACAGCAATCAAAGGAATTCCAGTCAAGTGCCTAGCCACTGACTTTAATTAAAATATCATGACATGCCTATGCTGCCTAAATGGTTTGCCTCCAGCTTTGACATGCAGTCCATTATGCCTAACATTCAAGATTTTATTTTAAGTATTTGTTTACCATGTTTTGTCCCACCAGGGCTCTCAGCTTGATTGATAAATGGTTTTCTAATGCCCATATCAGAGCAGCATCATAATCATCTGGAATCAGGCACATACCTTAATGTATTGGCTTGAGAATGCTATAGAGACAATTGAGACAGAGTTAACACTTGATCTGTTTTCTCTGTTAACTGTCACTTAACTTCGTTGGGAAGTATTTTTCCCTCAACAAGGCCCCAGGACTTGTGCTACATGCTTTTGGTCACACTGTTGTTCATACGATGATTTCCATTACCAAGGAGGTTGCTCTTCAGTACCAGCTGTGTGTCGTAGTCATCCCTCCCCTCTGCCCAACCCATCCATCACAAGGACATTCTGGTGCTTTCATTCTTCATTGTAGCAGAATAGTCTCCAACAAGCAGTCACCCATTTTGAGCAAACATCATTTCAAAAGATTAAAAAAAGCAAAAACCTCCTGATTTAGAGACCCTATATGCCTATAGAGTTTCAAGTAAACAGAATACAGTACTATTAATTTTAAAAGCACAGAATGCTGTACACCATTGTTCCTTATTTATTTATTTATTTATTTATTTATTTATTTATTTATTTATTTAGGGGCCTGGTAGCTAAAAAGCAGGAAACTACTGTTTCTGTGGTGTGATATGCTGTTTTTCAAAGTCTCTCCTGGTTCTTAGCTTGAGCACAATGCTGGAGGCATTCAAGTGAAAATTGGACAACCATCTGTCAGATGAGCTTTAATTTTGATTACTGCCTCGAGCAGGGGGTTGGACTCCCTGGCCTTATAGGCCCCTTTCAACTCAATTATTCTATGATTTTACAATTCTACATCAACAGTGGACACTAAATCAGGAAATACTTCCAGTTCATCAGCCGTACTAATACCTTGATCTCAGGTTGAGACAATGATTGATAGCTCTGCAATAAAGAGCTTAACCATACAGAAAGTTGCCCCAAAGTCTGATACAGACTTCTATATATCACAGCTTTGCATGTAAATCAATTCTACAGTTCATGAAAAAATGCTCCGTTATCCCAAGAAAGGATATCTCTTACAGACCCCTTTGGCCAGCTTCCAAATCCCTTCTTTTCTTTTTTGTTTAGCAAGTGAAATAGCACTGAATTGACAAAACATGGAAGCATTTGAATTAGCGCTGCTGTGTGCATTTACTGCTATATCACCAAGCTGAGCTAAGGTAGGAGAAAAATATTTTCAAAAAATATCCTTCTGTTTACCAGTGTAAGCAGAAGGCCAACCAAAAAAGGAGGGTTCATTCCTGCACCAAACTGTGTATAATTCATTAGTGATGGCATCTGGACACACCGACCAATGGCCCTAAAAAGGACCAAAATAGGTGGATCACAGAAGCCAAAAGCAAAACAATTGGCAACTAAAGAATTTGTCTTCCCATTCCCACGATGAAAATGATTGCACAGGAGTTCCGTGAAATGTAGGAGATAGGTAGGAATTTAATTTGTGAGACTCACCCATCAGCCTTCCATGTGCACAGCTGCACCAACAAGATTTCAGCCACTCTGTTATAGCAGTTTGTGAACAGTGAATAAAACCCCATTGTCTAAAATACTGTATGTGTTGGTTTAAGGAGTCAAATAATATTTAAATTTCTACTTGATTGAAATGCTATAAAAATGTAAAGCTCATTAAATTAGTCATCCAGAAGATCTATTGCTTTCATGTAGAAATGATCTGCTTATTTCAAGGGAAACGCGGTCGTTAAATATATCTATTTGAAAGTGTATATTTTGAATGGCTATTCAGCATTCTAGTGAAATGCTTTATTTATATTATGCTTAATTCTTGATTTTTCATATTCTGACTACCATCTGCATTTCCCCTCCCCTGATTTTATTTTATTTTTAATCTGGCTAAATGATGACACACCAGCACTGCAGCTGTTTCTAGAAGTTCCTCGACAACTTAGAATGAAATTATTTAATAGAAATAGATAATAGCTGAAATCCTATTGCTTAGCATAGTAAGCCACACTAGACCAGGGTGACTGAATCAGTCTGAATTTGATGGGTATGGATTTAATGAGTCCTCCCATCTGTCTGCTGTAAGTGCCGTTATTTCAAAACATGCTTATTCTAGTTACAACTTGCCATGCTAAATTAAGTCATAACTAGAGTAGGCCCATTTGAATTAATGGAACTGACAGAAGTGTTGGTTCAACAAATCCCTGCAGATTCAGTGGGCCTACTCTAGAACAACGTATTATACTTAGCCACAGGATTTCAGCCAATAGGTACCATTTTTTTTAAATAAAACAGGTCCATAGAGAAAGCCACGCCATCACTGAATATGTCTTCTGCAGTCTTACTAATCTTTGTTCTCTCTTGCACATACACAGGGCCTTTTAGGAGAAAAATATGGAAGCATACGGATTCCAGGAGAAGTGGAGTCCTCAGAATTCGAAATGATCCTAGATGCTGCCATCGAGGCAAAACTAGAAACAAGGATTTTGGAGGAGTGGTATTGCAGAGATGAAAACGCAGTTCCACCAACTTATTACCTCAAACCAAAAACTGAAATGCTGAAGAGCAGTCCCAGTATGGTAAATCTACATCATATGATTCATGTTAAGACTTACTTCCTACTGTATAGTCTGCTCACTCTAGGCTTAAATAATCATTCTGTTCTGAAAACACTTCCCATGGTTCCTTTTTAGGACATATTTTGTTAGGTTTGTGTACATGTCGGTATATATGCCGAAGTGCATAGCCCTGCTTCTGCTTTACTCTGATTTCCCAGCTTGTTTTCATGCTATGATGTCCCCCGCTGCCTCATTTGCCCTCCCAGTTGCTGCTTCTGTTAATCTGGCAAGGAGCTGTGCAAAAGCCCCAGTTTCATCACCCCTAAATAAATAGTTCAGACGCTGTACTGGTTTAGAGAGATAAGCAGATATTCATATCTAGAGGCTGTTGAGCTAAATAATGTGTTGATTGCAATCCATCTCCAAGCTGGCAGGAGTCCATTACACAGATAGAAACTTGCACATCAACCAGACTGGCATTCTTCGGAGCACACTAAAACAGTCAATAATTTCTAAGAATTATGCTATTAGTTGACTTCCTAATTCAGAGTACATTAGTAAAGCTATGATCCTAAACCCAACCTACTCAAAACTCCTGCACAGTTGCAATAAATGTAGACCAGTAGGTGCAAATAATTATTTCTATATACTTTTGAAACAACATCCCTTTTAATTTTAATACAGTATTTATTTAGCAGAGACTGTCCAAGTATTGCACAAACTACAAACACCTTTTTGTTGTGGATTATTATTCATGCAAGAGTAGCTGTCTTGAAACAGGGCTTGCCGAATCCATCAGTTGGATGCACGTATAGGCTGCACTTGATTCAAGGAAGTTGAGGGTCAAAGCTCAATACTGGTGTTATCAATGTGAGCAGTTGGCATACCTTGCTGACAGAATGGTTTCTGCCAATGGAATTAGAAAGGAGCAATTCCACTTCTACTTCCCACAGCTCCCCATTGTCCTCAGATCTCATTGGGTGAGCTGAGGAAACCCTCTGGATGAGATTTGGAAATGTAGGGGCCACAAGGGTGAGAGGGGAAAGGCAAACCACATGGCACCACATTTTGCCATTTACCAAAACATTGTATTTCTCCTGTAAATGTTCAGAAACTGCAGAGGGTGTGTGCTTTATTTTTTACTTTTATTTGGTTTATGCCAAATAGTGGGCTGTAAATTTTGACTAGTGCTCTCTGCATACTGCAAACACAAAAAAACCCCTCAAATGTATTTTTAAATGGGAGCGATTTAGGCACATGCTTACCTACCTGCATTGAATTCAAGTCATTTTTATAGCACATGAGGTATATCTCTTGTTGCCTGGCTCACATGGGCACCTCTTTGGTTTTTTGTTTTAACTCTCCACGCAGAACAGAATGAAGTGATAGAATAAATGGCACCATCTCAGAACACACAGGAGAAATCACATTTTTGTTGTTTCTTGAACAAAAGGAGTTCAACATATGACAAAGGGTTGAACCAGCAACTCCTCTCCAGCTAGGTTTTTGTGTTTTCGGATAATTTTTACTGTGAGGAAGGGTTTGGTATGTTTATTCTAAACTAGTGCAGTCGTTCGTTAGTCTGCCCTCAATAATATATTCTTTAGTCTGCAGTCTGTACTGTATTTTGAGCATGTGTTGAACACTGCTAGCTGTCGGTCATGATTAATTCCCCCATCTCCTCCAGATACCCCTTGGATAATGGGAATTATATGTGGCTATTGGCGATAGAGGAAAACTGAACAAATGAACAATTTGTTTTTGTTCTTATTTTAAAGATGGAACCATCTTCAAACCCTGGCAGTGAGAGCAAATGGCGGGAGGTAGCAGAAGAAATTAAGAAGATCTTCAAGATAGCAGTGAAGATGCTGTACGAAAAGGGGAAAATGAAACACAGTCAAGCTAAAAGATACCTTTCCTCTGGTAAACCTTAAATCCAGGCACACAGTACACAGACAATACACTGCCTTGATAATCAACTGTAGCATATATAGGGAAAGGGAAACATTTTTCTCCTCTATTTGTTGTTTAATTAATTATACATGACAATTAATCATTTATAAAATAGTTACTAGATTTCGGGCCTTGCTAGAGTTCCTGGAGGACTGATCGATAAGAAAGGCAGCACTTAACAGCACTGCTTTGTCTTTTCGGAAAGCTGACAGTATTAAAATATTGAGACAGGGCTGTGTGATCTATGGCAGCTTTAGATTCGACAGGGCACATTTTCACTTGGTTTTGTAGGAAACTCTAGACTTCCTCTTATTTTTTTATTCTCCTCCTAGCTATCGAAGATGAATTTGATTTTGCCTTAGGAAAACAGACCCCAGCTTTCCTAAAAAAGTGTGTTTGCTACATTCGGAAGATTGCAAACATAGACCGCTTTGTTAAAGATCCAGAGATGGAGAAATATATGGATGTACTTCATAGTGGTGGAAAGTTTATGCGGGACCCGGAAGCACTTGAGAAACTCATCAAACTCAGGGATGAATTTGTTCCTACCATTGTTGCATCATCTAATTTGAGAGTCTACACTTCAGTTACCCATTGTGACATGAAATATGGATACACCCAGGAAGTGGAGAATCACTACATTGAAGGGCTTGGCAAACAACTTTATGAAGACATGATTGATATTATTCAAGCAACTGTGCAACAGAACTTTGATATAGAGACAGACTGGCTCTATGATGAAGTCCTTCAGCATTCCTCACTATGTAGAACCTACTCTTCATTCTATGAGTACAAATGTGATGCTAGGAATCTTATGCACAAATACCTTCTACCGAGGAAAATGGGCCACATTAACCCCCTTATCATATATGGAGGACCATGCACTGGAAAAACGTTTTTATTAGCAGAAGTGGCAAAGAAGGTAAAACATGCCTATGGTATTTATTATACCATTGTTTCTTTTAAAAATATATACCATTTTCTATTTTAGTTAAAGCATGCCTACAAACTGAATTTCATAGTAAACTATAACTATAGATCTTCCTAAATGTTCTCAGGTTTTGGTCCCATTTTAGAACGTATTGGTATAAATAAGTTTCATTTATTTATTTCCATTTCTGTGCCACTCCATTAGTGTTGCCACTCTCTGAGAGGTTCACTGTGTGAAATAAAATCATAGACCAAAAGCTGACATAATAAATTTTAAAAGTACAATAAATCCTGTTGCTAGCTACAAGCAGTCTTTAAATAAAAATACACAAACTAAAAACCATCCAAACATCTCTGGACAGCTTACACTAGTAGAAGACTGTTTTATAGAATTTGGTCTTAATAAAAACAGAGAGAGGTAGTCCCTGGTGAACCTCTGTAGGAAGTTTGTCCAGAGGGCAGGGATCATAACCAAGAAAGCCTGTTTCCTCATGTTGGCTTTTTTTGGCCTCCTCAGATGTTATACTTCATAACTTGAAAGACTGCAAAGAGCATGTGGAACAGGTCCCCATTTTGTGAGAGAGACATTCCACAGATATCCAGGTTCTAAACCATTAATTTCTTGGAATTATATCCCACCTCAGAATGAAGTTATGGAACTGGATATGAGCATGAGCCATTCAAAACACCTGTTCAGTTGGTAGGCTGGGTCATGAGAATGAGCATACAGTAGACCCTCGTATAACAAGTGGTTTGTTTAACAGAAAATCCACTTAAAGGGGGGAAAACTGCAGATAGGGGGAAATCGCTTAACAGAACTGCCTATGGGGCGTATCCGTACAACAGAAAAATGGTCGTGATTAGGGATCACTCTGTTTTCAATGCATTCCTATGGGAAATTTGTACAAAGGAAAATTTGCTTAACAGAATTTCATTTGGAATGAATTAATTCCTTTATACAAGGTAGCACTGTATATTCAGTATAAGCACAATCTTATACTTGTCTAATCAGAAGTGCATCTCAGTGGAGCTCATCCCCAGATCAGTGGGTAGATAATTGTAACTTGTGTTAATACAGATACATGCAGTGTTCCCAAACACTGTTATAGAACTGTGCCTGCTTTCAAAGCCCTCTAATCCAATCACCATTTTCAAATAAAGAAGGTGTTCAAGTCATTCCCCCCCTTCTTCATTTCATAGCTGAGAAGCTGTGGGCAGAATGCTGAAGAGCAGCAGAAATATCATATGTATCCTATATTCATGAGATGCTTCCCTGTACAGGGTAGCCAGGAAGAAATAGTTCTATTCCTATGACTAGATCATTAACTGAATTGGTTGTTAAGTGAGGAGTTTAAGGAGGACGTGGTGCATTGAGGCTGCCCTCCATGCAGGCAGGACAGAATTGGTTTTTAAGTGGTGCAGTGGTTAAATGCCTGCACTGCAGGTAAAACTGCTCACGACCTGGGGTTCAATCCCAGGTAGCTGGCTCAAAGTTCACTCAGCCTTCCATCCTTCTGAGGTTAGTAAAATGAGTATCCAGCTTGCTGGGGGGGGGGTGTGGTAATGTGTAGCCTGCATACCATAATCAAAACTGTGAACGGCCCAAAGACTACTTGAAGTGGTATGGGGCGGTATATAAGCAGAAGACTTTGCTTTGCTTTTGGAGATGGTCTCTCAAAGGCCCTGGGAAAAACAAAACAAAAAGTAGGGTAAAACAGAGATGGAGGTGGCCAACACTCATCCCCTGCTCAGGTCATTCTCCTCCCTGATGGAGGTCTTGTGATGCTTGCAGCAACATCTGTCCCTTGGAAGCAGTGGAGGAGGAGGAAGGCAGGGGGGATGCTATAGCCCGGCTTCCTCTTCTCTGGGCAGCTGGCAAGTTAGGTGCAGGCAAGCAGAAACAGGCTGGATGCTTTGGTCCAGGCCCTGTGGGTTGGAACGGACAGCCATTAGGCTGCGGCTTTGGCTGGTGTTGGTGGTTGTAAGTCTGAGCAGTCATTAAATAGATAGGTTGTTAAGTGCCTATATAGGCCTATATTTTATGCTATTTTTATTGCTTTAATCACTTGAAATGTTTGAGTTTAATTAACCACAGTTTGTTGTTTTAATTCTCTACTTTCTTAATTGCTTTGGAGGAGTTTCACCTTAAAAACTGGTAGAAAATTATTTTAGGTAAAGAGAAAAGTAAAAGAGTAAGGCACAAGACTTATATACAGTGGTACCTTGTATAAAGGAATTAATTAGTTCCAAATGAAATAATGTTAAGCAAATTTTCCTTTATACAAATTCCCATAGGAATGCATTGAAAATGGAGTAATCCCATTTTTATGTTGTACAGATTCTCCCCATAGGCAATTATGTTAAGCAAATTTCCCTTATCTCCAGAATTTTTTATGTTGTACAGATTTTATGTTATACAAGCTGTTTGTTATACAAGCTTGTATAACATGTTTGTACTTATTATCAATTATCCTTTGCATTGGGAAAAACAGCCAGAAGAACACAACAGTAGAGAGAGGCTATATGACTGTGACATTTACTGTATACATGGCCCAATGACCAGGTAAAGATACAGATAATGGACAAGATATGAAATCCTACATTAGCTGACTTGTGCCAAGAATGCTATTGTTGCCTTCTAGACTCATAGGTTAATAACAGACATTCTTTACAACCTGATAGTCCTATTCTTTAACTAAAGAAACATTGGCACTTTATCCATTATTTGTATCGCCACCTGGCCATGGGGCCATGACGAGTCATTTAGCCTTACTCTAACATCTGGAGAACCGGACTAAATCTGCAAACATGTATATTAAAATATAGCAATTAATCTTTTAGGTGCAACAATATTGCTTTTTGTCTCTTTTTGTCTCTTTGTTTTTACTGATAACAGTTGCAAAGAGTAACGTGGGTACTTGTGACGTACACACCCACACTTTTAATATTTCTGCTGCCACCACCAGTTGCCTGGATCACCTTAATTATTTTAATAAGAGTGTTTAACATCAAATGTTATATTTTCCAAATAAAACTTGTAACGCTTATTGATTTACAATTGGATCTTCATAGCGATGACTGATTAACTTATATGCTTAGCATTTGTTTGATTTTTATTACACTTCCTCATTTGTTATTAATCGATTTATACTTTTGCATTTGTAGGCTTATGCTTGGCTGAAGGAAGAAATGGGACCGGAATCTGACCCTGTGGTAGTTATAAGATTTTTGGGATCCACAGAGATGAGTACAGACCTTAGGAATCTGCTTCTAAGTATTTGTGAACAGTTAGCGATTAACTATCGATGCCTCATACAAAATTATCCCAAAAAAATCCACGATCTCCGGGAATTGTTTATCAATCTTTTGAACGAGTCTTCATTTCATAGACCTTTGGTTCTGATATTTGATACTCTAGAGCAGCTTTCAGATAATGATGACGCTAGGAAATTGTGGTGGCTCCCTGTCCATCTGCCCCGTTCAGTGAGAGTTATCTTGTCTACACTGCCGAACAAGCATGGAATACTGCAAAAACTGAGGTGCCTTATACATGATGAGGACAACTATATTGAATTGACTCATAGGGACAGAAAGATGTGTAGTCAAGTTCTCAAACATCAGCTGCTCCAAGTGAAGAGAAAGGTTACATCGGGCCAGCAAATCTATGTCAACGAAGCTTTTTCTAAATGCACACTGCCCATGTTTGTGAATTTAACCTTCAGAGAGGTCCGGAACTGGAGATCTCACAAAGATGTGGATGAGTCTTCTCTCTGTGTTACTGTCCATGATAGCATAGAACAGATGTTCTGGTCTATAGAGAACAGTTGTGGGCCAAGGCTTTTATCACGAGCCCTTGGTTACATCACAATGTCTAAATCTGGGCTGACCGAAATGGAATTGGAAGACATTTTAGCTCTTGACAACACTGTTATGTTTGAATTAAATGAGAGTGTTAGACAACACAACCCACTGAGAGTACCTTACATCTACATTGCAAGGCTGAAAGAAGGACTAACTGGATACCTGATAGAAAGGCAAGTTAAAAATGTCACCCTATTAGTATGGGCAAATAGGCACTTGCAACTTATTGCCCAAAAAATGTATCTCCATAATGAAGAAGATGTTCATGAAATGCATACGGTGATGGCTGAATATTTTCTGGGTGTTTGGTCAGGAGGCAGAAGGAAGTCTCTTTACAGTGAAGATCAGTACCTGGATGGTTGTCTTGACAGCGATAATAGGAGCATGAATGATGAGGAGAAGCACATCATGGACCAAACAAATTTTGACAGGCAATCACCCGACCAGCCATGGGTATTTCAGTGTAACCCTTTAGAGCCTGATATCTTTTTTGTCAACCACAGGAAAATGACAGAGCTTTTACATCACCTGACACAATGTGGGAAGACCGATGACATGCTGTATGGAGTCATTATGAACTTCAGCTGGCTTTATACCATGATCAAAATTGGCCAGTTTGATAAAGCCCTCTCTGATGTGGAGTTGGCCTATAACTTCTCGCAAGAAAAAGAGCTGAAGTTCCTGGCAAACACTCTTCGTGCTATAAAATACAAAGTGATAAAGTATCCAGGCACCCTCTCTGCTGAACTGCAACAGAGGCTCCTCCCAGTTGTTAGTTCCTTGCCCAAACTGAGACAACTTCTTCTGGAATGTGACAAAGATGGTCCCAAATATTGCTCTATTGTCCCGCTGCACTCTTCTATGGATGTGACCTATAGCCCTGAGAGATTTCCTTTGTCTTCCAGCTGTACTCAAGTCACAGAAATCCTGCCTACCTTCAATTCAAGTACAGTTATTGTAGCTCTAGAAAATGGCTCCATCAGTACCTGGGATGTAGAGACTCGCCAATTACTAAGGCAGATTACCACAGCCCAGTCAGTAATCTTAGGTATGAAGCTTACAAGTGATGAAAAATATCTTGTGGTGTCCACAACAAAGAACACACTCTTGATTTATGACAACCTGAATTCCTGCCTTCTGTCTGAGGTTGAAATTAAGGGATCAAAGCATAGCGGGATTGCTGTAGGTTCCAGTTTTATAAATGGATTTACACTGTCAGTAAACCATGCACTTTCTTGGTTAGAAGCTAGCAAAGATGTTACCGTGATAGATCTACTCTACGGATGGCCGCTTTACCAGTTTCACTGCTGGTATGAAGTGACTTGTGTCCAATGTTCCCCAGATGGGATGTATGCTTTCTGTGGGCAGTATTTGAATACAGCATCTGTGTTTCACTTAGGTAGTGGAGACAAGCTGGCCACTGTGACGTCTGAATTTTCTGGTGGATTTGTCAAATTTCTTCTCATTCTAGATACAGCTCAAGAAATGGTGATGGTGGACAGTGAAGGTGCTCTTTCCATTTGGAACACTGAGGAAATCGCCAGTCCCCAACTGATAGATGACTTTGATTGTAAGAGAGGCGATAGTGAATTTATCAGTATTGAACTTGCTGAAGACCAAAGTGCAATTTTAATATCTAAGTCACTTAGTGTAGAGCTTCTGGACACTAGCATGTGGAAAGTAACCGAAAAGTTTAGAGCTAAACACAATGAGCGCTTTGTATCAGCTGTATTGTCCAAAAATGGAGACTGTATTGTTGCTTCTATTGAAAATACCTCTGCCATTTTTGTTTGGAGAAGAGACACAGGGCAGTGTATGGCAAGCTTACAAGAAATCTCAGGAAATATTGTCAAATTGATTAAATCAAATCACCATAACATGCTGCTATCCTTATCTACCAGTGGTGTCCTTTCGATCTGGGATATAGACATTATAACAGCAATGTCCAATATTGACAAAACAGGCAAGCCAATCCAAAGACTGATACTGCCTGCCAAAGGAGAAGTGATATACACCCTTGATGGATCTGAAGTTATACATAAGTGGAACTTTGGCACTGGGTTCATTGAAGCTGTATTTAAGCATGAAAGCCTTGTTGAAAACTGTGTGCTGACTTCCAATGGAAAACTGATGGTTACATCGGATGACAAATGTAGTCAATATGTATGGCAGACTAGCTCCGGGGAAAACCTATTTCGCATAAATGGGCAGAAGATAAGCCAGCTGTTGATCACTCACAATGACCAGTTTGTTGTCTCCCTATGTGAGCAAAATGCATCAAGAGTTTGGCGATTGGCAACAGGCCACCGAGTTTGCAATATCCTTGTTGCCTTACAGAATGCATTCATAACCACTGCTAACACTTTTGTGGTTGGAATGACAAAAAATAAAGTGTTGGCAGTGAGTCTCTGGACAGGAAGTATCACCAAGAAGTACTGCTGTGATGATGGTATAACTATTGTTGATATTAAACTTATTCCAGATTGCCCTGATATAGTAGTTTTTATAACATCTGCTGAAACAGTAAACATCTGGAGTCTTGCTGAGGAGGTCATTTGCAGACGTGTGCAATTACCCAACACTTTCTTAAAGACTTTGGAGGATTTTGAGATATCACCCAATGGAAAACTAGGTATTATATCCCGCGGTGATGAGAATATCAATGTACTTGACCTTCACAGTGGTAAACTCCGAGTTGTCCATGCTTCTGGCATTATCTGGCGACAGAAATTGTCTCAGGATGGTCGTTATCTTGTATACATTTGTTTTCGCAGTGGCGAAGAAGAAGATGATAATGGCGCAATTTCCATCTTAATAGTAATGAGACTGGCAGATGGCAAAAACATTGGTGCTTGTTCTCTTTATAAAACTCCAACTTTTCTTGCTCTTTCCCAGAGGCATTTGAACATTATTGTGGGCTTTGATGATGGAAGCATAGGCACTTATACTGTAGTGGATCGAGTGGATGCAGCACTGAAAATTAAAATTGCTACTTCAAACAGCCGACAGATTTTCAATAATGCAACACAAGTGATCAAACCCAAGTGTCACCATTATAGTTTCAAGGTGACAGCAGACTGCATATGGAGAGAGTCTACAGAAGTATTTGCAAGGGACAGTCCCATCACAGTAACAGACCCAGAAGCAGGTGAAGCAACCCCAACCAAAAAACATAACTACTGCTATGACAAAGTGTGTTCTGCCATAGATTGCAGAGGGCATGGGTTCACTGCTGACAATTGATACCAATTAATGGGAAGATGTTTTGCCATTCCACATAAATTTCTGTTTAACTTGTTTATATTTTGGTATAACAAATTTTAAAAAAATTAATGAATAGGTTACAGATTTAAACAAACATTCAAATATGAGTCTTTATTCAAGGTCTTGACTGAAAATTCCTAGCAATACCATCATGCTTATTTTGCCAGTATCAAAATTTTTGAAGTATATATTTTAAAGCTTTTTAACAAGAATAAAGCTACATTTCATACTGGAATGAGGCAGATCAGCCATTTTTTTAAAAAATGCAGGTAGCCATAAGCCTAAATCCCCAGCTACCTTGAATTGCTATCACATGCAAAAATTAATGTTATCCTTTCTGATGGTGCAACCAAGTTGTCACATGTCAACCTGAAAGACTTGATATTCTGTAAGCGTCTGAAGTAGTAGCTACTGATGTGATTATTTTTAAAAGGAGATGGACAATCTAACTAGTGTTTAACACTTCTAAGTCCTACTGACTTCAGTGGAAATTGATGTTTGAGTTTAATCTCTCACACCACCATCACTAGATGTAACATTACTTTATTTTGCTTGGATTGTGTCCATTGTTTGGCTGGAAATAGGATAGAAGTTGGTCTCTAAGAATAGCCACTTGTGAGGTAGTAAATCTTACAATCAAAAGCAGTGCAAGTTGTAATTTATAGGTGTGGATTTCCATACAGTTTTTCTGTTGCAGAGGTACAAATACTAGGAACTGCTTATTATCTAGAACATGTATGACAGGAATTTAACTCCTGAAGTTGTGCTGTTTTCAGTCTTTCACAGTGTATTTTTGTACTGCATAAAAGAAATACCATTTTAAAAGGAAAAAAGGGCATTACGGATAAAAGTCAACTTCCCATTCCTTTGTTTATTTATTTTTATTTTTATTTAAAAATGGATATCCTTCATTCTGTTGTAAGAAAGTCCAAAATATTCCAGTCCTCCTCACAGTAATCTGAACAGGAAGCACTGAGACATGATGTGTATTGTCCTCAATACTTGTAGTGTATGCCTTACTGTCATTCCTGTTATTTCCTGTGTGGAACACAGATCAAATGACCAAATACTCTGGGACTAATGTTAGCTTGTGTATGTGCTGAGAAATTCTGGCTGTCCAAATGGTTCTTTACTGTTCCACTTTGTAATGAATTTCTTATTACTATCTACAGTATTTATGCCTCTTCACTTCCTGCTTTAGGACTGTTGTTCATTGCATTTTTATAGAATTTTATCAATTTCAAGGCTGAAGTTAGGAAATACTGTCCTCTATTTCTCATTGCTTGGCTCACCTTGTTGAACCTGGTAGTGATTTATAGACAATATAACTTCCTAATCCACAGCTCTGCTAAGATAAAATATTAGAGGGTTAAAGTGGCTAATTATTTTACTTCTCTTTGGAGGCAGGAAATTCAGACACCATTTGTCGAGTGTGAGTGGTTTGTGTGTGTCTTCATGGTGTGCTGTCTTTTAAAATATGTGAGTACAGCCTTGATGAGGCCTACTCATTGCTCATGTGTATTTAAAAACAAAGATATGGGGAAATCATGTATGCAACTCTCCTGTCAGGCATTATTTTTGCACTAGAGTATATCATATTATATATATGGTGAGAAACAGCCCAGAGGTGCTGATTTGGACACGCACATGTGTTGCCTGTTGACTGTAATCACAAGTTCATTACAGTAATCCCCCGCTTATCACGGGGGTTAGGCACCCAACCCAATCCGCAGTAAAGAAAAGCCGTGATATACTGTCTTGATAGCCTGTCTTGGGCCTCCTACACTTATCTTAGGTCTGGTGCTGTCCCGAATGGGCCTCCAACGGGCTTCCCAGGCCTATTGGAGGCCCCAGAAGTGGTTTTGGGCAATCCTGAAGGCACATCCAGTTTTTCGGAAGTAACTTCTGGCTTGTTGGAAACCATTTCTGGGGCCTCCAACAGGCCTGGGAAGCCTGTCGAAGGGTGCAGAAGTGGTTTCAGTCAATACGGAAGGCACTTCTGGTTTTGGGAAGCCACTTCTGGTTCACCAGAAACCACCTCTGGGATGTCCGACAGGCCCAGAAAGCCCGTCGGAGACCCGTTTGGAGCACTGCCAGGCCTGGGGTAAATGCAGGAGGCCTCAAGCAGGCCCATACAGCTTGCCCCAGGGGTCTTTGCCTTCGCAGTATATGAGTTGCGAAATGGTGGGGGACGACTGTACCACCAACAGAAGTATTAATTTTTCAATGCTTTGTGGATGTCAGTTCAAAGAGGATATTTGAATGAAGACATTTCACAGTGAGTCACTGAGTGCTGAATAATCCAGTAATAATGTCCAAATGATGAACATGTATATTTCAACCCGTGCGAAGATTTTTGGTTTCAGTAGTTATATGACAGGGTCACAGCAAAAGCTCACACTATCACTACTGAATTAGCATTATGATGGTACTTTGTGTCAGTGTTATGGGCTGAGATCCAGTGTAATGTAGAGTGAAAAGTCATACTGGAAGAATTACACAAGTGCCAGGACAGGCAGTTCTACCATCTGACTAAGACTTCCTAGCACCTCTCCACATGGACCAGTAAGTAGTTGTCTTGACTCGCCGCAGGGGACAGATATACTGTACTTTGGAATTTTGTCAGCATAAGAATCAGCCCATTTCACTAGCTAGGCAAATTGAGTTTGTACATGGAAGTTGTTTATTATTATTATTATTATTATTATTATTATTATTATTATTGGATTTCTATACTGCACCATCCAGCAACAAGGCCACTCTGGGCAGTTTACAAGGATACATCATTACAAAACAGATCAATATACAATATACAATGGCATAGCAAATAAAAATACACATAACTAAATCCACAGTAAAATCACAAACACATATTTGAGAAACAAAGATCAGCAAAGACGGCATAAGATTGAAAACCCGGATCATGAGAAAAGTAACTAATGTGTAACAAAGAGTAACAAATGGACGTGATGGATGGCAGGCTTAGACTTAGAAGTGTTTGTACATCCAGGAGTGGAGGAAGCTGACATGTCACCATTGGACCTAGACCCTAGTCTTTTGAGATCACAGTGCCAGTTGACCTGTACAGAGGTATTTTAATTGAACTGAGCTGTGGAGTGCCTTTCCTTACTGCTTATTTCAAATACGGCATGTCCTTGGCAAATGCTTCAAAGGATATGAATGCGCCAGATTCCCTTTACGTATTTTAACAGAAGGAAAATTGAACTCTGTGGCTTAAATCACACATGAAAGTAGGAAGATCTTGCCATTAAACTGAGGATTAAGTAGCAAGAGGGATTTGTGGGTGGGAATGTAAAACACTCCATCTTTATAGTTGGGTTTGTGAGTTGTGAGGTTGCTTTGCTTTCTCAGTTGCCCTTTTCCTCCAGCTGGGTTCAGCTTTGTGAGAGTAGTGGCTGCAGGGAACATTCATCATCCTCAATCGCCACACCCCTTTTGTTTGACAAATGGGACATTACATGAGCTATACCGTATGTGTGATGAGGGCAGACCAGTGTTTAATAAACAGAACTGCTACAATTTCTTGTTTTGAGCCTCAGTGACCAATTTTCCAACAAAATAAGTACCCAAGCTAGGGAATAACTCAAGTGTGTGGATATCCTATATGAAAGCCAATCTAGTATATATGGGGTGACTTGAATGACTTTTCCTAACTTGTTTGCAACCAATAGGTCATATTGAATGTTTTTATGTAAACTTTTTATTGTTGGGGAAGAAATACCCAATCAGAGATTTATATTTTCATAAATGTGAAATTTAGTTAAATTTTGTTACAGAGTTGTTAAATTAGAAATATATTGCTGTCTTCAAACAATATGCAGTCTTGTGTATGCATTGTTTGTATGAATAAATATAAACTACTGTATGAAACAATGTAAATGTTCTATTTATTTATTTATTTATTTATTTTGAAATGGAAAGCTCCATTTCCAGTGGAGAAGGCATACATCTAAATCAGTGGTTCTCAACCTTCCTAATGCCGCAACACTTTAATACAGTTCCTCATGTTGTGGCGACCCCTTGTCCTGCTTGGAAGAGGCCACAAGCCCCCTTTGGCAGGCCACTGCTGCAGGTGCCATAGAGAACTTCCCTCTACAGGCACCCTCAGCCAGTCACAGCCTCCGGTGCCACTGACTGACATCCCCTCCAACCTATCAAGCAGTAACTCAGTCTTCCCCCCTTCCTCCCCCTCCTCCTCCAGACCCAAGCTGTTTGTGCCTTTTTCTTCACTGGCTCATGGTGACCCCTGTGAGATGGTCGTTCGACCTGCAACGAACACTTTGCAAAGTGGTCCCGACCCCTGGGTTGGGAACCACTGATCTAAATGAAAAACATACTACACGTCGCAGTTTAGGCCCGCTTCAGAGTTGTGTTCCATACCATTGTTCTGACCAATGATAATGACCAGTAATAATAAGTATGCGTAAAGGCAGCTTCCAATTTTTTGGTAGCATTCTGATGCCATGCCACAGATTAAACTAAGTTCTGGGAAATCACCATGACCCAAACTGGATTCTGTAAGACAAAATACAGACTGCAGTTGGCACATCGCTTGAGGGAGGGCCAACGAGAGATCCCCTTTGAAACAAAAAATGCTAGATTCAACAAGAGGCTAAGCACCCAACCCAACTAATTGTGTCACTATTACTATTCCTGGACACCCAGCTTTTCTTCCTCCAAAATATGTGAGAGGATCACATGACAGAGGAAGGTTAGATTTGTCCACTGAAGTGTTGCTATGGGGTACTTAACCTGCCTGTGGGGACTTAACCTAGGTGGCACTAAATGACACATCCTCCTTTGAGAGGGACCATATTGTGGATGCAGTGTTCTTCCCCCATAGTTGGCAGAAGAGGAAGCCAAATATCTTGAATACAAATGCCCCTCTTTGGAGCTTCTGCACCAGAGGTTCCTGAACAGTAGGCTGGGAACCAAAAATGGGTGCTCATAGACTTATGGCTTAGGCTATCAACAATGACTTTTAGAAAGTTCATAGATTTGTGGGGAAGAAATCTCCAGGTGATGGCTGACCCAAGGCATTTTATTGTCTGAGGTGAAGCAGAAAATGAACTTTATTGCCTCCAAGTCAATATACACAGGACACCACTTCTGACCTATGAAGTTGGAAATGCTAGAAATTCACCTGACAACAATATAGCAATAAAATGATCATAAACAAAACAAATACTAGTTTGCTTCATTTTGATAACACCCAGCAGTTGATAACTTATCTGACTCAATGAACTGAACTCTGTTCCAGGTTAAGAGGTGTAGTGAAAGCCAGACAGAACTGCATTAGCTGCCCCCAGCTTGAAACACATCTGAGAGTAAGCATTTTATCTGTAGCAAAAATCAAAGTATGATTATTGCCACTAGATGGTGTAGTTGCCTTTGACTTTTTTTTCCCGCCAGAGACACTTGCTATGGTGTTTTTTGTGATTTCAGAAAGCAGGATAGGGTATGCCAATATATCCATGTGTGTCTTTTCATAACTTCTAAAGATGAACCAGATCCTGTTCATATTTCTGTCAAGAAGACCTTTGTTACAGTCAATAATCATAACTGAACATAAGAGCAAATTCATAGCAGATTTTTATCTTCTGCAGTTTGGCATGATTACCATTGTCTTCCTTTATTGTTGTTCAGTCGTTCAGTCGTGTCCGACTCTTCGTGACCCCAGGGACCAGAGCTCGCCAGGCCTTCCTATCCTCCACTGCCTCCCAGAGTTTTGTCAAATTCATATTGGTTGCATCGATGACACCGTCCAACCATCTCATTCTCTGCCATCCTCTTTTCCTTTTGCCTTCGGTCTTTCCTAGCATCAGGGACTTTTCCAAGGACTCCTCTCTTCTCATGAGGTGGCCAAAGTACTGGAGCCTCAGCTTCAAAATCTGTCCTTCCAGTGAACATTTGGGGTTGATTTCTTTCAGAATGGATAGGTTTGATCTCCTTGCAGTCCAGGGGACTCTCAAGAATCTCATCCAGCACCACAGTTCAAAAGCATCAGTTCTGCGGTGATCAGCCTTCTTTATAGTCCAGCTTTCACTTCCATACATCACTACTGGAAAAAACATAGCTTTGACTATCCGGACCTTAGTTGGCAAAGTGATGTCTCTGCTCTTTAGGATGCTATCTAGGTTTGCCATTGCTTTCCTCCCAAGAAGCAGACGTCTTTTTATTTCTTATGTCTTCCTTTATAAAGGATTCAATAAAGAGAGAACAAAAATAAAATAAAGCTAAACTGTCACTGTGATCTGAAAGGTACTTGACAGACAAATCCCTTCTGTTTTACGAGTTAGGAAATGTGGGTGAAAAAAAGAACACATGCTTTCGTGATTAAGCCATTTAGCTGACCCTTGTCTATTATTACAGAAGTGTCAAAGCTTCCTTTCTCCCAAGAAATACACATAAATGTTTTTGCCACAGAACTTCCCTGTATCGACTAGACACAAAGAAGGCTAATGGAAAACATTTGGGGGGGAGGGTGTCTTACTTGGTTCCTGGCCACACTTTTGTGACCAAACACAATGTAGCACCAGAACCTTTAATACATGTGTTATCTTTTTCACTGGTTGGACAGCAAAGGAAGAATATGTGACACTCAGCACCCTTCTGCAGCTTTATACTGCAAGAGGAGATGATGACTATCACTCTTTGGAGTAGTGCCTTTTCTGCCATTAGATGTTTTGTCTGAGCCAAAATACCTAATATATTATTATCTTGTTCTAAAGCAGTGGTTCCTAACTTGGGGTAACCCAGGTGTTTTTGGATGACAACTCTCAGAAATCCTGACCACCACAAGTAGTGGTGAAGGCTTGTGGGAGTTTTGGTCCAGTGGTATGTGGGGACCCCAGGCTGGGGACCACTGTATTTAAAGCCTGCTTGAGGACTCCTGTGGTCTAGTTGACAAGAATGACTGACTCAGATTTAGGAGATCTGAGTTGGAACCCCTGCTCAGCCAAGGAAATTCCCTGTGGGATCACACTGCTAAAACTACTAGTTAAGTATCTCACATACCCCTGAAAACCATACTAGGTCACCATAAGTACTAACTGATAGCACATCATGCACAAGACATGCTTTAGCTAGCCTCACCTTTTTTTTCTTGTGTAGGGCAGAAAATGTGTGTGTCAATCTAGAATGTTCTTCCAATATAGCTCGAGAGTCTTCTCATAGTTCCTGCTGAAAAATCACCCCCACCCCACACGTCCACCTGCAATTTGATACTGAATAGATTTGCATTAAACTGCACTTTGGGGAGCAAACAGTGGCAGGGAGTGGTATCTTCTTCAGGAAAGAGATGCAGGCTGTTAATCCACACCAGGAGCAAATTCCACAGTGGTGGCTGTGCAGCTGCTTTTCTGGCTGAGTCATACCTGGGGATCAATATAACATTCTATCCTGACTTTGAAAACCAACATGATACCCTGAGAAGTCTCTCACAAGCTAAGGGACCTTTAGCTTTCTGTAAGTGGTGTTGGAGCCACCTAACAGCAGCTGACTTCCCGCTTCCTACAATAGTCTTCCCACATGTTCCCCCAAAGGATTGATCTGAAAGTGATCCTTGGAATTTGCTACAGATGATCTGCGGGCTGCCAAACTAGATTGGCTATCCTGTAGAAGACAAGGAGAAATGGACCTAGGAGGAGACCACTGCTCACATAAGGACCCTAAACTTGATGAAAGGTGCACCCTCTTCATTCCCTCTCTCACTGTAGCCTATGGCCCTATGCCATCAGCAGATGCCCTCTCGACTCTCTCAGTGACATCCTGGGAATGCTGCAAAGCCTACCTCTGCCAGTCCTTAAATCTAGATGAAACCCACTTTTTTCAAACACGTCTGAAAACATCATTTTTCACATTCCCTGTTTTAATTTGAATTCCTGGAACAAAGCGGGGCATTGAGCAATCCCCAGCCCACAGGCCGGCCAATGATGGGAGGCTTCCTGGCACTGCTGACAGTACCAGCATTGGGCCAACTTGCCATGGGGGGAGAGGCAGTCACTGGAGTTGTCCCCAATCCAGGGAAAGCAATTTGGCCTGCCAACCCGTCTTTAGCTAGGAAGCCTCCCAGCCCTGTCCAGCCAGGAGGGAAGCCCCCTTTATAATGGTACCAACGCACCCTTTTGAAAACCATACCAGGGCATGCATCGTGTGACAAGAACGCATCACTGTGAAGCAACTTCCGTTCTCTCCATAAGTGGTGTCATAGCCCGGGTGTCTGAATCCTCCTGTCCCACCTTCCTTTGTTGAAATTCCTCTTTATATCTAGGTCTCAATCTGAAAAGAAGCCCATAGCTAGAGATGGGCACAAATCACTTCATGTTGGGATGTCCTGCATTGTCAGTGCAGCACCACAGGTAATGTGCATTCTCTTCTCCCACCCATCCCTGGTGGGCTCTTCCACTCATGCCAGCATATGCTGCGATTTTCCTCCTCATCGTATGATTTTCCGGTCCCAGCAGGAACATGAACTTTTCTACTTTGTCTCCTCCCAGCAGCTGCCCGCTCTGACAAGGAGGAAAACCAGGGATTCCTACAGCACTGCCTTTCAGCGGGCAGCTACAGGAAGAGGTGGAGGAGGAAGGTCCGTGCTCCTGCTGGAAGTATGATATCACACAACAGTGAGAGAATAAGCAGCACATACCAGCTTATGAGTGGGAGAGTTCGCTGAGGGGTGGAGGGGGGGGAACATGAACTTCAGCATTTTGGGTGCCACCCTGACAACTTTCTACTACCCGGCGCAAAGCAATTTGTGCCCATCTCTACCCATAACTGAAATCAATCGGCCTTGTTCTGCAGATTGGACACTGTTAGACTCAGGCTGCAAAAGTGCATCCTGTCCCTCTCCTGCAGACTAGTCTTTCACCACTGTTTGAGATGCAGTGAAGAAGAAGAAGAAGAAGAAGAAGAAGAAGAAGAAGAAGAAGAAGA
>JAHTLZ010000030.1:5305868-5339782 GCA_023846285.1 Phrynocephalus versicolor | reverse complement strand
GAAGAAGAAGAAGAAGAAGAAGAAGAAGAAGAAGAAGAAGAAGAAGAAGAAGAAGAAGAAGAAGAAGAAGAAGAAGAAGAAGTTAGAACTGCAGAGCTGGAAGGAATCCTATGGATAATAAAGTCTAGTGTCTATCAATAAGGCATAGTAGGGAGTCAAACTCTCAGTCTCTGGCTGCAGTGAGCTATCCAGTAGTTCTTTTCATAGGTACCCATTTTTTTATCCAGAGGATAAAAAGCAAAGTATACTACTAATACAGTTTTATCGCCCTATAGCACTTAAAGCACTCTCTGGGCAGTTTGCAGGTTAATCATGCAAGTAGCACATTGCCACCCCATCCCCAATCCCAGCAAGCTCATTTCACCAACTTTGGAGGGATAGAAGGCTGAGTCATCCACAAGCTGGCTACCTGGGATTGAATCTTCGGACATGAGCCTCGTTGTGGCTGCAGTACAGCAGTTTAACCATCGTGCACGAAGCTCCTGTCATAATAACTAGCACCTTGGGCCAGAACTGGAAGTTAAGTAATGGCAACTGGACTTCTTTTCTAAGAGATCGAAACATTTTGCTACTCATCCAAGCAGCTTCATCAGTCTAAAGAAAGTTAGTGGCAAGTCCTCCAATTTGTAGTTCACCTTGATTTCACATCACCCTGGTGTGAACAGGCTCATGAGTTGGACAACGGCCTCAAGAGGCTCATTAGGCAGATAATGCAACCAATGCAACCAATGCAACCTTTTCCGACACCAATTAAGTATAGGTTGTTAGCTAAGACCTTGCTGGTGGAGGTGTGAAGTGCTTCTGATTTGTCTGGGGATTGATGAAAGGGCAGCTTGATAAATTGCAGACAGAATATGTCTGAAGCCCCCACCTCTGATGAGAGAGGGGTTTCAATGCACACCTGAGTGGCTTCCCTGGCCCCTCTCTCAAACCAATTCAAAGATGAGGATATACACACATAAGACAGAGAAGATAGGTGTTCTCACCTGGATAACTGGGCATTTTCACAGACTTGGGTCAGGACATAATCCCAGTGTCACATGCACTTATGTATAGTGCATGTTTAATTCCTATTTTTAAGCCTTGGTAATGTTGCCTCATAGTAAAATCATGTTTCACCCATTCTTATCTTGAACAAATGGCATTATACCAGAAAATAGAGTTATTTTTGAATCCAATCAATTGCTTTTTGGTTTCCAAGGTCAGTAGTTATAAAACAAATAAATGAGCACTTGTTTTTGCAGACAGTAGTTCTGTGCAAATGTGGTGAGGGGAAGGGGAGAGATAAACATCCCAGATCAACTCAGTGCCGTAAATAGAAAATCATGAATTTCAGCTTCTAGTTAGAACCCAGGACAATAGTCCATGTTATACAGAAATGCCCAAGGCTATCCCTGTGTTTATTTCCATAGCCGGAGAAAACAGGATGATTTTCCATAATGAGAAGATTCCAAAGGCCCACAGGAGTAATTCTGGGGCAGCTTTTTCTTGCCCTCTGGTTCTCACTACTCTTGGGAATGCCACAACCAAGGCAGCTTCTATATAAGAAGAATCTGCTCTCTGCATATGCGAGAATGCTTGGTTGCTCACCTGCTTCTGTGTGCACATTACTAGGTGCCCTCAAATCAGAAAGGACTCCTAACAACCCTGATAGGACTTGCAAGGTAAATGAGATATTTAAGGAGTGGCCTTACCATATCCACATCCCCAGTGTCCATCAAGCCATGCCTTGTGGCCCTACTAACCACAACAGGCACCAAGTATCACACCTTCCAGATGGTCTAGAGTGACCAGTGGTTCTCAACCTGTGGGTCTCCAGATGTTCCTGGAGTGCAACTCCCAGAAGTCTTCATCACTAGCTGAGCTGGCCAGGGTTTCTGGGAGCTGCAGTCCAGGAACATCTGGAGACCCACAGGTTGAGAACCACTGGTCTAGACCTCATTTCCCCAAAGCCCCAGCAAGCTTGGGCAACGATCGAGGATGATTGGAACTGTAGTCCAAAACATTATTTTTAATGGAGTGTCCAAGGTTGCCAACCACTGGCTTGATCTCTCTCAACTGGGACTAAACTCCATGGACTTCAAGGCAACTGGCTTGGGAAGATGCAGCGGCAGGTGTGCCCTGCTGAGAAGGGAGGCGACCCCCAACTGTTGCCTGCCTCCGATGTCCTCCAAGGGGGGGAAGCTGTTTCCCCCACTTCTGAGCCCAAGCCCAACCCACCACACCTGGTCACAAGAACCTGCCGGAATGGTTGCCAAACATAACCTGTGTGTGTACTAAAGCGGGTGCCACTCCGGTGTTTGTTTTCCTCGGCGGGACCTGCGGGGAGGCGAGGGGGGGTTGCTGGCGGCGCCTCCCCCCCCCCGCCTGCCCCCCGCTCGCAGCCCGCAGGGTCCGGCCAGCCCCCCCCCCCTTCTCTCGGGAGGAGGAGGCCAGGCCAACTTTCCGAGGGCTTCGCCTTCCTCGGCGGGCGGTCACGTGGGGCGCGGGTGCCCAATGACACCGGCGCCAGCCTGCGTCTCTCCTGCCTGCCCAGGTCCGGCGAGCGCGCTCCGGCCGCAGGAGGCATTGGCGGCGCTTCCTTCGTCCGCCTCCCGAGGGAGCAGCCCCGGCTTCAGCCATGGGAGAGCCGCCGCCGTCGCCGCCGCCGCAACCGCCGGCTTTGCTTCCCGAACCGCGCCGGGGCGGCAGGTAAGAGCCCGTCCTCATCCGCCCCCCTTTTTTTTTTCGCGCCGCCTGCGCGCCTGGAGTTGCCACCTGCTCCTGCGAGCGGCATGTTTTGCTCCCCTGCTCGCCCACGGGCCGGCACCCCTCCGCCTGGGCATCAGCGGCTCCCGAACGGCTAGAAACTTTTTATTCATTCCTTGATTCTTTCCAACGGTTTCGTTGGCGGTGGGGAAGGGAGCGCTCTTGACATTGCTCGGGGAGGGAAGGTACCATTTGGGGAAGCTGGAAAAGTTCGTTTGGGGACCCTGCTTTCCCCCAGGAACGTAAGCTGGAGGATTCTGGGCATTGTAGTCCTCCCCCCTCCCCGGAAAATCCAGGGTTCCAACCGAAGACCTCCCGCACTGGAAGCAAGTTGGAGCCCCAATAGAGTTAGGAGCAAACTCCCTGGAAACCACCCGGACAAGTTCGTGCTGGCTGCAGTTCTAACACCTATTGAAGATGGGAACAGGGCAAATTCCGGTTGGCAAGGTTTCTGTACAGCCCGGCGTGGGCAAGCGAGCGCCTGGGTGTGCTCCAATGTAATGTGTAAGAGGCCCTCTGGCAAGGAGCAAACAATAGCAGCTGGCAAGTGGAGGTAAAAAGGGAAGGAAGGGGCAGCAAATTCTAAGGGCTTGGAGACTCTTCTTTCTGTGAGCTACTGTGGTGTCTCTCCAACAAAGGGAATAGATAGGCTGCTTTTCTCAAAATGGGCCAAAACCGAGTTATCTTTCCGGCATTGAACACCAGTGTCATAAGCAAGTTGGCCAAGGTTGGGAGAAGGTGAGACTCCATCCCCACTTCTTTCTCCAGTCCTTTTATAATCTGGAGGTTTTGCCCTGTCTTCCTTTCCTTGTGTCGTTTTTTTTCTGGGCTGTCAAGTCATGCTTGACTTATGGTGACCCTAATAGGGCTTTCAAGGCATGCAAGACATCTAAGGAATGTCTTGACCAGTGCCACCTTCCAGTGAGTTTCTGTAGCCAAGCAGGGATTCAAATCCTGGTAACCTGGTCTTAGTCCAACATTCTCTCCATTACATCACAGCTGACAGTTCCCTTATTTCCTTACCACCCTGATTGAGGGTGTAAGGAAATGCTCAAGTCTGGAGGGATAGGAACGTAACAAAGAAACAAATGTAACGTATTTACCTTTGTCAGCATCACAGTTATGAAGGTGGAACAAATGGAATGCCTATGTGGAACACAGAAAGATGGGGTGTGTGGCTCCGAGAGATGTCCCTGGACACCAACCTCCATCATTCCTCACCATTGGCTGTACTGTAGTTTTGGTTCCCAGCCTTGGGTAACCCAAGGTATTCCTGGACTGCAACTCCCAGAAGCCTTCACCACTAGCTGGGCTGACTGAGGTTTCTGGGTGTTGCAGTCCAAGAACAACTGGGTTGCCTACGGTTGGGAAGCACTGGGCTGGGGTGACAAGGGCTGAGGGAAGCTGCTGTCCAGAAGTACCGGGGAGGCCACAGATTCTGCATGCCTTGCTTAGTCACTCCTTTGAGGATCCTTGTGAAAAGCGTTTGGAAAGGAACGGCACTGGCCTTCCTTATTAGACAAGGATGATTGTTGGGAATCCATGGTACCGCTGCTGAAGGAACTGGATTGCGTTCATGTTTCAAAGCATTCACCTGGACCTTTCTTCTCTCTACCGTACACTGCTTTTGGAGAATCATATGAGCTGTGATGGAGGGAGATCTAAGAATTCTCCTCAGATATCAATAGCCATGGCTGAATTCGATAGATCTTGGTGCTGCCCTTCAGAACTTTGGGGCTTGGCTGGAGCAGGCTCGTACAAGGTCACTTCAGGTTGGTTAGTCACCCTATTTCAGTGATGTCAGACCTTTTAGAGACTGAGTGCCCAAACTGCCATTCAAAACCCACTAATTTGTTTTTTTGTTTTTGTTTTTGCAAAGTGCCAATACAGTAATTTAACCTGTATACAGGTGGCTATGAAGGGGCAATGTTGGGTGCCCACAGAAAATGCTCTGAGTGCCACCTTTGGCACCCGTGCCATAGGTTCGCCATCACTGCCCTATTTGATCCGCTATGCCTTCAGAGTGAAGAAGCTACTTGGATGGAGAGCGAAATGTTTGAGTCTCAAAAGGAAAGATGTCCAGTTGCCATGACTCAGCTCCCAGGTAATCTCACCTGGATGTCTGAGAATCTTCACTGAGAGAAATACTGCAGTCTTATCCTAGCACTGGAGATGTAAAAATTCTTGAAACTGTGGAGAAAAACCTTCAAAAATGGGAGAGTGAGTAGGGGGATGACAAGGAGGAGGATTTTTCCCAAAATTTCTGGAAATTTTACTTCTCTACCTACCACATACATGCAGTTTTGGAAATTACAAAAGATCAATCTTACTCTAATTAACTAGAATTAGATTGCCAGTTTTCAGGGTGGATTAGATTTAAATCATAGTTTTCAAAATACAGACTCATTGTTGCAGGTTTGACCATAATATACAACTAAAAGAAGATTTCATTTTAGAGAAAATAAAAATTGAAAAATTGAAAGTTTCTTTTGGAAGTAAGGGGAGACAGGAAGAGACAAGATGGGGAGGGATGATTTTCTTTTCTTTACATTGTGGGAAACCAACTTTGCTTTGCCAGGGATGGAAAAGCTGTAAGGAAAAGGGAAAAAATTCCCCTCTTTGCTCCCTGCCTGCTCTTCTCCACAGAGAGAGGGTGATTTTAATTTTTTTTGTTACCCCATAACACAGTGGTTCACAACCTGGGGGTCAGGAACCCTTTGGGGGTCGAACGACCATTCCACAGGGGTCGCCATGAGCCAGTGAAGAAAAAGGCACAAACGGCTTGGGTCTCAAGGAGGATGGGGAGGAAGGTGGGGGGGTGGGTGGAGAGTGAGTTACAGCTTGATAGTTTGGAGGGGATGTTAGTCGATGGCACCAGAGGCTGCAGTTGGCTGAGGGTGCCTGTAGAGGGAAGTTCACTTTGGTACCTGTGGCTGTGAGTTCTTTGAGTTATTTTGACAGGGATTCTTCAGGTTATATTCCTTTTTCTTAGTGCTAAGTGGGAGAGAGGTATTCTTTGGCTTTGTTTCTATAGCACAATATCAGAATTGACAACTAGAGAGAACCAGAAAGTATTTGCCTATATTTTTTCTGCTGACAATGAATCATGCTAATTACTTGCAACACAACGTCTGAAATCTTGTTGTGCAGCAATGTGAACATAACATTATGCTGCAAAAGTAGTAGTGGAAAATCATAGTACAGAAAGAATATTTCCTTGAAGCACTTCAGCAGGCATGGTTTGCAAATGTCATTACATGAAGGAGTTATTAATTACACTATTAATTTGCATAGGACTGCCTGCCTGGATATAACATCCTGCACATTTCCGCAGGCATAATGTTACGTTATGCCAGCTTGAACAAGGTTTCAGCCATTGGGTTCCTTGTTCAATTGGAGCAATGCTAAAAATAACAGTACCTTGGCTTTTGAGCAGAAACTATAGTGCAATGAGTTCATTTGATAATTTGGCCTCTTGCTTTCCACTAGTTTTCTTCAGCTTTTGGTAAGAAATGAAGTTTTAAACTTGTACAAGAAAGTCTTGAGTGCCTTCTCACAAAGGCCCAACTGCATGTACTGTAAAATAGGCTACTGAGAGAAGGACCCTGGTTTTGGACTTCAAGGAGGACATGGGTATAAATGTATAGTATAGAAGTACTAAACCAGGCATGTCCAAACTTCGGCCCTCCAGATGTTTTGGACCACAACTCCCACAGTTCTTTGTCATTGTCAATACAGGCTTGGAATTCTGGGAGCTGTGGTCCAAACATCAGGAGAGCCAAAGTTTGGACATGCCTGTATTAGACGACAAAGGTTTCTCCGATTGGCCACTCCCACAAAACACGGAACATCAAATCGTACACAAGGGCTCAAATCAACTGTTTATTCAGCACTTGAGTGCCCTTGCATGCAAATGCATGTACGTGAGAACAGGAATCCAGTTCCCTTCCATTCCTCTCTTCCCATCACCAAGAGTGGAATGTGTCTAAACTGCATTGCAGCGGGTCAAGCCCAACCAGAGTCATGACAAGATGAAACCTTCTGTTGAACAGAGATGGGTGTAAAGCACTGCTACTAAGGCACCGCGGACCTGTTACAGCCGGCTTACTTACACACCTTGCTTCAAAGGCCAGCAGCAGGAGAAACCCCTGCAGAGGAAACAAGCACACCATGCAGGATATGGGCGAGAGACTTCCGCCCTGAGTAGTAAACAGAGGAGGCCTTTGGCCAAGATCTTCAGTGTGTAAACAGAGGAATGTGGCAAGTGAAGGAGAAGTGCCTTTGGATATTTTATCTACATCTAGATCTACATCTGCATCCACATCCTTGTTGTCTTCAGATGACATTAAGTCTCACAACTGTTTCCTTGTGCCTGATGCCAGTCGTTGGTCTGAGTCAGTGTTCTGAGCTTTTCCTAAGGTACCTGCATTTCAGGAAAAACAAATTTAGCTCATGTTATCTACTTAGTCTTACTAATGCACTATTCAGGCATTTACTTGTTGACATTTCCAAGCCGTGTCTTCAGCATCCCTTGGGGGAAGATTTTGTAAAGTTCCTATGACTTTACTGCTATGGCCAGAGATATAGGGAGACCCTTAGCTATCACATTTTATCTATACTGGTCCTTTAATGAGCAATAAGACTTATTGGCCAGACTATTGCTAACGTCCTAGGTTCAGAAGTGGAATGCATACGTTATTGGTCATCACTTATATTTTCTTTTTTGAGTTGCCAGGTAGCCATTTTAGCTTTATTTAAAAAAAATCAGGAAGAGAATTAGTTCTTCTAAAAAAACATACTATGCACTTAAGAAAAAATGTAGCTAAAAGCGTAGCTTGCATATCAGTATTTTTATTACGTGTTGTGGTTATGTGCTACCGAATCACACCTGATTTATATCAAATCTAGGAATATTTTCAAAGTTGTTCAGATGTTTAAGGAGTGGGTTCACTACTGACTTACTGTCACCCTCGAGATTTTCCTTGACCAAACAGGGATTCAGATCCAGATTTATTGAGTTCTAGTCCATTGCTCCACCAACAGGCTCATATTTATTGTACCATGTCCCATCTTACCATTCCCTTTATCGGTACTTGTATTTCATATATTAATTGTTTATGCTTAAACCTTGGCTGCTTGGAGTGTCCAAAGGATGATTCTAATTTGCAAAAAGAGCCTATTTAAAATATGGAGAATATCTGCAGTTAGAGATGTAAGAAGGCCAGAGCAACCGGGACTTTGACCCAGGGCTCCAGTATTTAGAAGGAACAAAAGCATGCCGCTTGAAGAGCACATAGGTATTTGCCTCTGGAGGTCCACAAACCTGCCTGCCTCAAACACATATTACCCCCTTCAGCCACTCCTCCTGGGCAAAGGAAACACAGAACAAATGTAGGAATGTGGAAACAGCAGGGTCATCACATAGATCAGGGGTGTCCAAACTTTTTGCAAGAAGGGCCAGATATAGTGAGGTGAAAATGTGTGGGGGCCAACCATTAAGCCTGAAGTGGGCATCTGCAACAGCCACAAATGTTCTGGTTTCAAGGTGCCCAAGGGCCCGGCAGCTGTTGCACAGCCTTGGGATCAGCCCACGCACACCCAAGATGCACCACTGCTCGCATATGCTGCCCTCCCTCACAAGGAGGTGGGGAAGATGCCGCAGCAACAGAACCAGGAGCGGGTAGGCAGGGTGGGTGGCTGAGGGGATGGACAGAGGCATGGAGAGCAGGCAAATCATAAAGCTGCAAGCTGACGTCTTTAGCCAGCACAGGGAAGGGCCAGCTGGCAGGAATGAATGACAGGCTGGGACAGCAGGGAGAAGAACCTGAGGGCCACTCAGAATTTTAAATCAGGCCACATTTGGCCCCCCGGGCCAGACTTTGGACATACCTAAAAAGATCCAGACATTCCTCTCCATTCGTCCATGGTCTCTCCACATATGCCAATCACATGTGAACCAATCTTGAGAAGTAAGGCTGTGTAGCTTTGCAGTACACAGTTACAGCTGTCTGACACCACTTTAACTGCCATGATTCCATCCTACAGAATCCTGGACTATCTTGTTTAGCAATGGATTTAGTATTCTGTGATGTATTGAAGGGAGGACACGAGAGCTTTCTAGCTGAGAAGTCAAACACCTGACCTAACTACAGATCCCAGGCTCGCATTGAACACTGAAGTTATTATTGTTGTGTACTGCAGATATCTTTGTGGCCTGCATCCCATCAGTGGCTGTGTCTGACGTACTGTAGTTACAGTATATATAATGTGTTGCCTTTTTTTGTGTAAAAAGGGCCTAGCAAGTACAGTGGACCCTTGTATAACAAACAGTTTGTGTAACATAAAATCTGTACAACATAAAAAATTCTGGAGATAGGGGAAATTTGCTTAATATAATCACCTATGGGGAGAATCCGTACAACATAAAAATGGGATTATTCCATTTTCAATGCATTCCTATAGGAATTTGTATAAAGGAAAATTTGCTTGACATAATTTCATTTGGAACGAATTAATTCCTTTATACAAGGTACCACTGTATATTGCTGGTCATGGTAATGAATATTGTAATGCATTTTATACTTAAAAGGCGGCTTTAAAAGTCCTTCTAAGAATTGTGACAGCAGTTTTTCAAGTTCTGTGCCCTTCTCTTAACAGTCATAGGGGTGTTCACAAAACATCTGTAATAAGGAGGAAGTATGGTAACAAATTATTGGTGATTGTGTGTGTGTGTTGCCAAACAACTCACATATAGCCTGAAATCCAGTAGTAAGACACAGCTAGAGTAAGCCCATTAAGTCAGTGGGGATTTAGTGAGATAGCACCTATGTAGGTGTGGTCAATTCAGTGGACTTAATCTATTTACAACTTACTACTTGATTTCAATCACTGAATTATTTTTTAAAGTCTAGTTCCAGCTTCTGGGTTGATGACTAGATCATGACTTAATGAGCTCGGACAGTGTTGGCGAACCTATGGCATGGGTGCCAAAGGTGGCACTCCAAGCACTTTCTGTGGTCACCCAACATTGCCCCTTCACAGCCACCTGTATACAAACTAAATGGCTGTATTGGTACTTTGTGAAAAAATAGTGGGTTTTTTGAATCGCGGTTTGGGCACTCGGTCTCTATAAGGTTCGCCATCACTAAGCTAGCAGATGCCAAACTCTACAGCACAACCTGGAAGTGTTATATTTTTTCCAACTAGGATTCACAGAATTCCCCCATACATGTGAAGAGAGGAGCAAAATGGGAGTAGAGGAACCACAGGCGGGATATGAAAACTAGATTTGACTCAACAAAGACAGCAACAGGGTGTGTCTTTAAAGGCTGGATTCAAAACATAGTAGCAAGACAGACTCGTTAACGAAAAGAGGCTTGTAAAAAGGTTTTGTAAAAGACAATAGTGGTATTTACCTCCCTGACTAAATATTTGCTATTCTACCCCCTCCCAGTGTTCCAGGAATATGATGTAATTCGACGTTTCTCGAGTGTAGCTTTTTAGATAGTCAACCTTATACAATCAGAACTAGGTATATGAGGAGTCATTATTTAAAATAAGAAAGGAGGGGGTGATAAAAGGATTTCTCCCACTCCCTTCCAGGGAGACTGTGACAGAGTAGGCAAACATTAGCTGTGAGAATGTGCATTTCCTTAAGCAGGTGTCTAAAAATAGATATGCAAATGATCACCATCTCTCACAGTTATGCAGTGCACACCCAGGGGCCCCATTTGGTTAAGCACCTCTTGCCTAGTGCATTGTGAGGCGAAAGAGTCCAAGGGCTTTCCCTCCAGCTGTACCATGGAGTAATTCCAGGCTGGGAAAATCTGTGGCTTTTTCAGCTGCTGCACCGCAGATCCCATAAGCCCTAGCCATCATGGCCAGTGTTAAAGAATGATGGAAGCTGTAGTCCACCAGCATCTCTTGGGCCACATGTTCCCCAGCCTTACTGTAACTAATCTGTGCACATTTCGTCAGAGGTAAACCCTCCAATGTATTCAGCACCCCACCCCACCCCTATTTAGTATATTCAGGATTTCTAAACTTCTTTATAAATGATTCTTCTGGGGAACTAACAGAATTAAACTAATGTATTCCGTGAAAAATGCTTTCCTAAAAAAGTAGCGAAACACAGAGGAATTCTTTGAAAAGACCAGAATATAACCACCTTCTGAATCATAGCTCAAAATTTAAAAATAACCTGAAATGAAAGGTGATTTTGTGGTAGTAGAAACTGAGAAGTAAAATGCTGGTCTGAATGGGGCTTAGCACACACAGTTGCATTACTGGGACAGCAGCATTAGCTGTGATTTTTGCTGTCAATGAAGACTGAGAGGACTCAAAAATATAAAAGCGAAGCTATCACAATTCATGCTTACTCACAGATCATTCCATGTCAAATCAACCAATGAAAATTCATTTTGGAATTTTATGTCATGGATTTGGTTCATTTTGGGGACATTTGTACCTTACCATGAGATGTTTAAATATTTTTTCAGATTTTTTTGGTCCACCTATTTCTGAGATATTGCATTTTCAAAATAGCAAAAAATAAAATAAATGCCAAAATACATAGGTCACCATAATGTCAAATGTCATTTAATACATACTTGTGATAGCTACAGACCTGGGATAGGTGTCATTTTAAAGCTTATAAATAGAGCTTTCATTTGATATACAACCTGATGCAATTGTACATTAGCAAAATATTTAAATAAATATAAATCTTTAGCACTACATGGGAGGTCAGGATCAAGTGTAATAATGCTCTTATTTATTTATTTATTTATTTATTTATTGCATTTTTATACTGCACCGATTTCCCAGAAGAGACTCTGGGTGGTTTACATAAATGCAAATAAGAAACAAACAACAATGCAAATTAAATAAACAGTACTCTCTACTCCATTTAAGTGATGTAACATGAGGTCAAGGATAAGACTCTATCCTTTGCAGGATGGAGAATCCTGTAAATCAAAGTTGTAGTGATCAATAAAGCCACTGGCTGATTTTATCATGTACACATGCCATTTAAATATAGAACATTGCCACCTTAAAATTGGAGTGTGGTGCTATGATGATTGATTTTCTATAGTCTTTTTTCCCTTTCTCTTTCTTCCTAAGCAACTTGTTGAGGTGGACAACATACCCCACCACCCCGCCAAAGTCTGCATTACAACTTCTGTTGCAAATCAACAGCACAGCCTACTCTTTTCAGGTTTAGGAAATAACAATGTGGTTACAAGACATTTGATAGTGTTTTCATTTCATTTTATTGGCTTGGCTGCTGAAATATTTCATAGACAAAACAGATCTAGTACGAAAGATCTAGTATTGGGCACTCATTTCTTTGTCAGATAAACAATGGACTACTGCAAATCTCTGTATGTGGTTGGAGTGCCTTTAAACAGTTTGAAAACTATGAACGATCAGGAGCTTTATTACTGCATGGTTAAGCTAGATGGGCCATATAAAAGTGGCACAAAACCCACAAAGGTTTGGAAAAGTGAGATTCTTGGACCATCTCCCAGAATCCCCCTGGAATCCTGCACGTAAAAGCAACTTTGGAAAGGGTTTTTTTTTTTTTTGCCTCCTGTCTTCTAAGAAGAGGCATTTCTTACTGTATATGAGAAAATCTCTTCCATGGACACAGGCCTTGATGAGACGGAGGGACTTGTGTGCTTCAGTGACACTGAGAGTTATGCTGGTGGCGGCGTTGCTACCAGAAGGTTCTCCCAGGCCAGACAGGTCTCAGTGGAGAGAACAGACTAACGGTGTCCACCCCTGAAGTGTCTGATCTAGTGTGGGTGGCTTCAAACAGCATCTGATCCATAATGGGCAGCTGACATAATGACCACTAATGGCAGTGAAGAAGGCAAGAGGGAAACCACTTCATTTAAGCTAACTTCCCCAAGCAAATCTTTAGCATGACTGGAAGACCTAAAGCCATGGTCCCCAGTCCCCAGCAGCCCTTCAGTGGGCAGGGGGTGTTAAGAATCTCCGGGACAGCCATGAGAAGGATTACCACCTGGAATGTTCGCAGCTTATTTCAAAGTGGAAAAGCCCACAACGCCATCAGGTACATGGAAAGACTTAATGTTGATATCCTTGGTATTAGTGAGATGCTTTGGCATAATTCAGGAAAGTGTGGATATCAAGTATACTATGCTGGTAACAATGTTCCTCATCACTTTAATGGAGTGGGATTCATAGTCCATCCAAACATCAGTAAGACTGCCAGAAGGTTTGTGCCAGTGTAAGAGTCATTATTTGGATAACTTTTTTTTTTTTTGGAATAACAAGTTGCCTCTGAGAACTAATTAAATTCATTATCAAGAGGTACCACTGTATATCAGAAGTGTTAAGGGAGCATTGGAGATACCCAGATTGAATTCAGGAATGGATTTGGAACTCAGAACGCATTATTTAGTCTTCAAATACTAGTTTAGCGACATCTCAGTGTCAGTGTCAATGTTTTTGTTTGCTTCATTGATTATGAAAAAGCATTTGACTCAGTTAAACAACTTAAAGAACTGGGCCTGTACAATCATGATATCAGATTGATTGAACTGGGCCTGTACAATCATGATATCAGATTGATTGGGAATTTGTATTGGAATCAGCGTGCTGGTGTTCAGATAGATGGTCAGATACAGAAGAGATGTCAATTACAAAAGGTGTTCATCATGGTTGTATTCTCTCACCTCTAGTTTTTAATATCTATTCAGAAAGTACTTTCCAGGATGCTCTTGAAGAAAAAAACCAAGGTGTGAAGGTGAATGGAGTTCTTGTTAATAAGATAGGCTGATGACACTGTCCTGCTTGCAACAAGTCTGGCAAATTTTCAAGGATTTTTGGATTCTGTTGCTGCAGAAAACTGTGCCATGGGATTGTGACTTAACATGAAGATGACAAAATGGATGGTTATCAGTAAAAATCAAAATACCAGGCAGAAATAACATCTGTTGCAGGTTATCCTTCAGGGAAAAAGTAGATGGGAAGCGTGGCCCATGGCGTAGAAGAACATTCTGGCTTAAGAACTTAATTCAGTGGTCCACAGTGAGCATAGCTGCTCTATTTAGAACAGATTTAGATAGAAACCAGTTCAGACTACTGATCACCAACATTCTATAAGGACATGGCACTTGAAGAAGAAGAATATGAGGCAACCAAAAGAGTTCTCTCAAGCTATTGTTACCAGCTACAGATCTTTCAGTTATTTCTGCAAATTTACTCAAGCTGTACTGCCCAATTCATTGGTTTATAGGTTTTTCATTTATTGAGCCAACTATTTAACACAGAAATGGGTAATATGAGACCCTCTAAATCAGTGCTCCCCAACCTTTTTGTCCCCAGGGCCCAGTAAATGTTTGATGATTTTTCCGTGGCCCGGGGGTGGGGGGGGAGGGGGGGAGATCAGGGGGTGCGGGGGACGGGCAGGGGGCAGGGGAGGGTGTGTGGGGGGGCAGGGGATAGGGGGATAGGGGGAGGGAGGAGGGGGAGGAGGGGTGCGGGGGGGCTTGGCGTGTGTGCCTTGTGGGGGGGCATGGGAGCGGCGGCGGCAGCGGCTCCTCCAGCCTTCCTCCTCCACCGGCCGCCTGCGGGAGAGAAGAGGAGGAGGAGGAGGGCGGCGGAGGAAAAGGGGAGGAGCCTCCCCGGCCTCCCCAGGCGGCCCGGTGCCGACCGGTCCACGGACCGGCACCGGTCCGCGGACCGGGGGTTGGGGACCACCGCTCTAAATGTTGGAATGTAGCTCCTCTCCCTCCAGCCAGTGCTGATGTAAAGTCGTTACAATCCCAACAACAACTAGAGGGCCTCAAATTTCCCGTCTGTGATTTAAATAATACAATTCTAAATCACCTACCTAATTTTCCAAGAAATGTGATGGCTTCCACCCTTTTCCTACCTAAGAGACTGGACCTTGAGGAGCTGGATCACAGGCAGACACTCAATAGTTGTAGTGGCCTATATTGAGCTGTAATTGCTTGTTGAGACTATTGCCCACCTAACATGCCTATTCAGGCCATTGTTGATCTTATGTTCCTATTTCAGACCCGGGTGATATGAGGTCAAAGTGAACTATAAAATGGAGGACTCGCAACTAGCTTCCCTCAGACTGATGAAGCTGTTTGGATGAGCAGCAAAACATTTCAATCTCTCTCTCTCTCTCAAAAAAAAGTCCAGTTGCCATGACTCAACTTCCAGATAAACTCACCTGGATGACTGAGAATCTTCACAGACAATAGTTGTAGTACTCTATTTCCTTTTACTCTTTATTATGGGACAGTTACCCTGGCACAGAGCTTAGGGACGGGTGCTGTGATAAAGCTGGCAGACTAGTATTAGCTACAGTTTTACCAGCACAGCAAACCAGGACCCTCTGGGGGACTTCAATTATGAACACATGTTCTGTAGACTAGGCATGCAAACCAAAGGCAGAAATCTCTTTTGCTTAAAAACACACTGATGCTTGTGCTTCCTGGTGTTGGTAATACTGTAATGGTTTTGTCTTGTTGTTTTTTCCTTGGGTCTTTTATATAGCATTATTGCTTCTTATTTTCACCCCTCTCTTTCTCCAGCACCTGCATAATGTCCTCTGATGCCTATTTAGCAATAGTTTTCTCCCCTATCAGCAAGTATCAGTCAGTCTTTGAATACCAATAACAAACTTAAGGTACACCCGTGCAAGTGACATGCATGGCTGCAGACAATGTGATAATTAACAAAGAATAGCTGCTTATTGTTTGGGTATAGATGCAGAAAACAAAGGCTGAAGAGATTAGTCATAGAGTACTTTTTCTGCCCACAAGAGAATGGTTAAGAATAAAGGTGCCACTTTGTTTGCTTTCTAGCAGTCATTTTCCTTTAATAGTTGCATGGATGGGTGAAAATTCAATAGTTAGAAGAACCATAGATTTTGCAAATGGAAGAGACTTTGGCCCTTCAGATGTTTTGGACTCCAGATCCCCCAAGCCACAACCAGTATGCCTAACGGTTAGAGATTCTGGGAGTTGATGTCTAAAACATCTGGAAGGCTACAAGTTAACTCACTGATCTAGTCCAATGTGCTGAAGACATCATGAGAGATGGTTGCCCAGTCACCACTTAAATAGTATGTCTATCAAAAGAGATATCCAGGCTCCCAACCTAGTTTATAGTAAGCAGTGTTAAACAATGCTAATTGTGGGATAATCCTCCTGATATTGACCCCATATTTACCTCGCTACATTTGTTTTACTCATGAATTCTAGTTGTGCCATTTGAATCAACAGAACAGATACCCTCTCCCTCGTGTAATGACAATCTTTTTTATGTTTGAGGATGTTCGCTGTCATGACTCAATGCACCCAGTTCTTTTGAAAGCTTGTCAAACATTATACAGTGGACCCTCGTACAACAAATGGTTTGTATAACATAAAATCTGTACAACATAGAAAATTACGGAGCTAGGGGAAATTTGCTTAACAGAATTGTCTATGGGGCAAATCCATACAACATAAAAATGGTCATGATTAGAGATTACTCTGTTTTCAATGCATTCCTATGGGAAATTTGTATAAAGGAAAATTTTCTTAACATAATTTAATTTAGAACGAATTAATTCCTTTATACAAGGTACCACTATATTCCTGTCCCAAGAATAGCTACATGCAGCTGTTGTGTGTCTGTTCTGTTTTACATGCAATGCAGTCATTAAAGACACGGGAATTCCCAAAAGAAAATGATTTGGCAGTTCTACTGACAGGGGGAATGTTTACCTGAGAGGTTTTTAATCAGGCATCGCAATACTGGTTTTCAACACTATAGTGGAAACTAGATTTTACTGCCAGTTTTGGACGTTCATGCTTCCTGCTTTAATATCCCAGTATATGTTTGTAATATATTTGCATCATGACATGCCTCATTCCAGTTTAGTTACAATTTTAAAAACATGAGTTCATAACGCAGCAGAGTATATTGTGTCTAGATAAAACAATGGTCTGATGCAGACATTGTGTCTGAATTATTTGTGAAGAAGAACTTCCTGAAAAGTTTTTCAACTTATCTAAAAAGTTAATGTTCCATGAGTAGAACAAAAGTAGTTGCCAGCTCTGTTCCGCAAAGAGAAGTGGAATATTCTGTCCAGTACAGTACGATGGGGATACTTTAACAGTCTAATGGTTATGACTGTGCAAATTCTTTGTGTCCAAACAAAACAGCTTTCAATATACTTTTCCAGTTCTAAAAATAACTATCTACCTTAAGATGTTAAGACGAAAACCCATGACCGTGAGTGTGCTATACCCTCTGTATGTGCAATGGTGGCAACCCTTTGGACCCAACCTTGACTTTACAAATAGTCAGTGGAAGTCATAAGTGATTCTTGTGTTCCTTTTCATATGGTTTTCATCCCACATTTCCCCTTCATATGGTCCACTTTCGCATTCATTTTTTGTTTTCTGATACTTCTTATGTTGTGGGTGGCATTTTGTTCTAAAGAACCGTCAAAACCTGTATGAATCCCGTTAGATATAATGTGTGTGAACTCTTAATTGCCAGTCTGTGTAGCTTTGGGCAAATTGCATAGTCCCAGAAGAAGGAATTTGTAAACTAGTTGTGAGTTTTTTCTACCGGAAGGATCCCAAAAATGTTTACCATGAATCAGAATTAACTTTATGGCATAGATATGATGATGTCTTTTTGTAAGAATGATACCCATTTAGACTTCTGTGAAGCTACCTTGCCTACAAAAGAGAAACCAACTAGCTTTCAGTATTTGAAAGAGATGGTTGTCCCTTTCAGGTGTTTTTTTCATTGTCTCCGGGCTTGTAGTTTTGGTTTTACTGCTCTGGGTGAGGCATGGAAAAGACAATATTTGCCCACTGTGTGGTTCTATTCTTTTGCTGTTTGTATGTTGCATTACTCCCCCCCCCCCGTGAATTTGCCAGATGTCCCATGGGTTTATTACAAGCTTTCACTTCAATTGTCAGAATACACAGGAGCTGTTTGCTGACTTTTAGAAAGAAGTCACCAGTGAGTACTATTGTCTGCATTGCTAAGATAGGTATTCAGGGGCCAGGACTGGGTTGAAAAGGAAGGGAAAGTGCAGGAATTGAGGATGTTGCTGTCATTCCAACTAAATAAAAGAAATTCACCCACATAATTTTTAAAACCTTTCATACAACAAATTAGGGTTGGGAAAGTTGGGGGTCAACTTCAAGGTCTCACAAAATAGTTGGTTGACCTTGTAGTCACATGTTTTCAAAAGTAACTATTTCTCTGTTCCTTGGATGTAAAGCAAACTGTTAATGTTCAGCACTTTTTCAAAAACCAGAATCCCAGAAGGGGTGCAAAACACTTGGTTTTCCCATCTTGCTTCACAACAGAGCACAAGGCAGCAGCATGGAACATAGCAGTTAAACCGTGAAATATTTATCCTCCATCTCATAATCACAGATGTAACTGAAGTACCCGTTACACAACAAAAGAGTTAAGTCATCCCTCATTACATTACATTACAGTTATCATGGCATGGTATCATTCTTATTGGGGAAAGGAATTAATTTAAAATAGCTATTTTTAAGCTCATTATCTCCCAGCTCTGATGCACACAAGTTGTTATCCCCATGTCCCATCCCCTTGTTATAATATATCCAAAAACTGATGACACTTTTAAAGGGAATGAAATAAGCATTTAGGCAAGCCTCCACCTGCTTAGTTCTCACTAGTCAGGCCATTAAAGGCTTTGGGTGAGAAGACAGGCAACTCAACAGCAAGGGAATAGAGTATTTCCCCTACATACGCTAACCACCCCTGTTCATTTTTATAGTCAAGTTATAAACAATGTCTGGCTTGGAAACGTTTCCAGGCTGCTTGTAGATGTCGGGCATTAGAAGCCACTTTGCTGTATTTGAGCCTCAAATATTTCTGAGCAGTTCTGGTCAATAACTTTGGGTGAACAGAGACCTTATTCTTTCCATGAAGGGGAAAACGGATTAAATGGTGAGCTGGCCTGATTCCAGACAGTACTAAATCTCTTAAAGGGACAAATGCTTTCTTCAGCTTTTAAGCATTGTTCCAATGCAAGCCTGCAAAAGATTGTAAATAATGTTAAGATAAAGAAAGCAAACACCTTTCCATTCAACAGCCGGACCAGAATAGAAACTGTATTTCACTGAGGCCTCACATTTGATTGCCTTTTCTCTGTCTGTGGATTGCAGCTCACCCTGTGGTCAATAAAGCAGCTTTACAGTGAGCTCAAGAAATGATTGCTTTGATTCGAGCACTGTGCTCCAAACTGTTATGGGTTATGAGAATGCAAGTCCTTTTGTCAAAGAGATCATCTTTAGAAATATTAGTTGGAGGAAAATATCATAGACTGGCCCAGATTAAATTGTGTTCATTCTGCATAGTTATAAAACTGGGGCAAATGGTGGGTTGAAACTAGGAATGGGCACCATACGAAAAATGACACGCTGTGTCGTCGTTTCGTTAGCTAACAAAACGAAATGAAACAGGGAAGCAGCATTTTGTTACAAATGAAATGAAACACCATTTTTTCTGTAGAACAAAATGATTCATTCTAGAGGAAATGGTAGGGGAGCTTCCTCAAGCTCTTCCCTGAAAGCCCCCCAGATTTGGAAAGATTTGGGGGGCAGGGGCAGGGAGCTGAGTTATGATGAACCAAAGGGGGTGCCCATAGGAAAAAAAATTCTAATTGGAATCGGAAGCTGATCAGGCAAGCGATAGCGCTGCCACCGCTTCCCAATTAGAAGGGATTTCCCTAGGGGCACCCCCTTTTGAGCTTCATAACTCTGCCCCCTTACTCCCCAATGTTTCCAAATTTCAAGGGGTTCTCTAAATCACTTTCTGAAGGTGCCCCAGCTCCTTTGGTGCCCCAAGGTAAGTAATTTTTGAGTGCAATCAAAATTTACTTACCTTTGGGGCTCCAAAGTAGCAGCGGTACCTTTCCAAAGTAATTTTAGGGAACCCCCTGAAACCTTGAAAAAATTGGGGGTAAGAAGACTTAGTTATGAGCTCTAAAGGGGCTGGGGGTAGCTAATTGGCAAAGTATGCTGGGAGCATAGATGTAATAAGGCAGTTTGCTCTATGGCAGGGATGGCGAACCTATGGCACGCGTGCCAAAGGTGGCACGGAAAGAGCTTTCGCCTGGCACGCGACATGCTCCTTTCCCCCCCACTTCTCCCTCCTCTGGACCAGCCATGAGGAATTTGTGGAGGAGGAAGTGGGGGGGCAGGGAGCATGTCGGGTGCCAGGCCAACCCTGCCGTCACCATTGCCATCGCCACCCTTGCTGCCGCCCCCTGCCACTCCTGACCCCACCTCCGCCAACCCCGCCGCCATCACCAATGCCATCCCTGCCCCTCCCGCCACCACTGCCGCCACCGATAACCCTGACCCCGGCGCCCTTGCTGCCCTTGACCTCTCCCCACCCTCCCACTGCCGCTGATTCCCAACCCCCCCGCCGCCGTCCCCATCGCCATCGCCCTTGCCACCCATGCCACTGCCGCCCCAACCCCACCTCTGCTGCCATCACCACCACCATCCCTGTCCCTCCCACCACCGCCGCAGACGATGACCCTGACCCCGCCCCCTCCATCACCCTTGCTGCCTTCGCCCCCTTCCCCCCTGCCACCGATCTCGACCACTACCACCACCACTTCCGCTGCCACCGCTACCGCTGCCGCCGCCGAGTTTAAACACTCGGTGGCAAAAAGGTTCACCATCCCTGCTCTATGGTATTAACTTCCTAATTGCCTCCATACTCCCAGCACAGGAGCAGCTGGGGGGAAACCCTCTGCTTTCTGTGTCTCTCCCCTCATCCCAGCTGGTAGGCAGGGATCACAAGGGAGAAGGAAGAAAGCAGTGGTAAATTGAAACTATGTTTCAATTTACCTCTGCCTCCTTCCTTCTCCCATGCTCCCTCCTCCTCCCATGGAGGTTTTCTGGACAGGGAGGGCTGTGGGCACTGGAGGCTGCCCCACTGCCCACAGCACTTCCTGTCCAAAACACACACCCCGGGAGGAGAGGGTGGCAGGGAAGAAAGGAGTAGTCAGGCAGGGAATTTACTTCTGTCTGGCTACTCCTTTCCTCCTACACCCCACCTCCCAGCTGGGATTGAGCTGTCAAAATCAGCTGGGAGGTGGTGGGGAGGAGGCTTTTGAATCCCCCACTACACCAGCTAGAGCACTGGTGCCATGGGAGATTCATTTTGTTTTGTTTTGTTTCATAAGTAAGGATTTAAAAAAAATCATTACGATACAAAATGAAACACGGGGGGATGAAATGGAACAAAAAGAAACACAGTTTTTCCATTTCGTGCCCACCCCTAGTTGAAACAGTTTGTAAGATTGGTCATGGAAAACATGGGAAAGGCATATTATTACTTCTTTGCTCCTGTGGCTATTTGAGAGTGTGGATTGTTAACCTCCATACACTCCCAGATTGAAGAAGAAGCATGGTGTCTTCAGGTGCATGTTGAAGCACCTTCTCTGTTAAAAAGAATGTATTATGTATCTTGAAAATGCAGTTTGGTCCTTAGATTGCACCCTCCTTGAGGTGCTTGCATAGCTGGAATATCTTAAGCTGGAAGGCAGAAAGGAGAGGGCCTTCATGGTGGTAGCTCCCTTCATATGATCATTCCTCCCATAAGTGTTTGAAAACACATGATTAGTTTGGGCTTTGGAAAGGATGAGTAAACTGTTGTTCTTGTGCACATTTCAGGAAATCCTTTTTACATTGTTTAAACTCCAATCTTACAAGGTTGTGTTGGAAACCCCTAGTTATACATATTATTATTATTATGTTCTGCTAATCAAAACTCCCAAATTAGAACTTGGAATTCTTGTTTACTTGCATGCTTCCTGTCTTCCTTCCCCTATTGAAGCAAATAGACCTGATTGTGATGATATAACTCACCTATGTTAATGGGCTTTGGCTGGCAGTCATTTTTCTTGAGAGGACATTGTGTTGCACTTTGGGGCCTCTTGTGACACTGCATAATTCATTTTGGATAATAGCTTTATGGATAACAGTGACTGTCAGAAAGATTAATATATAGGTACTCCATCAAACCAATCCTGAACTCTTTCCGGAAGCAAAAACAATAATACTGAATGCATGAATCTTCAGTCATAACATCAGAAGGCAAGAGTCACTGGAAAAAGACAGTAATGCTGGGTAAAGTTGAAGACAATTGGAGGGGGGAGAGAAGACTGACTCTCAGATGGATTAGCTCAGAAAAGGAAGGCATCACTACTGGTGTGCAGGACCTGACCAGGACTTTTGATGTGTGGACCTTTAGGTGGTCACTCATTTATAGACTTATAGGGCCAGCATAAAAGTGTACTGCTTATGCAAGTCAGAAGAGACTTGACACACTTGCAACAACAATTCATACTCCCTCTTTCCCTGTTATTGACTATACCATACATCACCCATGACTCCCATTATGATTATTCTGTGTATGGATGGCACTCTTTCACTAAATGAAGATCTCTTGACATTTCATTCAAGGAGAAAAAAGATGTCCATAGTTGCCCCCAGCTGTTTATTCTGATTAGGGTTTTTTGTCACCCTCTTTCCTCACCTACCTCAGCTCTCTTGTCTTACCCCACACCAGGAAGTGTGGCATGCTACCCATGATAAGCCTATAGGGCATTTGGGTAAGGAAGCCAAATTGTATGTTCATGGTGTGGTGCGCTTGGGTTTTCTACTAATAGTACTAATGCTGTACTTCAAAAGGTCCCCATTCTTTATGTTCTGTATCAAATTATGAACATAAGAAACTGCTTTTTATGAAGTCTGGCCATCAGTCTGTCTTGCTCAGTATTTTCAACATGGAATGGTGAGCTACAAATATTGAAGGCTTCTAGCAGTTTTCCCTGCCCTGCCTGAAAAAGTTCAGGATTGAACTGGGGATCTTTTTGCATGCAATGCATACAGGCTGCCGTTGATGGGCAGTGTTTCATCTTCAGCATCATCTAAATTCATAGCTGACTTTTTGTAGTTATTTTTCCTTCATGGGTCAACATGACGACCTCTGTTTTTTGTGTAAACTCCGTGGCCAATCTTCCTGTTTTGCAAAGGGATGAGCCAACACTGAGAGGCAGTGACTTGCCCAAGGCCACCCAACAAGTCCATAGCAGAGCAGGGGTCATGAACCCACAGTAATGAACCAACAGAAAGCCCAAACAGAATGGTTTGCTGGGACGTTCTTTGCTCTTCAGTGGAAAGATACAACTAAGGTAAAACTTGATTTTTCCAAAACAGAAGAAGAAGAAAAAGCAGAACAGAAAATCAGCATGACCATACTTTTTCACCATTAAGCATAGAAATGTGAGCTCTATGAATAAGACCTTTAATAATAAATACTGTATGTCTATAATATGTCTATAGTGTATTTTTATCCCTAAAAGGAATTTCAGCCAACCACTCCATCATCATACTCACTGCCCCAACAGTCCTTATTCAGTTTCTCCATCCCCCAATGTCTGCATCTCAATATTTTGCTTAGTATTCTAGGGGTTAGGATTATTTTCTCCTTTGAAAATCCGGTTTAAATCTCTTTAAGTCTGTCTCGTGATGTTGTCTGCAGCTGATTTGTTCTGTATATTTCATGTCATGGTCTGCCCTTTTTATTCCATTGGCACTTGGAGAGGTGCTTGGAGTTTACAAACATGTGTTTCATGTTAACTAACATAGAAATTGAAAGTAAGTCTACAGAATTTCCCAATTTCCAAGAGAAAATACAAGCAAGGTGCTTCAACAAAATTTTGCAGAACTGTTGTAGTTCTGTCCATGGTCTCAATGGCCAAAATCTTGTGCAGTTGCTTGTGGAGATTCTCAGTCTTGAGCCACTGTGTCAATAGAATTATGGAACGGAAATGGCACAACTTGCAATGCCAAATAAGAAGTCCCTGCTTAAACCCTTCACCACACACCAAACCACCTGAACTGGTCTGCAATGAGGAATCTAAGTGGGGACTCATGAATTAGTGGGAATTTACCCCTGCAAGGTATTTTCCTTTACCTGTTGTAGCTACACAACAGTTTTTTTTCATTGATTCTATTCCATTCACTCTCTCTCACACACACACTCACTTTCACACACATCCCAGGGTTTATGTTATCTCCATCCCTCAGCAGTTAGTATTCCATGTTGACTGTGTATGTTAAATCCCAATTCAGCTGTTTATCATGGTTCTTCATATAGGGAGATAGGTATCCCCTTTTTCTATATTTCTGCAAACGCAAGTGTTACTCCAAGTCTTGTCTGTTGATTTTGGCTAAAGCAGTGTTGCCACTCCAAAACTCTAAACATTACTGGCATGTTAATGATTTCCACAGTAAATGAATTCTTGTTCATAAATGTTAGGAAGAACTTAGAAAAAAATCATCCAGTGTAAGGATGTGTCACTGGATAACAAGAACAAGATCATCCACACTCTTGTGTTTCCGGTCACCATACAGTATATGGCTGTGAAAGTTGGATGATGATGAAAGCTGACGGGGGGGGGGATAATTCCTTTAAACATGGTGATGGATTTGAGGACTTTCAGAAAGACAAACAAGTGGTTCCTAGAACAAATCAAGCCTGAACTATCTCTGGAGGGAAAAATAATGAAATGGAGGGTGTCCTATTTTGGGCACATCATGAGAAGGCAAGATTCTCTGCAAAATGCTGAGAAGAGTAGATGGCAGCAGGTAAAACTAAGAGTAAGACCAAACCTGATATGGATTTATTCCCTAAAGCAGTGGTGCTGAACCTTCAGCACTCCAGAGGTTTGGGACCACAATTCCAAGAATTCCAAGCCTAGATTGCTGATGACAAAGGACTATGGGAGTTGTGGTCCAAAACATCTGGAGTGATGAAAGTTCACCACCACTGCCCTAAAGGGAGACATTGACACAGACTTGAGTATACAAGCCCTTGAGCAGGGCTGCGGAGGGCAGGACACTCTGGAGCTATCTCATTCATAGGGTCAGTATAAGTTGGAGGCAACTTGCTGGCATGTAATGACAGAGAAATTAAATGAGTTACTTGCATCTGTCTTCACGATAGAAGACCTTGAGCAGATTCCGCTGCCTGAACCGCCCCGCTTGACTAAAGAATTAAATCAAATACAGGTTAAAAGAGAGGATGTTTTAGGACTAATTGATAAATTGAAGATTAACAAGTCACCGGGCCCAGATGGCATCCACCCAAGGGTTATTAGGGAACTGAGAAATGAAATTGCAGATCTCTTAATGGTAATATGCAACTTGTCTCTTAAAATGGCCACAGTGCCGGAGGACTGGAGGATAGCAGATGTCACACCAATTTTTAAAAAAGGAAGGAGGGGGGACCCGGGAAACTACAGGCCAGTTAGCCTTACATCTGTCCCAGGGAAGATGGTGGAAAGCCTCATCCAAGAGAAAATCTTAAAACACATAGAAGAACAAACCTTGCTGAGAGAAAATCAGCATGGCTTCTGCAAGGGTAAGTCTTGTCTGACAAATCTTTTAGAATTTTTTGAAAAGTTCAACAGGCATGTAGATTTGGGTGAACCGGTGGATATAGTCTATCTGGATTTTCAAAAGGCTTTTGACACAGTCCCTCACCAAAGGCTGCTGAGAAAATTGCACAGTCAGGGGATAAGAGGGCAGGTCCTCTTATGGATTGATAACTGGTTGAGATCCAGGAAACAAAGAGTAGGTGTCAATGGGAAATTTTCACAATGGAGAGAGGTGAAAAGTGGTGTGCCCCAGGGATCTGTCCTGGGACCGGTGCTTTTCAATCTGTTCATAAATGACCTGGAGACAGGGATAAGCAGTGAGGTGGCCAAGTTTGCAGATGACACAAAACTTTTCCGTGTGGTAAAAACCAGAGAAGACTGTGAAGAACTCCAGAAGGATCTCTCCAAACTGGGGGAATGGGCTACAAAATGGCAAATGCGTTTTAATGTAGCCAAATGTAAATAAATGCATATTGGGGCAAAAAATCAAAACTATATCTATCAACTCATGGGCTCTGAGTTATCCGTGACAGATCAGGAAAGAGATCTTGGTGTGTTGGTGAACAGCTCCATGAAGGTGTCTCTCCAATGTGTGGCAGCGGTGAAGAAGGCCAATTCCATGCTAGGGATTATCAAAAAGGGGGACTGAAAATAAAACAGCCAACATTATAATGCCATTATACAAAACAATAGTAAGGCTGTACAATTCTGGTCACCGCATCTGAAGAAAGACATAGTGGAACTGGAAAAGGTGCAGAAGCGAGCGACCAAAATGATTACTGGGCTGGGGCACCTCCCTTATGAGGAAAGGCTAAAACATTTGGGGCTCTTTAGTCTGGAAAAAAGGCTCCTGAGGGGGGATATGATTGAGACGTACAAAATAATGCAGGGCATGAGTAAAGTGGATAGAGGGAAGCTCTTCTCCCTCTCCCAAAATACCAGAACTAGGGGACATACACTCAAATTGAGGGCTGGGAGAGTAAGAACAGACAAAAGAAAATATTTTTTTCACCCAGCACGTTGTTAGTCTATGGAACTCCCTGCCACAGGATGTGGTGATGGCATCTGGCTTGGATGCCTTCAAAAGGGGATTGGACAGATTCCTGGAGGAAAAGTCCATCACAGGTTGCAAACCATGATGGAGATGTGTAATTTCCAGGCGTAAAACCAGGGTACTTCAAGGGCCAGATGCAGGGGAGTGGTATCAGGAGACAGATATCTAGTCTCATGTGCTCCCAAACGCATCTGGTGGGGCCACTGTGAGATACAGGAAGCTGGACTAGATGGGCCTTTGGCCTGATCCAGCATGGCTCTTCTTATGTTATGACGACATCAACTTCAGCAACAGCAATCGTGTGAATGCTTCCTAAGTGAATTTACTGCAGATCATTTAGACATTAAGTGCTCGTGCAGCCAGAGTCTGTTCTGTAATGACTCTTGATTCATCCACCACGTTCCAAGAAAACAGAGAAATCAATCCAGTTGTTAGCGCAAATGGTGTCAAACCATGGGATTTACATTAGTAGGGTTGCTAGATAATCAGAACTAAGTTCACAAAAACAGCCCCATTCATTATAGCACATAACTTTTTATCCCACTCCTCCTCCCAAGGGACTGAACATGATTTGATTGTACCGTTTACTCTCATGAGAACACTGTAAGGTAGCCTAGACTGCAAGACTGTGATGTACACAAAGCCATCCAGTTCATTTCATAACAGACAAAGATTTAAATCTAAACCAAATACAGTGTTCTACAATGTTTATACTCACAGCTGACTCTGATATTATGACGACTGTGGAACATATTTTGAAAAACACCAGTTATTTATATCCCCTTAGGCCATGGTCACATCAGCAAAATGCTCCCCTGTGGTCATGTGATTTTTAATTGTGTTCCTTCCATGCTTTGAGGCCACATGGCATTTATTTCAGCTTGTGATTCCCAGTGTCAATCATCATCATCAATTGATGATTGATAGATAATGATGATGGTCATTGTGTGCTTTGGGATCCCGAGTCATTTCCTTCCAATTAAGTAAATGCCTAGAGCTTCTTTTCGAGACCATTTGATAGAGATTAACCAATACATCAACACAAACACTGCAGAAAAAAAATTAAAAAGCAAAAACATTTTAAATGGACATGGATGGTGTCAAGTTGCAATAAGATCATTCACACGTACAGCAAGAAAACTTTTTGTTAAGATCCACAAAAAGAAAACTCAAAGTCTCTGGTTGAATGTGAAGTGATCCTCTGTTAGCACACTTATTTATGTATTTTATTTTAGAGTATTTTTACCCCACCTTTCTCCTTGGAAAAGGACCCAAGGTGGCTTACAGTAATGAGGGATAATATACAGTCCAGTACAATTAAGACATGTTCAAGTATTTGAGAACAAGGAATTGAGGGACATCTTACAGCATTAGCAGATAACATTACATTAAAACTACAAGGTTATAAGTACAGTAGGACCCCTGTATCCACTGATTCATTATCCACTGATTCAGTTATCCACGGTTGGCAGAGGAAAAAAATTAAATAATTCAGCAGCCACAAAGCAAGCTATTGTGACAAATAGCATCTGTAAAGCAAGCTACTGTTACAAACAGCAGACATAAAGCAAGCTACTGTTTCAAAACAGCAGTCATAAAGCAAGCTACTGTCAGGAAACAGCAGTTTGGAGGTGGGTGGGCAGGTGTTTTCTCTTATCCACAGTTTTCATTATCCACAGGAAGTTCTGGAACCAATCCCCAGCAGATACCGGGGTCCTACTGTAGATATAAACACAAAGTCTATGTGAACCTATAGATTGCTAATACATCACTTCTTGACTCTCATCTGAATGTGTGAATTGTATCCACTGAGGAGCTTTGCTCTGGAGATGAGACAAGATACAAGTTCTGCTGTCAGTATTTGAAACTTCACATGTAAAAGGCACCAATTCAGCTACCAAATTATGATCACTTATGTCCAAACAGACCTTTCAGAGGCCTTTTGGTGGATGGACCTATTTGCCTTTCCTTCTTCATACTGGAGAAATGAGGAGCCGAGCAGTATCAACTGGATGATAGTCTCAGCAGCTTAACACAATTCTTTTGGTGTGTCAGGCCCTCTGAAGCATCATATGTATTTTAATCTCTGTTTCACACAAACTCCAATCAAAGCAGTAGTAATTAATCATAAAAACACTAACCAGACTAGTTCAGGAATGGAATGGCTTCATTCCTAATTACACCTCTCATACCCATGAATTAGGAACTCAGGCAATCATAAGGAAGGAGTTCATACAAGGTCATGTGGAAATCTAAACATGGAAGTAGGCTACCTACTAACACTTCTCCACCCACCTGCCACACAAACACACACAAACCAATACAGTATGAAAGAAAACTGCACCATATCTGGTTGGTACCAGTGTTCTGTGCAACTACTTGTAATTGTATTACTCTTTCTATTTATGTTTTATCATTTGACATATGCAAAAGCAAACAATGCCGTGTGTGGGAGAGTAAATTGTCACTATGGATATATGGATTTTTTGCTGTCTTGCCGTTGACTTACCGACTTCTTTGCTGAGTTGTTGTAGTCGATATTTTATACTTTTTTCCCCTTTATTTATCATGTCTTTTATTTTGTCTTTATTGTTTGTTGTTCCATTGGGTTTGTCTTGCCCCCTTTGTTCACCGCCCGGAGTTCCTACAGGAAGACAGGCGGTGTAAAAATGGACAAAATAAATAAATAAATAATATAAATAACCCCTTATTTGTTTGCTGTGAACATTTATATTCTGCCTTCCTCTCAGTGAGTTCAAAAGAGAGCAATGGATCTTCTCCCACTTTTGTCCTCACAACAACTTGGTAACCTATGGGACTCATGACTCAGTGGAGACTTGAAGCTAGATTTCTCAAGTCCTAGACCAGCCTGTTGAAGACTGGACCATAAGTTGTTCATGCATTGCTGGGAAGCTAGTACATTTCAGCAGGTTCAGTTCGCACATTCTATTTCCCATATATACACTGCCCAAGCAGAAAACCAATTTTATATATTTTGCGCCCACCTTAGGCTCCATAAAGATGTGCGAAACTGTGGGAGCAGCATGTTCTGACAACAGATGGACTCCCAAGAAACAGCATGAAAGCAAATGCTTGGTCCCTACTGACGCACTAATGATGATTGATATACTTGTTTTATTGCAAGCTGTTAATAATGCTGTAGCCTTTTTACATAACAAGGATCCAGAAACTAATCTGCATACCAGGGCTCAAGTAACTCTCAGCTTAAGAGTAATGGCAAGGTAGAAAGAGCATTTTGAGACCAACCGGTGGGAATTGTAGGGAATGAGGTTGGAGGAATGGTGATTAATTCTCTGTTATTTAAGCCATGGAGACACCATCACTCCCAGTGAAGCCTGCAGCTGTTTTCTTCAGGTTGTATCTCCAGGAGAGCACAAAGATCTAGCCAAGATAGGGATTTCACCATCAGAATGTGGACTCGCCAGCTAGGCAATGGAGACATTTTCAGAAGGACAATACACCTTGTTCAGGACTGCTCTGGCTCCCACTTTATCACTTCAGCTTCACATTCACAAATGCACTTTGACTGGAAGTAGACTTCACCCATACACCCTGAAAGGCTGGCTCTGGGGAGATTGCAGGAAAAACAACAACCTCCCAACTCCTTGTATTTCTGCAGATGTCTCTGAGGTGGGGGCGTAAAACAGTCAGGCAAAGATAAGCCTTCTGCATGGGGGGTCAGATAATGTTGCTGCATCTCTGCAGTAAAAGTGTTTGAACTGAAGCAGTTTGGAGGACCAAGAGTTGAGAATCATTGCCATGAAGAGATGCAGCAGGACTGCCTGCCTCCATGCAAAAAGCAGATATGTGAAGTGCAAAAATAGGTTACGAATGATATCTTTATAGGCCACTAATAAAAATTAAAAGCAAAGAACATTGCAAGCTTTCAAGTGTAAATCACTCTTCTTTGTACTCGAAAGCTTGTATGTTCTTCTTCTTCTTTTACTTTTATTAGTGGCCTATAAAGATATCGCCTGTAACCTACTTTTGCAACTGTGTTTTGTGATGACCATGCAGCTCAACCCCCTTTTTGCTTTGATGGAAATGTGTGAAGTAAGGCTTCCTGTAGAGGTCTCATGTTTCATTGAGGATGATATCTCCAAGCAAGTGTGGGAACGCCTTCTCTGTGAACTGTTAAAGAGCTATTGCCATTCAGGGAAGTCCTGGAAGGAAAACGTAAGTCTGAAAAGATACCTCTGACCTACTCTGATTTTAAAGACATCTGAACAGGAGCGGCCACAGAAAGCCCTGTTGCCTGGGGCAGGAGGATGCAGACATATCCTGCTACTCGAGGCACTCTGCTTTCACTTCCTCAGTCCAAAATGCCTTGTTCTGAGGGTTCATTCCTTGGAGCCAGGCAGCGTGGGAACAGCGATAGTGCAGAGTGCCTGTTTGCACCTGTAAGCATCCCGAAAGGTTGCGTTTTAACTAGCATTTGATGGCAACATCTGAAAAATCCTTGCTCTTGAAAAAGTTCCACATGTTAAGGTTTCAGTTTTATATGCTGAAGTTGAAACATCTGGGCAAACTCTGGAGTGCTTTAAATTGAGATCCGTTTAGTTCTGTGGAGACTGTACAAGAAGTATAAAGGCTAGGAACTTGAGAATGTGAATAGCATTTCCTAACTTGCTAACAAATATTGCCTTTGGTTCAGTATGCTCCCTTTTTAATAATAATAAAACATTCTTCTTATAATGTATAGTGCAGTGATGGCAAGCCTTTTAGAGACTGATTGCCCAAACTGTGATTCAAAACCCACTAATTTTTTTGCTAAGTGCCAATACAGCAACTTCACCTGAATACAGGTGCCTATGAAGGGGTGATGTTGGGTGCCCACAGAAAGGGGTCCAAGTGCCATCTTTGGCACCCATGCCATAGGTTCACCAATACTGGTATAGTGCAAACCAGCATGTATGTATATGTGTATTTGAGTATGGGATGTTGGGGGGAAGGTGTAATTTACATTTTGGGACTTTTGTAAAGCAATCAGATTCTGTCCATTATTAAGGGTATTAAGTGGGTTAATTGCTGATAGAAAAAGAAGTGACAGATATTCCAAGTCTGTTCTCTGTGCTTGTTCTATTTTGTCTGTTAATCTGATAACTTGTCGGTTCTTATGTTTGAAAAGAATATATTATGTAACTTATAAGCATTGTTAGTTTATTCTTCTGCATATTTTATACATTTTTAATCAGGACTGAAGGAATGTTATTTCAACAGCTTGCACACACAAGGGAGAATACCATTCACAATCTATGTGGGTTTTTAAAAAATACTACTGTTGAACCGCTGTATGTTCAACAGTTCTGCACCCTAGAGTAGTTGTGAGCAGGTCAGGATGGAGTGCTGTCGGATATCTTGTGCAACACATATACTTTCAGTGTGCCTATCAGTAGCATAATCCTGCCACAAAGCAATACATCCCACATGTGATGCCCAACCATCCCAATCCTGCCTTCCATTGTGTGGTAAACCCAAAGCAAGTACTAAAGGCATGTGTGTTTCACAGACATGTCATGGTCTGACTCTAGCATTTGTTTTGGATGAATCCTGAACTGAAGCCAGATTCTGAAGATCTGGGGTTGTCCAATGTATCATTCTGATTTGAGCCTAAACCCAGTGAGGCATTCTACAAAGCAGTCCAGGCCTAAGTGGCTCTCTTCCCAAAGCATGATCCCAAACAAATCTTATCCTCAGAGCAATATCTGCCCTTTTTAATAATGCTAATTCATGCCATAAACCACTGTTGTTGTTGTTGTTGTTGTTTTAAAATCACTTTGGGTACACAAATAATTTACTTTCCTCTTGCCACATTCTTATAGGCAGTTGGAATTTGCCTTACGATGGATGAAGCAGTGCTCATTTCTAATGCATTCGTCTGCCTGCAAGTTCTTCTAATAGCTCATGAACTAGTGCTGAACATTAAGTGGTGTTTCCCTTTCTTAAAGGCCACTGAAACAACAAGTGCAGCCAAATTAACCCTCTTCCTGCCTCAGTAGGTTCTGAAACAATTCACAAAAACACAGAATCCTCAGGACACCGCTTTGATATTGTTCCTTCTAATAAAATGCAGTGCAACATCTTTGGAAAGGGGTATACAAAAAACCCAGGTGCCTAGTCAGTCCTTCCAATTGAAAAGGTGTTTGTAAGGATCTCTTGCTTACTCTCCTTCCAGGTATACTGCTGCACCTTGGTACTTAGCCCCATGGCACAGTGGTTCAATGCCTGTACTGCAGCTAAAACTGTACTCACAACCTGAGGTTCAATCCTAGGTAGCAGGCTCATGGTTGACTCAGCCTTCCATCCTTCTGAGGTCGGTAAAATGAGTACCCAGCTTTCGGGGAGGGGGGGCAATGTGTAGCCTGCATACTCTTATTAAAACTGTAAACCACCCAGAGACTACTTGCAGTGGTATGGGGCGGTATATAAACAGAATACTTTGCTATTGCTTTTTGCTACGTACCTCATATTTTCATACACAAAGAGAGCCTCCAGGCAGAGGGAGGAATGGAGGTATATATTATTAATTACCATTATAGTATCTTTGAATAGTCAGGTTCCCCACTTACAGGCCATTAATAGCAGATTGAACAGCAGGCATTAGCAGGATATGTTTTTCATCAGTCATTAAAGGTGCTGTGTAAAGGCCAGCTACATCCTGTCCATCCATGTGGAGTTTCATTGAGTAACATGAACAAATAGGCTAGTCCAGTGATGGCGAACCTTTTAGAGACTGAGTGCCCAAACTGGGATTCAGAACCCACTAATTATTTGCAAAGTGCCAATACAGCAGTTTAACCTGAATACTGGAGGCTGTGAAGGGGCAATGTTGGGTGCCCACAGAAAGGGCACCCGTGCCATAGGTTCGCCAACACTGGGCTAGTCCATCCCCTTTGTAAAGTATCCAGAAAGTAGAGAGGAGCACGGAGGACACCGGAGGAGGACATGGTACAAATGCAGCTGCTGATTTGAGTTTTTTTGTGTGTGTGTGTGTTGTGTGTTGTGTCGTTACAGTCGTGACCGACTCTTCGTGACTCCGTGTCCATGGAGTTTTCTTGACAGGAATACTGGAGTGGTTTGCCAGTTCTTACTCCTGGCGCCTCCAGCACCTGGTATTCCCTGGTGGTCTCCCATCCAAGTACTAACCAGGGCCGACCCTGCTTAGCTTCCGAAATCAGGCCAGATCGGAAGTGCTTAGGACATCTAGGCAGCTCGAGTTTGTTTTTTTACTGGGAGTAAAGACCAATTTCTAAGTTCCTCTCTACCATTATTTATACCAGGGGTGGAATACTTAGCATCCAGGGCTTGTGACTATCAACAGCTACCCTATCTTATCATTTTGCCATCAGAATGGGGTTGATGGAGGATATAGTCAAAAATATCCAGAGGATGGAATAATCCACCATTGATTTCATCCAGGGGAACCCAAATTTATGAACCAAGATGTTCTTAGAGTATAGTTCCCAGAAGCCCCAGGTACCACATCCAGTAGTTAGGGCTTATGAGAATTATAGTCCAAGAATTAGTTGGGGCCCCAACTATTGCCCAGAGATAGATAGATAGATAGATAGATAGATAGATAGATAGATAGATAGA
>JAHTLZ010000030.1:5262209-5305858 GCA_023846285.1 Phrynocephalus versicolor | reverse complement strand
ATAGATAGATAGATAGATAGATAGATAGATAGATAGATAGATAGATAAATGGGGTGATACATTTAATCCACAGTGGCAGAGCAGAATCACGATTCCCTCTACCTACGTTGCCCATTGTTCCTTTTTTAAAAATAAGACCTTATTTTCTGCTCCCTCTTCCTTTTGCAGTGCATGGATGATTACACTTTGCATGGGTATTGCAGGATTTAAACAGTGAAAGCATGAGAAAATGGCTGGCATTTGCATTGTGCTTGAAAAGGCTAAGTATTTTGTTATTAATGTTAAAACCCTCTCCCCTAAGAAGCTTTCAAGGACATGGGAGAGCACAGCAGTTCGATGTTTGTCTCTCTTTAAGTTTGTTGTGAGTTGAAAGAGGCTGAAGCTTTCTCTTGTTTTCTCTCTCCCCCATCCCAAGCCTTCCACTCCAAACTTTCAAAAACACCCTGTTGTCACAGATGCAGGAAGAAGTGGGTGGGTTTGTTTAATAAAGTATCCATGGTATACACACATAGGCCTGCACACACAGAAAGAAGGAGTTCTAATCTTGCAACATGTTGATGCTAAATTTGGTTTCTTCACCAACCATAGCAAGTCAGATCCCCTCAGCTCTTCTGTATGTTGTTCTTGTTTCCTCTTGAAATGCAAACCTTTCAAAATGTGTAGGAAGTGACAAATTTTGAGTTGGTTTTGTTTCCAATAATCACCATAACACAGTTTCCCTCAACATGAACTATTGCAACAGCCTGGTCCTAAAATCTACGGAACGTGCCATGCTAGATACAAGATGTCCAAGAATTTTATAAGAGGTACATCATTTTGCTTATGCTTTCTTATAGGAATTTTCAAATTACAGGCCATCAGAACCTTGCTCCGAATTTTCCTGTTCATAGCTCTATAACCCCACTCAGGCCCATCGTTAGCACCATTGTCTCCCAAACATATGAATTAGCAAAACACCTAGCCACCCTCCTACAGGCCCACATTGGACACACCTCATCCCACATCAAGGATTCAGGACATTTCATAGACAAGATTAGCACCCTAAAACTCCACCCTAGGGACAGACTTACCTGCTTTGATGTAGTATCCCTCTTCACCAAAGTACCAAAAAAGTACTCCTCCAACAGATCTTCCCAGAAGACATTAAGGCCCTATTCGAACATTGCATAATGACAGCTACTTCCAGTGGGAGAACGACTTCTATGAACAGACAGATGGAGTTGCCATAGGGAGCCCCCTCAGCCCAGTAATAGCAAACTTTTACATGTAACATTTTGAAAAACAAGCTCTGGATGAGGCAGCCTTTGCACTCACAGTCTGGTTCCGATACATGGATGACACATTTGTAATTTAGAGCCACGGTGAAGACAAAGTGGAAAAATTTCTAAACTACCTGAACAATATCCACTCAAATATACTATTCACCATGAAAAAAGAAATGAGGGGAAACTCCCATTCTTAGATGTCATGGTCATACACAAACCAGACCTCCAATTAGGACATAAGGTCTACAGAAAACCCACCCACACAGATGAGTACCTACATAAAAATTCCAACTACCACCCACAGCAAAAAAGAGGCATAATCAAAACACTTGTGGACTGTACAAAACGAAACTATGAAGCTGAATTCCTCAGTACTGAACTCAGCCACCTGAATTGGGCCCTACAAGCAAATGGCTATTCCAAGAACGAAATCAAAAGAGCCATCAAGTCAAAACAACAACACCACCAAACCGATAAAGAAAAACAGCCTCCAACAAACAAAGTATTTCTGCCATACATAAAAGGAGTCACGGACTGCATGGACAGAGTGTTAAAAGAACACAATCTACAAACAATATTTAGACCCACAAAAATACAACAGATGCTATGGTCAGTGAAGGACAAAAGGAACCCACTCGCCACTGCAGGGGTATACTAGATACCTTGTAGTTGTGGCCAGGTCTATATTGGGGCTACAAAGTGCAGCACCCAGACCAGAATCAAAGAACATGAAAGACATTGTAGACTAAAACAACATGAAAAATCAGCAGTAGCTGAACACACCCTGAAACAAACTGGACATGAAATCCTCTTCCAGGTCACAAAGTTACTGGACAACACTACCAATCACTATGTCAGACTACACAGGGAAGCCATTGAAATCCACAAACATAAGCAGAGTTTCAACAAAAAAGAAGAAAGTCTAAAAATCAACAAAGCCTGGCTTCCAGTACTAAAAGCTGCAGAGTGCAAAAAGTCAAAGCTCGATGATTTCCAGCCATAAGCAACAGTTATCAGTTCACAAAATAGAACAGCTAACATCACCTATGAAGGATTGTTGCTGCCCCTGATTGCACTGAAATTTCTTAATCTCTTCATCACAATACAATGACTAACATCTATTCTCCTGCATAGGACAAGTTTCCTCTTTCCCACTACTTTAAAAACCCCAGTCTTGCTCATTTTATACCCTAGAGCGCAGAGAGAACTCCGAGTTACCTGAGCTCCTTGCCCTCTGAAGATGACAGCCCTAGAGTCTGGTGAAATGTTAGGAAGAAAAACTTCCAGAACATAGCCAAACAACCCAAAAAACTCACAACTTTCCATTATTTCTTATGGGGAAATTTGCTTTGATATAATAGTATTTTGGTTTACAATAATGTTTCTGGAATGAATTATGCTAGTAAACCAAGGTATTACTGTAATGCCAAGTATAGGGTAGTAATGCTGTGTTGTCACTTAGAGCTTTTTTGGTGTGATCATTTTGGTACCAAAAAGGACTTTTCACTATTTTTCATCTTATAGTTTTCTAGTTATATGTAATGCATTTGGCTATGTTGTGCAGGGGGGGGGGGTGTCAAGATTTTCATTTCTTGTGCATGTTATGGTTCTTGTATAGCTTACTTTACTTCAGACTTTCATTTATCGTTCTTCCAGAGAACAATATTACCAGTCAGCCTGTATAAAATGCCACAAACAAATAACTGGGCTCTCTTACACAAACAAAATTTCCTTACAACTCACCTAGCCCTCTAGCTATCACTGGGTACAAAACCAGATGGCTGGAGAATAAGCAGTGTTGGAAAAAGACCAAGTGTTCTACCTTCTCCCCCTCCGTCAACAGAACCAAACACTAGCATTAGTCATCTCTCTGGCCTGCCTCCTTCTTTAGCTAGGAGGCTTCTTGTCTATATACACATTTAATGACACTCCTCTCTGTAAACAGCTATTCATCCCGTTCTGAAAGAAATGGAATTGGGCCAGACTCACCCTATCACAGACAAGCCTCTTAAAAATAAAGGACAATGTGCAAGATGAGCCAGATGGTAAAAGTTGTCTTAAGGGTAGTCCAACCAGCTTGGTGGTGTTGTTGCAATTTTACCTCCAGGCAAAACTCAAGCTGAGTCTGTCCATGTGACTGTCACATGAGAAAACAGGATGCTCCTATTCATAAAATAGCCTCCAGATTATTCAGACTACCTTTGTTTGTTTTGGGGTTTGTCCACTCCAAGCAGTTGTTCAGCTTTTTGTGCATCCATGATATCAGCGTTTTCCTCAGTGTCCACATGGCCAAAGCCTGAAGCTGGCATTAATAGTATCAGGGACAAACTGCCCTCCTTCAAGGCTTACTCTTACATTGCCATCAGATGATGCTCCCCCCCTCCACATTGCTTTGATTCATGCCAGTGTAGAACCTCTTCACATGGACCTTTGTACCACATTGAACCATGCGGTTTGTGTATTTATTTATTTATTTATTTATTTATTTATTTATTTATTTATTTTTACAACTTATATGCCGCCCACTACCCAAAGGTCTCTGGGCGGCTTCCAATCAAGGAATTAAAACAGTTAAAAACATCAAACAACAATAAATAATTAAAACAACAATAAAAACCTTATACTAAAATCATCACACTAAAATTGCCATCAGAAGACCCACAATCTAAATTGTATCAATTAAAAAACTTCTGGAACAGGAAGGTTTTTACCTGGCGCCGAAATGTCATCAGTGTTGGTGCCAGGCGGATCTCACTTGGGAGGGCATTCCATAGCTTGGGGGCAGCTGCCAAGAAGGCCCTGTGTCTGCAAGCCATCCCTCTTACCTCCTTGAGGGATGGCTCTTTCAAGAGGGCCCCCTGGCTTGATTTTAATTGCCGGGTAGGTTCATATGGAAGGAGGCGGTCCTTCAGGTATCCAGGTCCTAAGCCATTTAGGGCTTTATATGTCAAAACAAGCACTTTGAATTGGGCTCGGGCAGCAACTGCTAACCAATGTAGGCTATGTAGAATCGGCGTGATGTGATCCCTAGTGGCCCCACCACTTACTAGCCGCGCCGCACGATTCTGAACCAGTTGCAATCGCCGAACCGTCTTCAAAGGCAGCCCCATGTAGAGCGCATTGCAGTAATCAATACGGGATGTTACCAGTGCATGCGTAAGTGTTATGAGGCTCCGTTCATCCAGGTAGGGGCGTAGCTGATATATTTTCCGCAGCTGGAGAAAGGCACCCCTGGCCACCGAGTCCACCTGGGCTTCCAGAGTTAGAGCGGGGTCCAGGAGCACCCCCAAGCTGCGGACCCTGTCCCTTAGGGGGAGTGCAACCCCGTCCAGAACAGGGAAGTGGTCCTCTAACCTGTCTGGCGAAGCACCCACTAACAGCACTTCCGTCTTGTCTGGATTGAGTTTCAATTTGTTAACCCTCATCCAGTCCATTATCTGGCCCAGACACGAGTTCAGTACAGAAACTGCCTCACCTGGATTGGTGGAAAACGAGAGGTAGAGCTGAGTATCATCAACATATTGCTGAGTCCTCAGCCCAAACCTCCTGATGACCTCTCCCAGTGGTTCCATGTAAATGTTGAACACCATGGGAGACAGTATAGAGCCCTGAGGAACCCCATGACATAAATGCCATGGGGCAGAGCAACTGTCCCCCAGCACCACCTTCTGGACACGGTCAGCCAGGAAGGAACGGAACCACCGCAAAGCGGTGCCTCCGACTCCCAACCTGGCCAGCCTATCCAGAAGGACACCATGGTCGATGGTGTCGAAAGCCACTGAGAGGTCCAGGAGTATCAACTGGGTTGCACTCCCCCTGTCTCTCTCCCGGCAGAGGTCATCATACAGGGTGACCAAGGCAGTCTCTGTACCAAAACCCGGTCTGAAACCAGATTGAAATGGATCCAGAAAATCCGTTTCATCCAGCAGTGCCTGGAGTTGCCCGGCCACCACCCGCTCCAACACCTTGCCCAAATAAGGGAGGTTCGCTACTGGACGGTAGTTAACCACCAGCCCTGGGTCCAGATTAGGTTTTTTAAGGAGTGGTCTAATCACCACCTCTTTCAAGATGGTGAGGACCACTCCCTCTCTCAAGGAGGCATTAACAACCTCCTGGACCCAGGTGCAAACTCCCCTGGCAGATCTTTCAATTAGCCAAGAAGGGCAAGGGTCGAGTGGCGTAGTGGTAGCATGGACAGATCCAAGCACCCTGTCCACATCCTCGGGTCTCAATAATTGAAACTCATCCAATAATACTGGACCTAAGCACGGCACACTGGACACATCCCTTGATTCTGCACCAATAGTGGAGTCCAATTCCCTGCGAATCTGAGCGATTTTTCCCTCAAAGTGGACAGCAAACTCGTCACAGCGGGCTGCTGAGTGGTCCAGAACCTCCATCGTATTTCTCAATTGAAAAAGGTCCCGAACCACCCGAAACAGCTGTGCTGGACGGCACTCTGAAGAAGCAATACGGTTTGTGAAATATTGCCTTTTCGCAAACCGTATCGCCACGGAATAGGCCCGATAATGGGCTCTAAGCTGTGTTCGATCAGACTCACAGTGATATTTTCTCTACTTGCGCTCCAGCCGTCTCCCCTCCTGCTTCATTGCCCGCAGCTCAGATGTATACCAAGGAGCTGTCTGGGCTCTGCGTAAGGGGAGAGGGCGCTTAGGTGCAATTGTGTCAACCGCCCGGGACATTTCCCTATTCCACAGGGTGACCTGAGCTTCGACAGGAGCACCGAACATATCAGACAGATAATCCCCCAGAGCTTTCAGGAAACCATCTGGATCCATTAGTCTCCGAGGGCGGATCATCTGAATAGATCCCCCACCCTTGCAGAGGGTAGAAGAAGCTAATAGCCTAAACTTGACCAGAAAGTGGTCTGACCATGACAATGGAATTAGAACCAACCCCTCCATATCCAGACCACCATCCTCCAATCCCATTGAGAAGACCAGGTCTAAAGTATGGCCCTTCTCATGCGTTGGGCCGTTGACATATTGACACAGCCCCATGGTTGTCATGGCGGCCATGAAGTCCTGAGCTGCCCCATTCAAGGCTGCCTCAGCATGGATGTTGAGGTCCCCCAGTACCAACAGTCTGGGGGTCCGCAACACCAGGTCCGAGACAACCTCCGTCAGCTCAGGCAGGGAGACTGTTGGTACGCAGCAGGGTGGGCGGTACACCAACAGAATCCCCAATCTGTCTCGTGAGCCCAACACACAGTACAGGCCCTCCAGGCCTCCTCCCAAGGAGACAGGAAGTCTGGTTAAGGAGATAGAACTCCGATAGACTATAGCAACTCCCCCTCCCCGACCCTTCAAGCGACACTGGTGCTGGACCGAGTACCCCGGCTGGCATAGCTGGGAGAGGGGAACACCACCCTCCTCTCCCACCCAGGTCTCGGTAATACATGCCAAGTCGGCACCCTCATCCAGAATGACATCATGGATGAGGGCGGTCTTATTTTGTACCGACCTGGCATTCAACAACAGCACCGTGTGGCTTGTGGGCTCACGGATATGGTCACCTGATTCCTTCTGGCTAGGGGTGGAACCAGAAGAGGGGATAGATGTAAGGTATCTAAACTCTCTTCTCCTAGGCAGGCATGTTCCACTCCTACCACCATACCTTCCCCTACCCAGCACAATTCCAATGGCTGCCCCATCCATTGCCCTCCCCCTTCCTGTTCCCTTAGTTCTATTGTGGGTCCTATCTCTTATACTTGATGGCAACAGTTATCCACCCATTCACCCCCACGATCCTACCTCCCACTCCCCACCATATCCATGAACATGCAACAGGGACTCCAAGGCCAAACAGTACCCACAGGGAAAAGCTGCAAGCAGCCCCTTCTGGCTCTCACCCAAAAGGTGTGGGGGTGGCAGATGTTGTTGGAGTCTCCCGGCACAGGAACGCTGGTCCGACAGTCCCTGGCAGCCCGGCCTTTTCAAACCCTTTCCTCCCTGGGCCAGGTGGCAGATGTTAAGCAGAGAGGTGGGGGGAGTCCAGGCAGCCGAGTCACAGGGTCCTGGTCCTGAGGAGACGGCAGGGACTCCAAAGCCAAACAGCACCCACAGAGAAAAGCTGCAAGCAGCCCCTTCTGGCTCTCACCCAAAAGGCGAGAGGTGACATTTCCTTATGGTTGTGTATGAATAGAGTAGAGTTCCGATGGAGGAGACTGGGAAAAGGGAAGGGCAAAAAGGGTCAGGAGCAACATGTTGGAGAGACAAGTTAAGAAGTGTGCACAGGATGTACTGGGACAAACCAATATACTCCGTAAAAAAATGTCTGTATATATAGAACTACTAGGGATATGACATTTATGTGGGCAAGTGGATGGGTTTATTACACATCCCAGATATCTCCATTATGGAAGTCTCACCTGACAAACCAACACACCTAAACCTGGTTCTTCTTGGGGAATGGCCTAACCTGAAAGGCTTCATGGTCTAGCACTGGATCCAGTTTCATTTTCTGAATGAAATTAGGCCTGAGCAAAATCCATGAGACCTTCCAATCCAGCTTTCCTCCATGTGAACACAATTAGGTGTCCAGCTGATAGGTGGAACTCCAAGAATGGAGAAGTCAGGGGCTGGGAGTCCAGGCAGTGCAAGTGCCCTAATAACCACGGACAACGTATGCCTCTTTAAAGGGCTTCAAATCTCTCTGCGCACTGAGGCAGCAGAACATAACATAATTGAAAGGGGAAAAGAGGTACTTGATGGAAAATAGTATTTTTTTATTGCTCTTGTTACTTTCTGCATCCCCTCCACTGCTTCCTCCCCGCCACCTTTTTACCTTTTGCAGGTAAGCTCTCAGAGCCCAGGATACTTTCCTTTCTTGTTATTTCTTTGTAAAGTGCCTTGAGACTTGTAAGGTGAGATATGAGGACATTCAAAACTTTTTTAAAAAATCATATACCATATTATTTTGAACATAAGAAAAGGGAAAAATCTTTTGGGGTGTATTTTGGTAATACTTTCACCTTAGTCAAACCCAGTCCCTGAAAATACACTTGTCATTGGGTGATATCTATACGTTCTCATTCTGTTTCACCCACTGAGAATATATCTGCAAGCAGAGGCACACTTTTAAGCCATAATTTGCATTTCCAATAAATTCTCCTGAAGTCTAAGTGGCTTCCTTCTACATAAGCATAGTTGGGATTTTAATGGGTCCAGATTGTCCTTCGACACACACAATAGAACACAACAAACAAAACATGAACATCCAATATTGCAGAAAACAGATTGCTACTGTATGGGGTTGAAATAATGTCTGTCTTGTTTCATTGTTCCTTTTCTAATTCTACTTTTTGTTTTAATGTGCAAATCTGTCTTAAAAGTTTTAAAACTTTTTTGGTTGTAGTTTATTTTATAAAAAACAGCACATTGTAGGTTTTATGTAGGAGAAATATATAGTTTTTATGCATCAGGGATTACAAGGTTAACTTACTTGTTACTCTTCTTTCATCTTTAACAAAATGAATATGTGCTACTGGATTGTGAAAAGCACAGGCTGGTTTCAGGTTAACTGTACACAACAAAGGAGCCCCAGTCTGGGGTGTGAATTTTTGAACATTCCTTCAGAAAAACAAGTAATCTTCCCGTAGGCTGCAAAGGAGAGGGGTCAACAACTATCACCTGAGAAGCCAAAACTTTGATTACTAGTTCATGCATTCTTAACACTGAACAAGGGGGAGGGAGAGAGAGAGAGAGAGAGAGAGAGAGGATAGAACCCCACCATGAACTAGTGTGCCCCTAAGGAAAGTGCCAAAGCTGGTTTAGCACTTCTCATTGAGATTTTAACCTTGTGACAGGGAGAAAATGTATTATTCAGGAATGAAATGGAAGATTGTAGCAGGTGCTGTGAACTGTGGAACTCCGAACCCCTTTTATTTTTTTAATTTCTAAAATCCATGCTCAGGTGAAGACTTTATTAATAATAACCATGTGTCATTGAGCAAAATTCTGACATTTGGTGACCCCCTTTTAGGGTTTTCTTTAAATAAGAACCCTGTACTCCAAAGCACTTTACCATTCCCTTCTCCCGGGGGCATCCCAGGATGGTGTAGCTGGCCTAAGGCCACAGAGAAGACGGGCTGTACTCACAGGAGGAGGGCACCGGGAGGAAATCAGACTCCCAAACTTTTTCCTGCTGGCAATGTGGGCACAATAATGTTGTGCAGTAATATTAGGCCATTTCCTGGCTCATTGAATCATGGGTACAGAAGCATAATATCCCATGCTCATAAAATAAAGGGGTGGTTTGTTTGTTTTTTGAAGAATTAATAATATCCTCTATCTCTTCTCCAATAGGCTGTTCCATCAAATCCCTATCCATATCTTGAAATCTATTCCCCAAGTTTTTCTCAATACTTCTCTTTTCATATTTAACTACTCCGTTTAGCTTATTAAAGTTGTGTGGCATTAGACATTCTTCTCAAGTTCTTATTACTAAATTCAAACAAAATCTCTTTTCAAACATATTAATTTCCTCCAAATTTTGCCAATTCAGTATTCTCCAACTCTTTGTTTGTATTTCTTAAAAATTTGTTTACATCTCTATCTTTTATATATTTTACAACCAACAATTTTGTTTCTTATTTCTGTGGTCTGAAGAAGTGGACTTGTCCACAAAAGCTCGCATTGAAATATTACAGTTAGCCATTAAGGTGCAACAATGTTTTAAAGCAGGGGTGCCCAAACTTTTTGTAAGGAGGGCCAGATTTGGTGGCTGAGAATGTGTCAGGGGCCGGTTGCTCCCCAACCCTGCCACCCCACTGCAAGCCCCACCCACTTTCTTTAAAAAAACATAGGGTGAAGGAGGGGGAGGGAGGGGCAGGCCAGCCAGCCGCGGGCCACTCAGAATGGCCTGACGGGCCAGATTTCGGCCCTGGGCCGGACTTTGGGCAGGCCCATTTTAAAGCATACCTAAGTGTGCTGCTCATATACTGTGGTACCTCTACTTAAGAGTGGCTCTACTTAAGAGCAATTCGACTTAAGAGTGGAAAACCGTTGGCGTTTTAACTGCCGCCTTACAAATTTTAGATGCGGTCTGCTCTACTTACAATTTTTTTATTTATTTTTTATTTTTTTATTATTATTTTCATTTTTTTAGTTACAGTGCCTCTACTTAAGAGTTGTTCGACTTAAGAGCATGCATTTGGAACAGGTTAAATTTGTAAGTAGAGGCACCACTGTACTGCCCCATAGTGCTCAAAGCACTCTCTGGGTGGTTTACAATTTTAATTATGCTGGGTGCACATCCAGTCCTGCTTTGGTATTTTCTCAAGTAGCATTTGCCTCTTCCTAAGGTGTATAGGAGAGGCCCTTTCATTGTCCCATCATCAGTCCGTGGGGAAATGGGAGTCATGCTAAAACAGAATCAGAAAGTCCAAAGCAGGAGATTGCCTGCTCAAGTACCAATGAAAATTCCTTGGAAAACACAGTCCTAGAGCTCCTGGGATGAGAGAATTCTTCTCCCTGTGATCAGAAGCTATGCTATAAAGGCAGCAAGTGGGGGGAAAGAGCGAAAGTGCTGCTTACCTCACTTGATAAGAGCACGGGCCAAAGCCTTTATGATTAACTATTGGCTAAAACTTATATTCTTTACAGAAAGGTTGGCCCCCTTGGTTCTAATTGATTCTTTCCAGTCCAAATGGAAACAGTTTGTAGTCAAAGAAATACAGCAAATTGGCTTCTCTAACTGTATCTTAAAATATTCCCCTCTCAAATTGCTTGTGCCCATGCGAAATGAACCAAGTAGAAACGGTCACCCACGTCCTTCTTTATTGTTCCTTTTACCGTGACTTACGTAAGGAACTTATTCAACCTGTTATCGACAAATTTCCTGGGAGACCTGCCGAATTCTATGCAAAGTTACTTCTCTCTGACAGGTCCCAGCAGATTTCAAATTGTGTTGTCAGATTTTGCACCGCCACAGTAGTTGTACGCAGGCTTATGACTGCCAGTAATTCTAGCTCTTGATGACCATATGGAGTGTGGTCTCCACTTTGGGGTTTGATGTTGGCTTGATCTTCGATATATTATATTATCCATCCTTCTGATATTGACTATTTTTATAACAGTCCTGTTTGTATTTAGTGGCTTTTATCAAAAGTTTTACAATGTTTTAAAAATGTTTTTAAAATGTTTTAATCTGGCAAATCATTTTATTGTGGCAAATTGATATTTTGGTATTTCTTGACTTGGTTAATAACCGTAAATAAAGATTCATGCTTACCTCACTTTCATTTTCAAGGGAGATAGAAAAATTGAGGATTTTACTCTCCTCCCTCCCCTTATGCAGTTGCAGATCTTAATCCAAATGATTGTGTATCTCTGTGTGTGACATTTGTGCCTTTGGGCAGGATTTAAGTGGAGTAGATCACTGTTAGGAATTTGGCTACAGAGCCAGCGGTTGTGAGTTTCTTCCTATGCTGTGTTTGTGTATCCCAGAAGAGCCAGCATAGCCTTGGGCAAGCTGAATGCCCAGAAAGAGAACTGTAAACCATTTTGGTGTGTTCTCTACTTAGAAGCCCCTGGAAGTGGTTGCCATAAGTCAGAATTGACTTGTTGGCCCAATATTATTATTATGTCACAGTAGCATTAAGAATAGGACAAAAGCTATCTAAGTATCTTGGTTCCCAATAGGTAATGGGAAGGAAGGAAAGAAGGGAGGGAGGGAGGGAGGAAAGAAAGAAAGAAAGAAAGAAAGAAAGAAAGAAAGAAAGAAAGAAAGAAAGAAAGAAAGAAAGAAAGAAAGAAAGAAAGAAAGAAAGAAAATAAATGGTGGGAACCTCTCCATACTGGAGCTCCAGCAGTGATTGATGACACTGAAGTTTCATCACCCATCTCCAATCAGAAGCTGCTTATTTTCTTCATTTTCATGTGTGTTTTTTCCACTATTTGAGCACTTACAAATATTGCTAAATATATGAGTATGAATCAAAGCAGGTAAGCTACAAATCTGCCCAAAGCAAACTGGTAAGACAAATAATTCAGGTTGAAGCAAAACAGATTACAATGGTACCTCGGTTTAAGTAATTAATTCATTTTAGCCAGTTTGTATTGCAAAAAAATCATAAAGTGAAATGTGTTTTTCCATAGGAATGCATTGAAAACCAATTAATCCATTCCAGAGGTCAGAAAAAAAATGAAACTGGGGCATTCCGTTTAAAATTTTCTTAAACGGAGGCATCCCCATTTCCAATAATTTCTTTTCTTAAACCATTTTTTGTTAACTGAGGCACTCTTAAATCAAGATACCACTGTATATTCACACACCCAAGTGCACAACCAAATACTTTTCTGTCTGCCATATTATTTTACTTTGCAACAGCTAGACCTGCAGTGATTTCTGAAGGAGCGTATGTGTGTTAGCAAGTTTCTCTCTTAATTTTGGTGGGGAGGATAGGGTGGGGTTAAGTATCAGCTATAGGGTGCAACTTCAGCTGCTCATCTTGGTTTGCTTCAATAAGTCACACATGTAGTAGACTGGTGTTATGCCTTCATATGCTAATTTATATGTGCCTATGTATCAGTGACAAGAAGCGTTTACCCCTTCAGTCCAGAACAACGTTCTAAAGACCTATGACAGAGACTAAAATCTGCTTCTAAGCATGTGCTTGAACATCTTTACACAAACCAAACTAGAAAGAGTGCTCCCAGAGACAAATTCCAGAAGTTACATACTGGTATGGGTTAATAGAACAGCTAGAGCATTTACTTCCAGGTTCTCCAAGTCAGGGATATCAGGAGTAACCTAACAAACACCTACTTAGGGCACTGATACTTTGGGGAGCAGGACAGCAGAATTCATTTAGTCCAAAGGTCAGGATGAGACCTAGCAATAGAAACTAACAAGCAAATCATATAGAATGATTTGCCACAAATTTGACTGGCGGTCAAATCTCTACATCTTTGCAAGTAGAGATTTCATTGCAATCTCTACTTGTGTGCAAGGAGTGATTTTGTGACTAGGCACAAGGTGCGACAGTTCAGGTAGTCTCCATCAAAAAGTCATAAACCTTATCAGATCTCATTCCAATGATTTATATTCCCTTCTCCTTAGTATTTTACACTTCTTGTTTACCAAAAGCAGAGGTACCAACAACCTGCTGTTGAAAGCTTAAAGTCTCTTCTAATGATCAAGAGGAAATCCATGCATGATGCCCTTGGGCACACACTTCTATTTAAAGACCAAAATTCAAATTGAAGGCAATTTTCATTTACTTTACATTTTTAGCCACTAGCCTTCCAAATTAATCCTCAGTACTGCACATCAGGTTGCATTTGCTTCTGTTCCATCAGCTCCACGACAGTATCCATTTTTTTCCCTTTCTGTTGTAGCTCCATGTTGCTGTTGTTTTCACCAGAGCTTCAAAAATGCAAATACAAGGCAGCATTCTGTTGCCAGTGCAAACAACAGGGTCCAGATAGAATCCTTCTCATTTGCCTGTTGTCTCAGTGTTAATGAATTGACAGCAGCATCAAACATGTAGAACAGAAGCTGAGACCAGACTCTTTAACAGACTAGAACGAGGGTATTGGAAGTACAGTACAGTGGGGTAATGTCCAGGATTCTGAGTCCAAGAGTCCTGGGTATACGAATCCCTGTTTCAATCTTGAGGTTCACTGGTTGATCATAGACAGGTCTCCACCTGCCAGATTAACATATATCAGAGAACAGTTGTAGAGAACAATAAAATATTATCCTCATTCCAGGTGCACAGAACTTATGGAGGGACAGCATAACTATACCACTGGAGAGGATGGATATCATTTAAATAAAATCAGCCTACTAGTCTTGAATATAATATACGGTATCTGTTCCTTGGCAGATCATTGTTATCTATTGTAAACTGCTATGATTAGGATTAGGTTTTTTTTTTTTTTTGCCTATTGACTTTTTAACACAAATACACAGTTTAGAAACATTTATTATAAGATCAGTCTCTCTTTCAAAGTACATGAAATATAAATGTAGATTAAAATCTAATTCCAGTCAACAATGGGCAGCAGCAGAGAAGATCAACTTCCCCCACATTGGTTACTCCAAATACTTCTGCAAACATGGGAAAGGCTTGTTGCCATCGCAGGGGATTGCTGGCTTTAGCTAACTCATTCCAGAGCATGGAGCAGTGCAGACACTCCGGTTCTGCTGTTCCCCACTTCCCAAGATATGTTGCTGTTTCACAGAAAGCAGGGGACAGGATCAAATTCCATGGCACCAAAAAAAAAAAAAAAAGGAAGAAAGAAAAAGAGTGTAGTATCCAACATCATCCAAGATTTGCTTTTTAAAAGAGGGAAGATTGAAGGGAAGCTTTTGAGCGAGAGGCTCCTGCATACAGGAGGCACCCTAGCAAGGAGATGCAGCAAAACTAAATTACTTTCCAGGGAGATAAAAAGTTGTAGTAATAAAAGTGGGTGAGGGGCTTAGAAAGTGAGATTAAAGGAATGTCATCTGATTCAACCTATATTTCTTTCATCTTGTGTTTATGGCTAAGGCAAAAAAAAAAGGTTTAGAATGACTGCTGTGGACCATCTTGACTGCTGACATTGGTATCATCAACAAACAGGCTGCCTTTCATCATGCAAAGTTTGGCACACCCTTTTTTTTTGCTGGCACTATGGGCGTGATACTGTGCAGCAATATCAGACCATTTCCTGATGTTTTGAATCATGGATAGAGGAACACAATATCCAACATTTATAGACTGGAGGGTTTTTTTAAATGTTTTTTTTTTTTTGGAAGAACCAATAGATAAGCAGATCAACAGACAAGTCCCTGGCCGGAATCCTACTGGAACATATGCTAGTATTAAGTGTGACTGCATAAAACAGAATTGCACAGTTGCTAATTAAGGTGTTGCTGCTCACACTCCTCGTTGTGCAGTGACCCATGATCAGGAATGCGAGTAGCACCTGATCATTTAGTGACTGTTCATGCTGCCATTTATGTAAGTACATTTGAACCAGCCTTGATCACTAATCAGATTTTGCCCCATGAACAGCATAGTGATAGAACAACCTGGCAGTTTGAAGAATAAAAGCAGCATGCGAGCACTTGTAATCCAGAAACAAATGGGTTGTGGCAATAATATGTGGGTGACAGATGTCTCTAGGAATCCCAGTGGAACCGGCTACACTGCTTACAGTGCATCATATTGGTTCAGACTGGCTCTGTGTTGCACATTCTGGTTCTTGTGTATTTTTAGAGTGTGGGCTTGCAGCAATGTCAATAGCCAACCTGCTCGAGATAAACCACATACCAGTGCCTCCAGTAACCACACACATTAAGGCAGATTAGCCAAGTAGATTTTCCTGCTGTGTTTGCTGCAATCCTAGCTTTCTTTGGAAGGTTATCAAGGGATGTTTAACAGAAACAGAGAGATTTTCCTGGAGAAAGACTGGCCACCACTATCCATCATCACTACAAATCTGCAATAAAGAAGAGTTTGGAAATGACTAGTAACATACAATGAGTTACCTGTACAGTAATACCTCGGATAATGAATGCCCCTGATAATGAATTTTTCGGATAACGAACAGCAATTTCCAGGTATAGGGCTGCCTCGGATAATGAATTTTCCCTATGGGCTGCCTCGGATAACAAATCACAATTTCTAGGTATAGGTCTGCCATGGATAACGAATTTTCTCTATCGGCTGCCTCGGATAACAAATTTCCAGCATGCATCAGTAAAAAAGAGTTATCCTGGGCTGCATCATATCTGTACCTTTAAAGTGCCCTTTATAAAGAGTTTTGAGCAAAAAAAAGGTGTCTGTGTCATTTTCCTAGGCTCTGGAATGAATTAATTGGTTTCCCATTCATTCCTATGGGAAACCATATTTCAGATAATGAATTGCCTCAGAGAACGAATTAAATTCATTATCCGAGGTACCACTGTACTTAATTTCTTTTTGCATTAACCAAGGCATAACTGAGCTGCACCATGATTGTAACATAATGAGAAATAACATCACTTATTTATAGTGTAACAGTCTGCAGATAATTTCATAATTACAGGGTATGTGGTTTCACAACTTGGATGTTTCATGCTATAGACCACCAGACTGCAGTACAGTGGTACCTTGGTTTATGAGCATAATCCATTCTGGAAGCATGCTCGTAAACCAAAATACTTGTGTACCAAAGCAAAATTCCCCATAGGAAATAATTACCTGATCCATTTTGGGGTCCCCATTTCCATAATTTCCTATGGGAAACTTTGCTTTGGCTGGGAGCCCGCACTGAGGTGAGCCTTGCTCATAAACCAAGACAAAATTTTACCAGAAATTTTGCTTGGATTGCAAAATACACATCATCCAAGGTACTCATAAACCAAGGTACCACTGTACTCTTTTTTTAATTAACAAATTTGTTTTAGCTACTTATATCGAACAGAAATGACTTTTCAAGAACACAGCTATATAAGCTTCTACTCTGAGATAGGTGTTTCGAATTTTAACAGATTACCGTATATATTCGAGTATAAGTCGACCCGAGTGTAAGTCGGGGCCCCTAATTTAAACCCAAAAACCTGGGAAAATTTATTGACTCAAGTATAAGCCTAGGGTGGGAAATGCAGCAGGGCCTGGCTACTCCTCCTTTGTGAGCATGGTGTGTGTGTGATGTTTAAAATGACTTTTAGCCACCGAGGCAAGTGCTTGAGTTGGTGGCTAAAAGTCATTTTAAACATGGGGGGGGCAGGAGAAGTGGCGCACAATGTTTAAAATGACTTTTAGCCACCGACCCAACTTGCCTCAGTGGCTAAAAGTATTGACCCGAATATAAGCCGAGGACCCCTTTTTTCAGCCCAAAATTAGGGCTGAAAAACTAGGCTTATATTCGAGTATATACAGTACTTTTGAAAGGTAATTTTGCATGCTGTGCCATTGAATGACTTCTAGGGTGTACCTGTTTCGTGTACAGTGAACTTGGTGTGCAGAGATCCTGATATGGAAGATTTAAAAGAGGTAGCTAGCATGTCATGCAAGATCAAAATATAAAAAATATAAAAAAATAAAGAAAATAAAATGTTGTGGGCAGCTTAAAGGCTAGCTACTGTATTTCAGTGTGAGCTTTCATTGATATGTTCCACCTCTTCAGTAGTTAGTCTCTGAAGCGCCATGATGATTATGACTGCTTTTTTTTTACAGTACATATCTAGAATGATTTATCTAGGCGTAAATACCATAGACAGTGGTACCTCTACTTACAAGTTTAATCCATTCCGAATGCATGCTCTTAAGTTGAACAACTCTTAAGTAGAGCAGCCCTATCTAAAAAAATTTTTTAAAAATGTAAGTAGACCAGACCACATCTAAGATTTGTAAGGCAGCAGTTAAAACACTAATGGTTTTTCACTCTTAAGTCGAATTGCTCTTCAGTCAAGTTGAGCTACTCGTAACTAGAGGTACCACTGTATTTGCAGGTTGGTGCGCAGCCTGGATGATGTAGTAGGTAGCTATGGCTATGGAAAAAGATCACATCTTTGTTAACCTACAGGCAATTTTGCAGATTTTATGGGAGAATTCACCCATCAGGTTATGAGTAGGGATCTGGAGACCCTTCAAATATTATTGGAATATAGTTCTCATAATCCTTGACCACTGGGTGTGTTGTCTGAGCATAATGGGAGTTGGGGCAATATTGGGAGTGTCACAGATTCTCTATCTTTGACATAGATGATAAGTTTCATGATGGAAGGGAGAGTCTCCATTCAGGTTTTTGGTGGTGGTGGTATAGAATACAGTGGACTCCTGTGGCCCTGCAGATGTCTTTGGGCTCCAGTTCCCATAACTCTGGCTAAAACTAAGGGGGTCATGGGCCAAATACATATGAAGGTCCACATAGTTACTGGCTCTTGGTTTGGAACTTTCAAAGTAAACTGGATCAGAAACAGCAATTCCCAACCTTGGACTAAAATTCCCATCAGCCTTCACCACTCACTACCTCTGCTGGCCAGGATTTCATGGAGTTGTAGTCCAAGAACATCTGGGGACCCAGAGTTGGGAACCACTGGTGCACAAACAAGGCAGAAGAAACTTGTACTGGAAAAAATGAACTTGATAAAAAGAAGACAAAGAAAGAAGCGTACAATACAGCAAAATTTAGAAGCATTAAGTTGGAACAGAATCTGATGGGCATATTATTAAGGAGACAGTTGCATCTTTCAGTGCACCCTGAAAATCTTTTGTGGCCTGGCCTTTTGCCCTGGTCCAGATTTTGAAATCACTGAATAAGGATGACCATATCAGTCCAGCAAATAGCTATTGATTAATCAAATGTTATCATTATTATTTTAGGTGTCACTGCTCAGTCAAACATTAAAATCATGATCCTCCACCTCCAACTGATTTGATGGTAAGAAGATGTTTAAAATTGGCTTTCCTATTGGTTATTTGTGTGTGTGTTTGTGTGTGTGTGTGTGTGTGTGTGTGTGTGTGTGTGAGAGAGAGAGAGAGAGAGAGAGAGAGAGAGAGATTTAATTTGTTAAAATTACCTTCCCTTTCCTCCCTTAAGGCAATACTTTTCCAAATGTGGGAGATCCCTTCTTAGATAGCAACCTCGAAAACCATGTTCTGGAAGGACAGTTGCCTTAACTCCCAAACCAAAAACTGTTCAAGAACAGTCAAGGGAATGGGTATTCACTTCTAAATCCTTTCAGGCAGAAAGAAAACTAGACTCTGGGCACAAGATACATAATGGCTGCTTAAATACAGGCAACTAAAACCAAAAACACCTCATCAAAGTATGTTACAGATTTGCATGAAATGTGCACATTCTGGTTTATGCACCTCCATGAAAATATATTAAGACTCGTTATGATTCAGGAGATAATGTAGTACATATTACCATAGCAATACGATCAGGTGACCTGTACACTTTATCAGCTTGCTGTCCCACTGCTAACTATGGCCATTACTTCACATCCCCCTCGTCCCTCTTTGCTGTCCCGCTTGGGACCGGTACGAAAAAAGATTACTTCATATCCATAGTGTGACAGCAGAATCTCGTCCTTTCCAACAGCAGATTACCTTCTCCAAAGAACAACCCATGGCTCATATAAGATGATGCCCTCTTTCAGAAATAAATAGAGGATAGCACATTGGCTTATTTTAAGTCTATGGGATATATACAGTATACTCATAGTCAGGCACCAAGTTAGGATTGGTACTTTCCCTCGGTGTACATACTGTAATCCACATCGTGAGATTATACATTGTGCTGGTAAAGCCAATATTGTATATACATTTCAGAAATACTCCAGGACATGTTGGGGAGTTTTTACGAGTCATGGGGTTAAAGCAGCACGCTAGAGGCAGTCCAGAGAAGTTCATGCCACCCTCCACCTAGCTGCATCTGTGGTGGAAGGATGATACAACATTTGCTAGCTTACAATGAGATGAAATGTAGGTCAGCCCTATGGCCCTGGAAAATTATTAACCAAGGCAAACATACAGTTACCCGGAACTCCAGGTATGCAAGTTTAGAGGAAAAGGCTTATGAAAAATTGAGCTCTTTTTCCAAGACTCTTTTGTCTTGAACATCTGACCGGATTAAATACTTCCAAAACGTTCTCAGGAAGATTTGATGTGCTTTCCAAGCTTGGAAGCCTGAAACACAAAAGCTTTTCACTCAAAAAGCCACAAAGTGGCGATAAATGCAAGCAAACAGAGCTTTCTAGGGGAGGGTTTGACTCTGCTCTGCTAAGCAAGCTTGTGTCAACAACTGAGCCAGTTTTGTCTTCTGCCTCTACCTTTCCACTCTGCTTTCTGTTCAAAACATAGCTCATGATGAAACTGCATTTTTACCACATGCAACAGGCAGCCACACTTCAGTAAGGATAGGTTAGCATCTACAATATAAGTTGCAGCAATTTTAGTATCATACGGTGTAATTCCACAAACCTAATGTGGTTCTGCCAGCGTCTACCTCACTTTTCAGGAAAGGGTTATATTTAATTCCAGCAGCTGGTTTCAGGTTGAGTGGAACACCATACTGGTTAATAGTTAACCAAGAAAATATTCTCCACTAACAGCTCAGTCCTACTTAGTGATAAGGAAATCCCCCTTATTTTATCCACTACCCTTAACCTTGGAGTATTTTGCTTGCCCAGTTACTTACCCAACTTCCTTCAGTTCCCCTGTGTAATTCTGAGGAAACCCTGCCCTTGTGTATCAAGTTCATTGTGTATCAGGTTCTACTTTTTAAAAGTTGAGAACTTTGGGACATGGGGGGGGGGGATCAGGAGGAAGCAACAGTATTTTAATTTTGCAGCATGACAGGTGAGGTGGATACATATTACATGTTCACTTGGGCTGCCTTGCTTTCTTTTCAGATATTCATCAAGAGAATCCAGATGGGGTGCAGGTGCTGTAAAATGATACAAAGGTAAGGACCAATGCAGAATCAGCTGGAGCTGGACTTATGCCAAAGATGGCTCTCTCTGAAGATTTGCTTTTAAGTTGAACTGCACTTATTTGTATTTTTGCTGTTACATGCTGCCAAGATAGAACCGACTGACTGTGATTGTAATAGGGCTTTTTAAAATGAGTGATTTTACCAGATCCACATCGCCATTGAGTTTCCATGACTGAGCAGGGATTCACATTCAGTTCTTGTGAGTCATAGTCTCATCACTCTATCCACTGCATACTGGGGATACATTTTTATTACTGCTATAAAAATGTTCCAGATAAAGGGCTGGTCCAGATTTATTCAGTCACAAAGCTACCAGCAGCCAATATCTTCTTGGCTTGTATGTATTTTCCAGTCTTGTCCCAAGAGCAGTTGCTGCCACCTTTTCTGTGGCTGATTTACAAGATAGGAACCATAAAGAGCCGCTATTCTCCCTTAGAATGACCATGGAACTTTCCCAAAAGAGCTGTGGAAATAGTCCTATGACCATCTTTGCAATATCTAAGATTTGGAGAGTGGACATTCTCTTCCATCATTGTCTCCAAGAACCATTGTCTCCAAGGCACCCCAATCCTTTAAAAAGTCATGTTCCAGATTATTATGTAAGGTAGGCATGTCCAAACTTTGGCCCTCCAGATGTTTTGGAACACAACTCTCACAGTCCTTTGCCACTGACAATCTAAGCTTAGAATTCTTAAAGTTGTGGTCCAAAACATCAGGAGGGTCACAGTTTGGACATGCCTGATGTAAGGTGTCTGAATTATAGGCACAATTTAGTCATGACTAATATACATCCCATGTAAGTGACTTTCTCTAAATAGAAATGGAAGGAATGCTCACTAAATTCCCTTATATATGGCAAGACACCTGGACAAGTAATTTTTAACCCTTGATATTCCTTACTACCAGTGTCACAGCAAGTAAGGAAGTGCTTCTTTCTCCCCATCAAGATGTTTGTAGTTTATGCAAAATTAGTGTTCTTTCCCTTTAAGAAGCAAATCTCTCTCTCTCTCTCTCTCTCTCTCACACACACACACACACACACACACACACACACACACACATGAAGCATGGGACTATTTGATTCTTTCAAAAGATGCCAATAGCCCATTCAATTTGTCAGATTAAAAAAAACCATAAAACAAAGCAATAGCTATTGCAGTTTTGTACAATTTGTGCAAATTAAACAATTTGTGTCAATTTCATAATATGGATAAAAGCATTGAGTTCATGGCACTACGGCTCTCTTGCAAGCTAGAGGTGGGGGTAGAAGATGCAGTTCTTGATTCTTTTTTGTGAGGGCAAGCAATTGTTTTAATCCATAATGCTTAAGTAAACCTTGGTCCAACCCATGCAGCAGGAGTAGCCAACCTGATTCCTTCCAGTTGTTTTGGACCACAGTGACTAATATCATTGATCATACTAGCCGAAGCATCTGAGAGTTTTGGTCCAAAGCACATAGAAGGCATGAGGATTGCCTCTGTTTTCCTTAGGTTGTAAATACTGATGAGCTTGAAACAAAGACTAAAGGTTGGAACAAGGTGATGACTTGTGCATTTTATTTTGTCTCCTTAAAGAAAGAAAATACTAACTGGTACTTTCAAACTTCCTCCAGCTATATCTTTGATCCTCAAGAAGTGCAGCCATCTGGATACATCAGTGAAATAAACAGCTACAACCTAGATGAGCAAGATGGAGGCAAATTCAAATGTAAGCCAAATAATGACATTCAGCTACATAAAGACCACTTGCAGGATGCTGAGATACAACTAGCAGCAAATAGACACAAACTGAACAACGCTAAGGATGCTGCTCAGAACCACAGAACCACCTCTTTTCATGAGGAAGAACTGGGGAACTCTGTTGAAAAGTGCAATGGGATGCATTACTATCCCAATCCCAGAACAAACCAAAGTAAAGAGGGTAGCACTTGTGTCTCCTCTGGCCAACTTTCAGATTCTTCGGCCAAAAGGATCTCCCAGCCGCACACGTGTGATAACCACGAGACTCCTAACACTGAAGTTTGTCCAAAGCTGCCTTCAGAGACAACAGACAATTCCCACCATGAGGAATCTCAGAGTACAGGTGAAAAGATTTCTTCCCATCAAAGTGCCACACTGGACATGCAAGGCAATGGCACACATCCACCTGGACCCAGTTATCCTAAGAATGTCAACCATGCTGGGAAACTAAGAGCTGCTAGAAGCGAAAGTACATCGAACCACAGCTGCAGAGACCAAAACACAGAACGCACAGCTGGGACCAGACAGAATGGGGACATGCCACGGTGCGAGTCCCAAAATTCTGATTCAGGAGATGAAGCCTGTAGGATAGGGCCCTTCAATGCTTGTTCCAAGGACAAGACCTCCACTGATGCCCCATATCCAAAAGCCACGACTGATGTTCATCAAGAAGCTGGGTACGATGGCCATGAAGAGGTTAATGGCGAACTAGAGGAGGAAGATGCAGAGGTAGCAGAAGCTCTTGCGGCACTTGAAGCTGCCACGGCTGGAGAAGATTTTGATGAGGATTAGAAGTATTAGATGACAGTCAAGATGCCAGGAACTCTTCTCTTTGGCCGTTCTTTGACATGGCACAGTGGAGCCAGCCTTTCAGGATGACACTTATAGGCCTTTGCCCAGGATTGCCCATAGCCAGCAGAAGGAATTAGGTTGAACAAGTGAATTATGAAGGGTGGACATTTTTCCAGGGACTGTGATGTGTCGCCTAACTGAATGCTGATGGGCCGGCCTTCCTCTACTAGGGCTGAAGAGAAACATAGGTAAGCACTCACTGATGAGTGATATGCAATACACTGGGAAGACTTTCCAACTTCATCCTCCCAAAAAAACTAATGGAGTCTTGCTACTTCATAAGGCTGGTGAAATGAAGATGCCCCGAAGTCACCAGGAGCAGACCTTGACGTACAAGGACTGTGGATTCAGTTATGTTCTGGCACTGGACACAGATTCCTCATCTCAAAATGTGCTCAGAGGGACTCACTTTAAGAATGTGCCTTTTGAAAATAGATCTTGAGAGTCCTAGTAAAACGCAGAAGAGGTCCATCAAGACCGAGTCCTCCTGCCTATCCCTGCCCTGCATTTTCAGGGACTTGCTCCAGCCGGCCAAGTGAATTCCCTCTCCTCATTGGTCCAGATGGCAGCTCCAGCTGCCATGAATGTGTTTCATATATCATTTACAGAAGGGGGAGGAAGCCCCTAGAGAGGACCGTTATCTCTTGGCCATATTCGCTTCCAGCTGGAGAAAAAAGAGGACATTAAGAACAAAAGAAGAGCCATGCTGGATCAGGCAGAGGGCCTATCTAGTCCAGCTTCCTGCATCTCACAGTGGCCACACCAGATGCCTCTGGGAGCGCACGAGACTAGATATCTGTCTCCTGATACCACTCCCCTACATCTGGTCCTTGAAGGACCCCGGTTTTAAGCCTGGAGATTACACATCCCCATCATGGCTTGTATCCTGTGATGGACGTTTCCTCCAGGAATCTGTCCAATCCCCTTCTGAAGGCATCCAGGCCAGATGCCATCACCACATCCCATTTTGACTTCATGAAAGCCCTAACAATCTCTAAAGCTTAGTGATAACTGAAAAGGAAGCTTATCTCACTTCAAGGAGCCAGTATGCTGTTCGGCTACACTTCCAGGCTATACAGGAATTTTCTTGATCCTCCAGGGCTTACAGGCTTTAGAACATTCCATTTGTCCCAAGGCAAGCCTGCAAAACAGCCAGTTGGAACTGGCTTTCATGCCAAACTACTTTTTCAGTGACATTTTCCGCAGTGCCAAAAAATCCTCCCTTTCCAACTTTCTTTTCTGGACCAAATGTTTCCTTGTGTAGTGACATCACCATGTAGCAATAATCTGATGAAATACTTGTATTTTCATGATGTCATCTCATTCTCTGTTCAGACAGTCGTGATTAAATCTGGGAAGCTGAATGCAACTGAACACAACGGAGGTAGTGGGAAGCAGAGAAATAATGCCTAGCAAAGTTAGGAAAATCAATTAGCATTTTTCCTATCTAAATGTGTACGGGGGGGAGGGGCTTCTATACTACAATTCTTGATTCACACCCTGAAATCAAAAGTGGAGAATATTTTGCTTAGCTTAATTTCATGTATTTTTAAAAAGCCTTTTTTAAAAAAAACATTGTGATTGAATCTTTCTTTGGTACTACTCGCCACCTATTCCCAAACCAACAATCTAGGTACTATACAGGCTTTTATGTTGCACAGATTCCTTCTGCTTTCTTTCCTGCCAGTTCTTAATGGCACTGTATGTACATCCAGCCGGAAAAGTGTCATTCAATCACCTGGCTAAGTGCTTCAAGTTCCTGAGTGCTATTGTGATGCATGTTGCTTTTCAGCACCAACTTACCCAAAAAGAGAGCGCCGACAATTCCATTCTAGAAAGCACAAGAAAAATAATAAAGCAGAAGAGGTGCTGTAGTATGAAACAGCACCAAACTAGGGCATTCTCATGTTGCAGTCTTATATGTGAATAAGTGCAAATTAACACAAAACACACAGGTTGCATGTGCTTGCACGCACACAGTGCAGGTTTGTGCATGCACTAAAATGACTTGACTTCTCAAGTTTCATAAAGGGCTCAATTAAAAAGCCTTGTTTGTGGTGACCTGCAAGATCTTTCTCTCTCCTTGGAAGGATTACATTTTGGTTTACTGTTCCCAGAATACCTCTAACCGACTGCTTGGAGATTTTGAGAGCACTAGCGCAGTAAAAGTAATTTTTTTCCTAAGCAGGGATGGGGATGCCTGTCACATTCTTATCTACAAATGCCCCAGTAAAGAAGTAAGTTGATGTGAGCATCATGGTGCCTGATAACTGCCAAAATGCCTCCCTCCTCCTATGGAACATTTTTATTTTGAAAAGTCTTATGTAAATCAATAAATATAATAAATTGGTCCTTTTCAACATGCGTGGCAATGTTACCTCTTTTTTGAGTGTATCATACAGTGCTATACCTGTTGCAAGAGTTCAGTTTTACAGCATAGGCAAGGACACTGATTCAAAGTGTAAACACAACAACACAACAGGAGAAAACTCTCATGCAATTCCTTGTTTGGTTGCTTGGTTGTTTTTAAGATGCCTATGGAATTCTCATAGACCTGAACAAGCCATTTTAGTTCTGAAGAACCCACACAGAACTAGACTCACAGCACAGGCATTCTGGAGCATGCCAGCAGGTTCCAAAGATCCAGCTTTTAATCATTATACCATATTTTCCCATGCATAAGACTATGTTTTGTCTTGAAACTGTTAGACCAAAAATTGGAAGCAAACCAAGGAGAGAGCCAAGTGACTGCAAAACTGTAATTTTGGGCTGGAAATGTGGGGGTCATCGTATACATGCTCAAAATCTCCAAGCAGTCGGCTTGGGAGGTGTAGTATAGACGGGAAAATGTGGTACATTTTATTTCCCAGAACAAATAAAAACAGTTGGGACAGAAATACCCTAATCTGTTAACTGTTTTTTGCTACTCATATTTTTCTTCCTCCCAGCCAGTTCTCATTGGAATCAAGAAATATAAGAAGTGGGTATGAAATCCTAGTTGCAGTCTCAATGCTACCGTTGGATATATTAGAATGCTCATTTAGATCGCCCAGTGATGTTGCAGAAGCACATTGCTAAGGATCAATAGATGGCACAACACAAAATAATGCTTATTTTTAAAATCGGCAACCTAAATTTACATACAATTCGAGCAGGTTGAAAATCACCAGAATCAGTATTTGCCTGAGTTATTTTGAATACTTAGTTATGAGCAAGGTGAAATGGGGGGTGGGGGGTGTTTCCCTGTGGGAGCAACCTTAAACCTATACAAGGAACCACGCAGCCATTGGCAGGAACTTCAGTGCTTTCATAGATCCAAAGTACACCCAGTTCAAAACCAGATTGTCCAGTGTGTTACAAATTCAAAGCACCTCATCAGTTACCCTCACAACTTAAGCCTTGTTTAGGAGCCGTATTTCAAAATACACAAAGTACTCAATGAGTGGTAAATACGAGACACACAAATGAACCCCACTTCCAGGGCTGTCCCCCAGAAATCAAGTCTTAGAACATCATGCATTCAACATAAAGGTCTGTAGAGGGGCCTGTAAGGCCTTTAGCTTACAGAGCAGCTATTATCAGAAGCCCAGGCTCCAGCTGGAGCTCTGTAGGCATCTGAGGTGGAACAAACTTGCAAGCTCCTTCACAGATCTTCCCCCCCCCCCCCCCCTCCCCCCCCCGGGGGGGGGGGGACATAAAGGTGTTCATCTGTTGGCCTTCAACCATAACAGGGCTGTAGGGGCATAGCTTAAGGTGGGAAGCATAAAATGTAGGACGTAGGAAGTTCCTTATATTGTGTCAGATCCACTGGTATTCCAGCCTAGCATTGGCCATTCTGGCTGAAAGCTCTGTCAAGTTTCAGGCAGGATTCTTCACAAGCTCTGCCGCCAGATCCAGGGTAGTCTCCATGTTTTAACCAGATGCTCAGAGTGGAAGGATAGAAAGAGTGAGATCTTTGCTCCAGATTCAGTGAACTGTCAACATCTAAGAACTCCTCAATATATCATATTGAAAATAATTTTTCCCTAACTGTTGGCTAGGTAGACCAAATCTTCAGTCACAGTTGACCAGCCCATTCTGATTTTATATCTGTTAAAAATCTACTGTAACCTGTTGGTAAAAACATTATGTGAAATACCGTATCACTTAATTTTCATACTGATATTTTATTTATTTTTTTAAAAAATGATTGCCAGTAAAACTTTTGGAGCTGAAAGTCTTACAGCTGTACCTGTTGACAGCTGGCTTTTGTTGCATTTATGCCCTATGTTTGACCCAGCCTGCTTGCGCTGTTCTAATGAAGCCTGACCAGATGCAAAGCAGGAACGCGTAGTGTTTTATTTATAACCTGCTTTGTTGTGATTACAAGGTTTTATTTTACAAAATAGAAAAGTTACAATAAAATAAAGCATAGATGCCAGAAACACAAGAACCAAACATCAAAATGATTTTCCTACACTTTTTTGGTGCTGTGTCACAGAGCCGCCTACAGGACTAATGAATTATTGCAATCACTACTACATTTTTAAACTGAATCTAAAACCCTTCATGTAAGATTAAATTCTTCAAAAAAAAAAACCCTCTGGTTTACAAATGTAGGATATTGTACTTCTTTATCCACAAATCAAAATGCCAGGAAATGGCCCGATCCTGGTGCACAATATTGTGCTCACATTACCAGGACAAAAAAGGATGCCAAACTTGACACTGCAAGGGCAGCTTAAATGTTCACACCAGTGTCAACAGAAGATGGTTCTTTGCTCCCTACCATTCACAAAGAGACATCAAGCAAGGGAAAATCATTTAAGCATTTCTCACCCAAACATAAAGCAATGTCAGGGCTGGTTTTGATCAAGTTCCTGATTCATCTTGGGCACTGTGACCCCATTTGTTTCATATTAACAAAACAACAACAACAACATTGCATATGTCAGGAACTGTTTCCTTTTTTCTGAGTCTAGGGCACCCCACTGCAGATCCAATTCTGTAAGTGTCGAGAGCTTAAAACATTTTAAAAGGCCATGGACAGTGACGGTAATTCAAAAATGTTCTAATTAGATCGTTCCCACTCATAGTAATACATTTTTTTTTTCAAAAAGATCCAAAGCAAAGCAAGTAGAAATCTCTGCCCCACCAAGAAATGTTCCACAGCTGCCATGCTTGCCAGGTTAATGAGCTGCTAATGGCCATGCGTCATGTGGCCCCGATTTTATATGAACTCAGTGGGAGATAGAAAGGCAACATTACACTTGTGTGACCCTGACTAAATTTAGAAAAAAAAATTATCTTTATTGGCACTCATTTCAAAATTCTATTATTCCATACGTTGTTCCAAGCATTAGAACTTGTTTCTTCTCCTACATCAAATTATCATAATTTAAGTCGTCCTGACTTTCTGATCAATAATAAACTTTAGTTACTCTTCACAACATTGCTTTCACCTTTACTTTCATGTTGTAATATAATTTCTTTGCATTTCATGTTTTCTACATTTGCTATCTTTTTAACCAGTTCTTTGCTCATTGTTCTAGTTCAATAATAATGTACCAAGATACTATATCTTTACCCACAGCTTATTTTATTCTTTATTTTCCTAATCCTTCATTCTAATAACTTGCCTGTTTATTAATAAATTCTCAATCAATCCTTTTAGGATTCCTGGTAATTTCTCCAACTCTTTTACCAGATATAATGGGGAAAGTGGTAGAATAAGTATTTATGTATATATATATATATATCTACTCCAAATTAGAAGCATATTTTAAGGAAGGGATTTTCTATATATTTTTCTATATTTTAATTATCGTGTATGAAAAGAATAATTTACCAAGTTAAAATGCAATTCTTGTTTCCATACTCAGCCAAATTAGATTACCAGACTGGGATATAACACCTGGCATGTTTGTTAATTGATTGGCTATGTACTATTGCCTTAAACTGAGACATTCTAACCCTCCAACTTTTTGAAATGTATACCATGTCCTCTCATTAATCCTTAACTTCTCCCCTCCATTACAAAATGTATTAATTATGTTTAGCCAGCCCTTTAAATATTCCTCACTAATCTTCATCAATAGCATCATAAATAGAAAAAAAAATTGCGTAGTATCTTCATTTTCAGTGCTGTGATTCTGCTAAATGATGTAAATCCAACTTTTCTTAAATCATCATATGCTTAATTACTTCTTTCAATATTTTAAAATCCTCTTCTTTAAATTTTCTAAGGTAGTTAAAGATATTTATACCTAAATATTTAACATTGTTAAATCCTAACATAGCAGAATGTTGACTTGACACTTTTTGCTCCTGAGGGTAAGACGTTTCATCCTGCCTAAAACTAGGTCTCACCCAGCTTCCAAGGCAGTTACCATTTTGTTGTAAACACAATTATATTGGTCTTGAAAGCAAGCAACAGGAGAGGATGTTTTTTTAAAAAAAAACCATCATTTTTATTGTTCAAGTAGTACAAAATAATTATATAAACTATATTGTTAAAGTATATTTAATCCATATGCATGTGAAAGTGGCATTAACAATCCATGTAGCATTCAATTATGTTGACACGCCATCTTGTGTTTTCAGAACAAGGCACTCTTTTTCAGAAACAGTTCATAGTGTTTTGTCAGCAGTAGAAGAAAGTGTGTATATATAGTAATGTGTGCATGAAGATCCCCTAAACAAACAAATGTTCAAGGTAGTCTGTTTTGGTACAGCTGACAGTAAATTAGGAGATGCCTGCAACCAGCCTCTCCTCAAGAAGTTAAATAAACCAGTGGTGAATATAAGATTTCCTCTCTTGATGTATCCCTTTAGACGTGCATGACTGCAAGAAAGACAATTCTATTTTCACATATAGATGAGCCTCCAGAATAGGGGCTCTAGAAGAAGCCCTCTATCTTTTGTACCAATTAGAACTTTGATGAAGTGCAAGAGTATTATAAAATAATCTTGATTTAATATTGGCCTATCTTGCAAGGGTAGCACTTCAGTCTCCAAAAGAGCGTCTCCCAATTGCTCTCATCTATTTTAACACTATTTTAGAACTGCGGCAATGCTGCCAATATTTGTAACATGTCACTTAGTAATTAAGTATAAAACTAGGGAACAAGTCCCATTAAATTCAAGAGACATTGGTTGTAATCAATTTATCATTTCCTCTATTCGTGAAGTCCCCAAATTCACAATCTCAGAAAATTAGAATATTATATGACATCAATAACACAAGGATTGGAAATAGAACAGTATTGGACCTCTGAAAAGTATAAGCACGCATCTGTACTCAGCATCCCCATATAATTTGTCTGTATAAGGAAGCATGAAGCACAGTGGACCAAGACCAGCAGATGACATGGCTCCCCAAAGCAACACAGACTGTGGGAAGTTCACACTGGACTTCAAGCATTGTGTATTGTGTGCCTCTCCATTCTTCCTCCAGACTCTGGGTCCTTGGTTCCCAAATGAGATGCAAAAGTTGCTCTCATCAGAAAAGAGGACTTTGGACCACTGAGCAACAGACCAGTTATTTTTTTTCTGTAGCCCGGGTAAGCTTCTGATGTTGTTTGTTGTTCAGAAGTGGCTTGACAAGAGGAATGCGACATTTGAAGCCCATGTCCAGGATTCATCTGTGTATGGTGGCTCTTGATGCACTACTGTGAATACAGAACCTTTTCACATTATTCTAATTTTCTGAGATTGTGAATCTGGGGCTTCCATAAACTGTATGCCATAGTCATCACAATTATACCAGAGTAAGGCCTGGCATATCTCGCTTTGCATGTAATGAGTCTATCTCATATATTAGTTTCATCTTTTGAGTTGACTTACTGAAATAAATGAACATTTGCACATTATTCTAATTTTTTGAGTTTTACTTATATAAGGAAACAATGAGAAAAAGAAACTGCAATGGTTTACAAAATTCCTGCCTATAAGATTCTGCTCTTCAAACCCTTTTTAAAGAGTTCAGTCTTTGCTACTGTAGTTTTCTAAAGAATCAAAAAGAGTGGTGGCTCTTCAATATAAGTTTATTAAATAGGGATGGTGCCATTACTGAGAAGGACCAATTACTTGTTGATAGGTCTGTGAAGATTCTCAGTCATGCAGGTGAGTTTATCTGGCAGTTTAGTCATGGGAACTGGACTTTTTTTCTTGAGATTGAAACATTTCACTGCTCATCCAAAAAGCTTCATCAGTCTGAGGAGAGCTAGTTGCAAGTCCTCCATTTTATAATTCATTTTGAACTCATGTCACCCTGGACTGAAATAGGCTCATATAAGATGAACAATGGCCTGAATAGACTCATTAGGTGGATAGGCCATTAGGTGAATAAGGGTGACATGAAATCAAAGTGAACTATAAAACGGAAGACTCGCAACTAGCTTTCCTCAGACTGACAAAGCTTTTTGGATGAGCAGTGAAACATTTCACTCTCTCAAGAAAAGAAGTCCAATTGCCATGACTCAACTTCTAGATACTTGTTGATAGATACCCACCCACAGTACCAAGGACTGGGAGGAATGGGTGAAATGGTTAGTTGGTAGAACAAGTATCGAGGTCCCAAAATGTTCAGGGCCATCTATGTCAAAGCCAGCAACAGCATGCCACTTTCTGCCCCATTTTCCAAGTATGTTTAACTTTAAATATCTTTTTCACTAGAGACATGTTTTCATTTCACTGCATCAAACCTGAAAGTGATCAATTTTTTGCCTCGTCTAAAACATGGAAAGGCAGGAAAAGAGTTTCTCAAGAATCAAAGGACTCTTGGAACAAAGTCTGACTTGACATTTAGTCTGAAAAAAGTATCATCAGCCCAAACAGTAACAATTTAAAATTAATTTATGCAAAAGGACATAAACTGCTTCAATGGTTATTCAAATATATATCCCTAAAGTAGATTAAGGTGCTTCACGATTCAAAATTTAAAACAACATCTGTGAAATTTAATTAGCTAACCCTGTTTAGGCAGGATGTACACATACCTTACGAGTATGCGTACAGTAGATGAATTCAAGATGCATATAGCATTGCTTGCTGCAGATGGCAATGACTGCTTTGAACAGAAAACTAATAATTATGGAAAATATCCTCAGAAAACATAAAGTAGTGCTTAATTTAGCAATCACTAGTATTTTAACACCCAATCAAGTCTAAAATAAATCTCACAACTTTGGTCCCTTCCCAGATGGGAAGACTTTAGTCTTTAGGATACATTTACACTGAACCCCACAGCAGATGCGTTTTGGCAAACTTTTTTTTGTTTCGTTAGGTTCTACTTTATTAGGAGTAAAAACACATAATAATTTACATATAAAATAGCTGACCATATTACCCAGAAGTCTTCAAATTACTAAAATATCATATTTTCAATTATTAAAATATTACCTGGGATCAAACCCTGCATACAGTCAGTCACGTAATACACAACAATAGTGCATTTACAAATTCCTATTTGAAGATACATTAATGTCCCAGTTTTGAATTTTTCCAATCACACCAGGCAGTTTTTCTAAAAACTTCCATCTGGAAAGGAAGAGAAACAGAATTACTGAAAGGAATAAGTTGCTAATTTCCAATGTTTAGCTATTTCTCTATAACATTAAAATTAAAGCTCACTTCAATAGCTTAGATAATAGCTGAAAACCTCTGAATTCTGTAGTTTAATGTGTCAAGGGACATTAAAAACATAAGAAAATCCCTGTTGGATCAGGCCAGGGGCCATCTAGTCCAGCTTTCTGTATCTTACAGTGGCCCCACCAGATGCCTTTGGGAGCATATGAGAAAACTAGATTTCTGGACTTGCCCTCCAGAAATCTGACCAATCCCCCTTTAAAGTCATCTAGGCATACATTATCTACATGCACAATGCTAAAATATCTAGAGACAAAAAGTTACATAAAAACCAGCTTTTTAAAGTTAATTAAAAATATAAGAAAAGTTCTTCACCTTACGGTACCTCTACTTAAGAGTGGCTCTACTTAACAGCAATTTAACATGGCAATTTAACTGCTGCCTTACAACTTTTAGATGCAGTCTGGTCTACTTACACATTTTTTCTACTTTTTTTTTAATTTTATTTTTTGGATGGAGCACCTCTACTTAAGAATTGTTAGACTTAAGAGCATGCATTAGGAACGGATGAAATTCATAAGTAGATGTACCACTGTAATTTAGTTCTTAAATAAGTGTGATTGCTTTATGCTTTTAAAGCAGAAGTGGGATATCTGTAGCCCTCCAGAGATTGAGGGACCAGAACTCTCACCAGTAGAGATGGGCACGACTTAGCGGTATTTCCGTTTCCGTTTCCGTTACTCGGTTCCGTTACTCTACGGAAACGGAAACGGGAATTACTCCGCCAGACTTCGAGCTCGAACCGACGAACGAACAATTTGGTCTGATTTGTCGTGCTCGTTACTTGCATCGCGCGATCGCGCGCGATGCCAAGCGGCACAGAAAAAAAGTTTTTAAAAGTTAAAAAGCCCGGTTCCCGGCCAAAAAGCAGGCGGAAATATGCCTGCCGTGCCTCAGGGCACCTACCAGAGGGGTGGTTTCTGGAGGTCCCCGCCCGGCCTCCCCCCCTCCTCCGTCCTGGGATGCTCTGGTGTGGTGGTGGGACTCGCCCGCCGCAAAAAGCCCAGTCTCGCCGCCGGCCGCCAAAGCGCAAGCAAGCGGCACGGGCGGCACAGGAAAAAACTTTTTTAAACTCTCCCCCGGGTCTCCCCCCCACCCATTCCCGGGCCAAAAAGCAGGCGGAAAATGCCCGCTTGACTAAGGGCACTCACTCAGTAGGGCACCTACCGGAGGGGGGGTTTCTGGTCTGGAGGGGGGTGTCCCGGCTTCCCCCGTCCTGGGCAGCCGGACTCGAGTCGCCTCGTCGCCATGCCATGCGGTGCGGGCGGGGGATCGAAAATGGGGTGGTGAATGCAATATTGTTTTTGAAATCGTGGTCCAAAAACACACAAGCACAACAGAAACACGCGGAAATGTATGAACTGCCAGATTTTTCACAGTAGCAGTGGGTTTTTTCTTGCAACAAAATGTCTCTCCTCTCCTCCTGTGTCCTCCATTGATTTTATTTTATTTTATTTACACCTGCGCAGTGTGCAATGATGGGCTGGCCCAGTGGCCTGGCCAGCCATGTGGGAGGGGACGACCATGCAAATTTTTGGAGCCATCTCACCAATCGCATGGCCACTTGGCCACTGAGACTTCTGGGATGTGCCAAAAAGCCCCCTAAAACTTGCTCTAGCCCCCTAACCCGCTAACCCTAATCCTTGACTCCTTACCCATACGTCACAGACTGTCTTCTTAGTGGGTCAGAGAGGCACCCAGAGGTGCAACCCACTAGCCCACCATAACCTTACCCGTCATTAGCCTAACCCTAGCCCTTGGACTAAAGCCACCTTAGCCCATAGCCAGATGTACTTGCATTGCACTACACGCAAGTACAATTCCCTTCTTTGTGGGACATGGCAGGTGCGACACGCTCGTACCAAGGGATTAGGTACTTGAGCAGGTGTCACTGGCACTGCCTGCAAATGGTATGCATATCCATATGGTTATGCATGCCATTTTGCAGCAGCAGCAGGTGAGGAGGGGAGACCCCTATGTTGAGGGGTCTCTTGGAGCCTGCTGCTGCTGTCCCTTCCTTTATAGCGGGCCGGCGGAGGCACCCACCCCACAGAGGTGCCTCCAGGAGCCCGCTACCCCCCCAAAAAAACCAGTATAACGCTAACGAAAAAACGAAAAAACGAACCGACTAATTTTTGCGAATTTTCGCGAAAAACGGAAACGAGCCGACACGGGCTGCCTCCGACACACGACAACTCGAAAACGTCATTTTCCCGAGTCGTGCCCATCTCTACTCACCAGCCTTATGAACCCAAGGCCTGTGGTACGCAATCATGAGAACAGAAGGCCACCAACATCAACTGCTCGCCTCTGCTTTAAACAACTTGTACTTTAAAAGATACCGCCTTTTCTGATGCTTAACACAGAGGCCTCCAACCTGAAAGCCTGGATTTCCTTGGCAGTGATCCCTATGGGTTAAAAATACTGCCACAGAATGCTAGGTCTGTCAAAGGAAAAACAGCAACTATCCACACTCAAGTGGTGGAAAGGCATGCTAACCTGGCTCCTTTTATGGATACCTGGGTGGGATGAAGCTGAGAGGAGAGATCATCTTTCCCAGCTTTGCTCACCTGGGTTCTCTGTGCAACAGTGAAGGCAACACGGTGGTTGGGTGGGTGGTGGCAGTAAAACTAAGTGGTCCAAATCACTAGAGGTAAGACAAGAGTTCTATTTGTATGAAGGAGCCTTCCTTTTTCAAACTGGCTTTGGACCTCCACAACCCTGCAGTACTGTTTTTCATAGGGAAATGCAGCATATTTTATCAGGCATTTTACATTTGTTTTAAACTTGCTTTAACTATTGAAGTTTTTAAAATCCTTTAGGTTTAATCTTACTTCAATAATAATGACTTCATTTACTGTGATTTTAAATATATGTATTTTCAGTTGTTGGATTCCACCTTGTGTCCATTTCCTGGGTGCAAGATGGGATATAAAGTAGGTTAAAATAAATAATATCAGTAATGGTCAGGACCTCCTTATCCCTGTCACTAAATCTCACCATCAGCACTACTGCTACTGCCAACTCCATTACTGCTGAAAATTCTAAAATCTGTTAGATTTTTTTTTTGGGGGGGGGGAGGAGTCAATCACCATTCTCATCTTCTAACAGCTGAAACAAGTTACAGCAAATGTAAAATATCTGATCAAACATGCCCTACTAAATTTTGTGGCACCTTCCCGTGGAATGCAGAAAGTGTTGTAGGAGACACTGAGCCCTCAGTGGCAATGAAAGTTTTAAAGTCCCTGTTCTTGGAACAGCTAATACTCCTCCTGCTGATGGAAAGTAACTAGACGTACTATAATAAGGATGTGAGGAATGCTGTGTGAAGAAATAACACAAGGAGAAAGGGTTTTAAGCCGAAAATAAATAATTATCTTCCAATGGCCAAGCCCCATCTTGGCTGTCAGAATGCATTTTTAAAGCAGGCAGCCATTTTAAAAAACTCAGCATAAAAAAAAAAGGTTTCCAGATCTGGAATAAAAACTACGATGTACTGACCTCATTTTGGGTCTTCACAGCTTTCTCTGTCTGACTGTTATTCAGAATGGGATCTCGCTGTCTGCCTTTCCTTGGTAGGAGTGGAATGCAGTCCTTCTGATTCCTGCCTGACAGCTGGCGTCACTGTCACCCCTTTAGGGCTTTCTTTGACTGGAGTCGCTGGCACTGCGCCATTGACGTCCATGCCACTGACGGACACATTTTTACGTTCCTTTGAATTAGATTTTTGTCCCACCTTTGTGACTCTAAATCTGGAAGGAAAAAAAGCATACATGAACAAAGATCAAGATTTTCCAGGAAAAAATAATTCTTACCTGTCAACAATTTCACACAAATCTCACACACTTTACTGAAACCTAAAAATGTGAGGATTTTAACACTACAAAGGAACTAAACAGGATTTGGGGCACTTTTGCTCAACCACTCTTCCTCAGTGGTTCCCAAACTCAAGTGCCCTGAAGTTCTTAAATTACAACTCCCAGAAGCCTTCACCACTAGCTGCGCTAGCCAGGATTTATGGGAGTTGTAGTTCGAGACCATCTAGGCACCCAAGTTTGGGAACCATTGATTTTCAGCATTATATACAGTCAGAAGTATTGCAGGGGCTAGCCCCTCCCCCACAAATATATTAGCCACTGATGTGCAAAATAAAGTTGTGTCATTAAAATTAAATAAGTATAAATCATATACTTCCTTCAGTTGTGTGCATTTTCCAAACTGATTTTACAAACTGGCTAGCACTGGTGCTAAAAAGTTGTAATTCAAGATTATGTTTTATTTTGGTAATCACATCACACGGACATGACAAGTGAAATATTTTATCCCCTAACACTGCTGATAGCAGAAATATGACCATCAATTCTAGGAATCACAATGCTCTTTGTCTTTCAGAGAAATAAACTCCCTTTATCTTTTCAACACTAGTTCCATCACCGGTTAATTACATTACAACTGGACAGGTTTTATACACAACCTGACTTGACACTGGTAACGACCAAAGCAGCACATCATAACTGGCCAGTGAAAAGGACATCAGAGGGGCCCACCTTCCCACCGACAGCACAGTGACTTCGCCGTGCCTGGCTCTTCTTGCTTCTCTAGCCTTTCTAGGACTAAAAATATGCCACCTCTTCTGAGTGCAGCGACTGCAAGCACCGGTCCCCGCAATTCCACCAACGGTATGAAGGTGATGGCCTTGACAAGTATGTTTGAGTTGAGGACCTCCAGGTGAGGAAGGAGAAACTGGACTCGTTGGACTGTGGGGGCCATTAGGGCTGCCCGGAGTAGTAGGGCTATTTTTTAGGATTTTAAAAAACAAAACAAAACATAATTAGTATAGCAAAGCCTCTCTTCCTATCCCTGATGGCCTGAGCACTCAAGACATTTGTGTAGCATTATTTCTCAGCTGTTGTTCAGCCCAACCCCCGCCAGAATCTCTTCTTGAAATACAGTGTCTTCAAAGAACTACAGTCAGAGCTGTGTTTCTTCGAAACTCACCCTTGCACAAATTTATTATTTTTATGGTTTTTTTAATTTTATTTAATTATTATAAAACCAATCACCCAGACAAAAACAGTGACCCCCCCAGGCATCTGATACATTGGATATACATTAGCAATTAAACATATTCAAATTAACAAAATGTACAATTCTATAAATTAACAATTAACAATCCACAAGGTTTATTTAGCTTTTAACATTTTAATTACCTTAAATTGATCAAACATACTCAAATAATTCAATAGCTTCTCAAACCATTCCTCCTCTTTCTCATTGACCTTAAACCCTTTCATTCTGCATATCTTCACAGTTAGGTATTCTAAAATTATAATATTATTTAATTGCTTCCTCCATTGGTTCACTGCTAACTCTTCTGCATTTTTCCAATTACTTGCAATGACCTGTCTGGCTGCAATTATCATCAGATTTACCCATTTATATTCCTCTTTTGTTTTAAACTCTGTGCTACCCATGCTAATGATAACTATTAATTTAGGTATTTCCACTTTCCTTCCCACAATTTTCAATATTTCTCTACCAATCTGTATCCAAAAATTATTAACTAAAGGACAATCCCACCACATATGACTGTACATTCCCATTATTCCGCATTTCCTCCAGCAATTTTTACTTCCTGACTTTGTGATATGATACAACCTTACTGGTGTGTAATACCATTTTTGTACCAGCTTCAACCCCTGCTCCTGGATTATCCTAGACATCTTAATAAGAGGCGGTTGCTGAAAGATTTTATCCCAATCTTCATCTAAAATCTGTTCTTGGATATCTAGCTCCCAATATTCCTTTAAGCTTTCATTTAGTGATTTGCTCATATTTAATAAAACCTTGTAGAATTTAGAAACTATTTTGGACTTATCTATCCTGTATCCTTTCACTAATTCTTCGAAGGGGGTAATAGTTCTTTTACCACAATTTTTAACTTCTTTCTCCTTCAACAAGGAGATTTGTTTTTTTGTAACCAATTGATCTTATTCCAAATTTCACTTTCCTCTTCCATCATATGTTCTGTTTCCCAAATTTTATCCATATTCTGGATTGAAATCTCCTTTAATTTATCCCCTACTTCTTTTGGGATGAGCTTCCTTAATGAGGCGAATTTATAATACCATATTTTTGTAAATGGAGAGAGGTCAGGAAAAAGCTTTCCCCCCCCCCACTTCTCCCATACCCAAAGGTTGATAATTTTTCTTCTTTTCTTTTCTTTTTCCTCCTTTTGAACATTCTTATTTTCCCTCCTACTGTTTTAAAATTCTCCCGCTCTATACATCCCAAATATTCCCCCTGTTCTCCCTCCAACCAAATCAAAAGATGCCTCAGCTGGTAAGCTTCATAATATAAATTTTACAAATTTATTTATTTATTTACAGTGGTACCTTGTATAAAGGAATTAATTCGTTCCAAATGAAATTATGTTAAGCAAATTTTCCTTTATACAAATTCCCATAGGAATGCATTAAAAACAGAGTGATCCCATTTTATGTTGTACAGATTTGCCCCATAGATGACTATGTTAAGCAAATTTTCCCTATCTCCGGAATTTTTTATGTTGTACAAATTTTATGTTATACAAGCTGTATGTTATACAAGGGTCCACTGTATTTTATATACCGCCCGTCTTCCCAGGGAACTCCGGGCGGTTAACAATAAGGGTTGAAGCAACCAATTAAAATACAATGCAACAGTACATCAAAGAATCAAAAAAGAATGTAAGAGAGGGGAAAATAGATTAAAAATCATCAGCAATTAGCGTAAAAAAATGATTTTAAAAAAAAAAAAAAGATTGTGTGTGTTGTGTCATTACAGTCGTGACCGAACCTTCCGAAAAAGCAAGGTTTTAAGTGCTTTTTTGAAGGCGGGCAGGAACTGTGCAAGGCACAACTCACTCGGAAGTTGGTTCCAGACCAAGGGGCCAGCCACAGAGAAGGCACGGTTGCGCGTGACTGATTTCTGCGCCCCTCTGGGAGTGGCCACTCGGAGTGAGTGAGCCCGCAACATTCTCGTGGGTAAAGCAGTTGGGTTAATTTTTAACACCTTGATTCCCTGAAGAATCATGGGTGCACCTTAGACATCTCTTTCAAAGAGGCACAGCAGTGAGTTATTTTTCCTTGCAAGAAGCCAACTTTCTTTCTTTTGCAATACAATATGTAGAGAATTAATGCCAGTTAGCTGACTGACCTTTTCGCTTAGCAGTTTTGTCCTTCTTTTGCATCCATATGCATTTAAATCAGTGCTTCTCAACCTGTGGGTCCCCAGATGTTCCTGGACTGCAACTCTCAGAAATCTGGCCAGCTCAGCTAGTGATGAAGACTTCTGGGAGTTGCAGTCCAGGAACATGTGGGGACCCACAGGTTGAGAAGCACTGACTTTAAATGTTTGTTCACATCTTTTTGTACAAGAAACATTTATACAATAAAACAAATTCCAGAACATAAGAAAAGGGAAAGGGGGGAGGACTGGGTTTATGCTGCCAGAGACACCAACTAAGACTTTCAAAAAGAAGGGTGAGGGGGGATATGATAGCTAGGTCTAAATATTTGATGTCATATTGAAGAGGGAACAGGTTTGTTTTCCGTGGCTTCAGAGACTAGGACTCGGGGCAATGGTTTCAAACTACAGGAAGAGATTCCATTTGAACATTAGGAAGAACTTCATGACAGTTGGAGCTGTTCAGCAGTGGAATATGCTGCCACAAAGGATGGTGGGGTCTCCTTTGGAGGTTTTTAAGCAGAGGCTGGATGGCCATCTGTCAAAATATTGTGATGGGGGTTCCTGCATGGCAGGGGGTTGGACTAGATGGCCCTCGAAGTCTCTTCCAACTCTATGATTCTAATCCACATTGTGAACAGCTTGTCTCTAAAAAGAGCTTCACTGAATAACCCATATTCTTTCAGTGCAGCTACCCTATTCAAAATAATACATCTATACATCCTTACTCAAAGTATGTGCATTGGGATCCATGTTTATTTTTCCTACTACCCTTAACCCTATCCTCCCTTTTCTTCATTCTTCATTTGCCTTCCTTTCTTTAAAATTTTAGAAATCAATCTTCTTTTTAAAGAGAGCTGGCTTTTAAAATTCCTACCTATATTACTCTGTAAGGCATCAACCCTACTGATGATGTGATCATATATGCACATGCACTTGAATATATAAAGACCAAACCAACGTTGGTTGATCATTGCCCCCCCCCGCCCCACAGTGCGGCATTTGCTCTGTTTTTTATATGACTGATTTGTGCCATCTGTTTTTAAGGACCAACTATAGTGCTTTTAATCCTTTTATATTTATTTATTTTTTATTTTTTATTATATTTGTTCTAACGACCAAGATTAATGCCTTGGTACTAATGGGAGCAAGATAAAAATCAAATAAATAAATAAATAAATTTAAATGTCTTGTGTAAAGCCATATTGCTATTTTCAGGTTAAAATGTGGCATGCGAGTCATACAAGTCAGTTTTTTAAAATGTCACATTAACATCTTACTGGCAGATTCTTAACATCAGAGAATTTCAATAATTGCATTTTGGAAGAGTTTCAAAATATTTAGCGTCTCTAGTTCTTTGGTTTATTGCAGAATTATACAAACAATATTCTTTAAAGCAGGTTGAAAAGAAAAAAAACCTAATAAAAAGATTTCACCTTTCAGGATCATACACAGAAGTATCTGTCACCATGGCCTTGAGTATGTCGGCATTAGCTATAAGAATGTCAAAGAGTGGTTAATGATTTAGGAATCAGATTATTTCCACAAAGATTGCTCAATGGGTATTTAAAGCAAATTAGTAAGCAGCAGGAGCAGAAAAAAAAACATAAACAAAAAGCATTTGATCCATCTGAAAAAATATTTATTTGGATGGAATCCTATTACACACTTACCTAGGAGCAAGTTCTAACAGTGGGATAAACTTCATGTAGCCAAAGACACGAGGGTGACTTACAAATGACATAAAAAATGAAGGATATATACTATACTCTGCAATGTCTTCAAAAGAGATTTGTGAGCTCAGAGACACAATAGACCTATTCAAGGATTGTGAAATGTCTGGAGAGTACACATGAGAATGCACTAGAAGCTCCACTCTCCAGTGTCACTTGTAATGTTCAAAAGTGACATTATGAAGGGTGTGTGTGTCCTATTATATCTCTGCAGGCTCTGCATCTTAGACAGGATCTTAACGTTCTGGTTCACATTAGGTGGCTTGTATCTGATGTCACTTCTCCTGAGTGGAAACATCAACCAGCATAGTGCTGCTCTAAAGTATTGCTTCTACACCAATTGAGAGTGGGTTCTTTATAAGGCTCACCACTTCACCAATGTTATGCAAGAGGTATGATTTCACCTTACTAAAATGGTAGGACCTGCCACACAGCACAAAGCTCAATAAGATACTGGCCGTGGTTGCTTTTAGTCTTATGTGTCACAGAATGTATAGCCCTGCATTAAAAAGATCATTAAAAATCAGTTCAATTGTTTTGAGTACCATAGAGGCAATGGGACAATAACCGACATCATAAACTTTAGTGAATTGGAAGACACCTAATGCAAGTAGACTAACACTGAACATGTCCATACGTATTTTAATCCTTTAAAATTTAAATTTTAATTTTAATTTTAAGTTTAAGCTTTACAATTATTTCTTTAAAATGTTTTAGATAACCTTTCCCCTTAAAAATAAGCCAAGGCAGCATACGCCATTAAAAGAAAATATTTTAAGCTAAAAACAATAAGTATACAAATATTTTTTAAAAACAAATACAAACACCACTTTGAAAAATGGTAAAACAAAAGCAATGAAAAAAACACATTCCAAGTGCTAATGCATAACAATCCATTTAAAAATCCCACACAGGCAGCCGGTCACCGAAGAGAAATACCTTTGCTTGCTTCTAAAAAGACAGCCAAAAAGAGGCCAGCCTGGTCTCTCAGGGCAGGGAGTTTCAGAAACTGGGAGCAGCAACAGAGAAGGCCCTCTCTGCTTCCCCCACCAAACACACCTGTGATGCTGGTACGATTGAGAGGAAGGCCTCTCCTTAACACTTAAGTAGGCTCACTTTGGGAGACTGGGAAAGGGGTATGTAATCCCTATAATTAGCCCCCGTCAGCAATCGGGCTGCTGTGTTTTGAACCCACTGAAGTTTCCCGACATTTTTCCAGAGGCAACAGGACAGCACGTTACAATAATCCAACTGGACTGTAACCAAGACATGTGTCATCGCTGCCAGATCAGACCTCTCCAGGAATTTGTACCTAAAAAAAACACAAGTGTGACCTGTGACAAAATGTTTCCATGTGGAGCACCCCTTTGGGCACTGTTTTGGCCATATTTTCTTGCAGAATACTTAATTCCATTACCATCACTCTGGTTTTATGTTCCCAAACACCAGAAAGCCAGCTCATTGTGTCTTCTGAGCATGTGGAGCCTCAGTTGGTGGCTGTTTGTCTGACTTATGCAAATCTTGATACTTCCTCTTATTTCTATATGGCTACGTAACAGAAATTATTTTGAGTGTTAGTATTAGTGTTTATTTGTTGCTTGTCATTCCATGAAAGCTCCAAAAGTGAAGTCCTAAACTGGTATAGAAGACTCAAACCTTTCTGTTTACTCATCAAACGTTAAGCTCACAGTTGTCTATAAATATGGAAATTTTGTGGGAACACATTGTATTTACAAAATTAGATAGATAGATAGATAGATAGAT